>KE525318.1:505637-562865 GCA_000441895.2 Anopheles sinensis | reverse complement strand
GAACCAAATCGGAAAATACTTCATTATATTCCTTTTAAGCCACAGACACGTGAATGATTGCATGTATCGGATATAACTGTTTGTTTTACATGTCATTACGAACTTTGGGACAAAACCAAATCTTGGTGCGTGTTGAGCCGTCTGTGTTACAATCTTCACTTTATTCAGTCGGCAGAAAGATAAAATAAGTGTTTGTTTGCGTGCTTGTCGTATTGTTCGTATTGACCATGGAACGAATCTTATCGAAAAAATTACCATTAAGGGAATACCTTCTGGAACAATTGTTAATGGTACATCTGTGTCAATTTAAAAAAGGCTTTTAATACACTTCAAACTTATTACAGATCATATTGAGGACAGGCAGGAGCAAACATTACGCTGGGGGTGTGATGCTCCTAGGCAGCTCCTTAATTCTTAATCAAAATACGATCCAAACACCAACATGTGATGCGCAAATGTATACAAACAACAGAATAGGTGATATTATCCACAAATCAACCCGAGTGTAATACTTTTGGTTGGGGATATAAAAATGGTTAAAGCGTTTTTTGGAAACTTACACTTTCTGAAATATTCATTCAAAATATTACAAAATAAATGGGCATAAAAGAAATATAATATTCAAAAATATAATAAATCTAAACACGGCACACACAAAATGACCCTCGTTTTATTTTAAAATATGGTAGCGCTAGAGGAGGTAGTAAGTTGAACAAGTTGTTCCTTGTATTAATTCTTTAACTAAGTTAAAGAATTAATTTGGTTATACCATTTATCATGTGGCTTAGGTATTTCCGGTAAATATCACGCGATGCAAACATATCGTGGCAGTGGTTTCATATAATAACGCGTGCCAGCCCGTGCTCCGTGTGTTTTGTACACGTGGATTTTATGCGAGCTTATCACAAGTAGACGCATGGAAAATAAGAAACCGTGTCCGAGGCCTTCATAATTTTGTTCAAGCCAGCTCCAAAACAGTCGATTAGCCTCGAGACAAAAGGCATACTCGAAACACTTGATTCAACACCGATGATCGGTTTAATACTTTGTACGCGAGAAAAAAAACCCTTTCATAACATTGTGCCCTAAGTTCATTGTGTTTCAAGCACATTCGAAACTCCACAAGATAAAGTTTTCTACAAATTATTTTGCAGAATAAGGATGTTCTTTTTGCTAACCGGCCGATGAAGAATTATATATGTTACAGCAAAAAAAAAACATTTATGTTGTTTTAAAAAAATCCTTTAAAGAGAAATAAGTTTCGTACCAATTGATCATTTTTTTACATCGCGTTGAAAACGCTTTCTTTGCAAATTTCTGGATCAGCTTTATTGACATTTTCTCAAATGATCATATACTTCTTGATGAACGAAAGAATGCTGCTCGATGCAACCTTCGCGAAAATATTCATACCCGATGTTGGGCAGCGGGCTTCACTCAACGATGTTATACCGGCCAACCGATTATTGCACACCAGCGGACCACCACTGTCACCGCTACACACACTAACATTGGAGGCTTTGGCGCACATCATTCTACGAAATGGAGGACGTTTTCTCAAAAATTTATCGCAAAATATGTTTCATTGGTTGTACTTACTGTGGCGTGAATTTGGTGTACGATGCTTTGCAAGTCGTATCTGGCAAAAGCTGAAGAACGGCGAATTGCAGGGAATTTGGAAATGTTCCCGAAGTTCCGTTGTTCCTACCCCATCCTAGAGTGTAGCATAATGTTGGGAAATTGCCCGGCGCGATTTCCGTTTCTTGAAGACGTATGGGTGTAATCCATTGGTTTGTAGCGAAAGAACCAGTAATAGTAATGATAGCCACATCGTTATCATAATTGCGGGGATCGTATCCTGGATGAATGATAAAGGATTCGGCTTGAAATATCTGTCCACCGGCGCTTGGATTGTTGCTTGCTGCTCTCAAAGTTACCTGCAAGAAAAAAATAATTGTTTTCCATCAAATCATGTCTCAATATTTAAACATTGACATGTTCTTTACGCTCGATGTAGAAACACCCGTAGCTAGACAGTGGGCAGCTGTAACGGCATTTTTGTTTGAGATTATGCTAGCACCGCAACTAAAAACACCATTCGTTTGCAGTACTACCACAAACGGATAGCTAAGGACGTGCACAGTTTGACCGTTCACAATTCTTCCAGACGGGCTGGCTCCTTTATTGGAACTGGATTCGGTTTGATTCTGCCCATGGACGATACCACAGAGCAGTACTAAAACCACGACACCAAGCACTTGCTTCATCTTTCTACTGACTGAATGAACTGAAGATTTTTCCTCATGTATATAAGAGGAAACTGGACACCCAGATTAATAAGAGTTTTTTATATTTTTCTATCACCAATATGCATATACACTGCATGGCAACAAAGGATTTAGTATGGTACGGCGAACCTTTCTACACTCGAACACTTTGAGACTAAACCCGAACTGTGTCAACATTTAACCGATTGCCACAGGGCGCGAATTTCACCGTTAGTTCGTTTTAGCTCCAAAATGTTTGCACGCGCAAAATTTGAACATTTATTGGGAAAACTCGTGTTCTTCGTTTTCTTCTTTGGCGTCAGGCATATTAAAACGTTCGCGGTGCCTGCGTGGATGTCCCCCCTGTTTAGGCCTGGACTCTGAAATGTTTGCGCTTGGCATCTTTTTTTTTTTAATTCCATTATTCATAACTTTAATTTCGTATCACTGCCTATAAATTATTTTTTTATTTTTTTCGGCCAAAAAAAAAAACTCTAAAAACACAAAACAAAAAAACATATAAGAATTTCCAATTCCAATTTATATTTGCTTGCCTAAAAAAACTACTAAAAATAATAATTTGAAACAGCTAAATGAGCGTTTTTGCATGAAAAAATAAAAAAGTTTTTACTTTTATTTTAAACTGCTTGAGCCAATTTATTCTTGTTATAGCCGCTCCAGTTATGCTTGTTATTGGTTTCATAAAGAGACACTGTTTCAAAGTGTGTATGAGAACGTTTGTTCAAATAAGCATCAGATAGAGATTGATGGAATCCGAAACGAGCAGATTTTCCCGTTTGTGTCAGTACAATTCAGTGATGAACGATGAAGCAAGCAGACAACCGGTACCGTCGCGGTGACCCTCTGTAAGAAACGTGTATCAGGTTTCGATCGTGCCGATCGCCATTTATTGATATGTCGTGGCTCTGTTTCAGGAAGGATCTGCAAACTACCATGATAGTGTCATAGCTACAACACTCTGTTTAATTCACAAACTGTCATGTAAAATGGTGATGTTTACTCTAGAATAGTATTATTATCGTAGAAACTTAATCGTCAAACTCTAAAATATAATCTCCTGTGTTTTAGAAAAGTGCTCCTTGTCAACTCACACGTCTGTGTGATAAGTGAATATCCATTAATATCATTTTCAAAAGTGGCTAAGGTAAATGGTTCAACTTAGGTATGTGTTGTGTTAGTTCTTCAGGAGCCAAATAGCACTCAGATTCGTTAGACTTGGAACCTGATCAGAATCGTACAAAATCTGGAATGTACTAAAAATTAAACACACCTTGAACAGATCTTACCGGTAAATATTTTATACAGATTATCTATAGCTTTGATATATACAAATTGTGTAATATTTAACATGATGAAATGAAGTGACCAACTTACCGTGCTAAAGGCAGATAAGTGAATTGTGAATCAAACTTGTACAAATTAATAATTTAAGAGACTTTCGTTGCATAAACGCTTCATCTTTATTTACATTTCCTCTATACCACTGTATTGTTTTTGATGAAGGAAAGAATGCTACTTGACGCAACGTTTGCAAAATAAGTGGGGGTTTGTGTTGAGCATCCATTCAAAACAAAAGACGCAATCCCGACCAATCGGTTGCTACAGACGAGGGGTCCACCGCTATCACCGTTGCATAAAGAGCTATTTGTCTTCTGCGCACAAATTGTTCTACAAATACAGAAAAGGTTTTTTAATTATCTGCATTACACGTTACTGCCAGTGTGAACCAGCAACTGTGGCTCATTGGAAACATTGCTTAAACATACGTTGTTGTGTCCATTGGAGGGCTGATTGGAATTTTTTGGCAAGCTTGTTGTGTTAGTAGCTGCAAGTCCACGTACTGTAAATCATTTGCTATTGTCACTCTATTGATGTTGCCCCATCCTATTGCGTAGCACCAAGTTGGGCTGCTCGGCGAAACTACGATCTCCGTTTCTTGAAGGCGTATGGGGGCAATATTTGTGTAACCAGCAAAGGAACCAGTTATAGTCATGATTGCCGCATCATGAGTATATACGTCGTAATTTGGATGAATAAGGTACGATCTGACTGCGAATGTTACTCCTCCACTTTTTGTTGTGTTGCTGCCTGCTCTCAAAATTACCTGGGAAAATATTAAACTATTTTCAAACGAACGCAATCTAATTGGTGTTATTTTTGTCTTACCCTGGAAGGATTTGGATAGTCAGAAAGACAGTGAGCCGCGGTCACAGCATTTTTGTTTGAAATGATACTAGCACCGCAAATATGGGATCCCGAAACTTGTAGAGAAGCCATAAAGCGAAAGTTCTGAATTGATACCGAAACTCCGTTTATAATTCTTCCAGAAGGGGCTCCTTTATTGAAACCGGATTGAGAACTATTCTGTCCATGGACGCCGCCATAGAGCACTACTAAAATCACGACACCAAACACTTGCTTCATCTTTCCACTAACTGAATCAAGCGGAGATTCGCTTGAATATAAATAGCAATACGTGAAGTTTTCTTCGTTATCTGCCAGATGTTTTGTTGTGTACCGAGAACATTCTGTATGTACGGTGTACACTTTGCTATACAACTCTACATTATGTTCTAGAAGAATCATCTTCACAGTTCACACCCACTTAGACTCGTATGCAGGTGTACTAGTGATTTGAAGGTTGTTTTGGGAAAAAAACACGTTTTGATGTTTTTAACCGAACGCTTAAATCTACCATACTGGTATACTTGGTTTTCTTCTCTAGCGTATTGGCTGTCTTCAGTTTTGTCTTCCAAATGTAGACTTAAAAGCCCTTTTCAAACAAATGGATGGGATAGGAACTCATGCCGCCGGATGACGGTTTTTTGAATCATTTGAGTTTCACAGTTATTTTATTCCATCGACAATTCTCGGGAAACGAAAACAAACTGCGTCTTATCTACACTACAAACCATTTGTTTGACAAAAATTGTTAGTAATTTCGTTATAAAAATATTTTCCTTCCTGTTTTCTAGTGGTTTATTCTTGCCTTGTGCTCTGTAACTATTCGCATTAATATTAAAACATCTCATGTTTTTGAATTAGTCAGAAAATTTTTTATTTTCCATTTCTTAAGACCATGTTTACAACTTGTCACATCTACAACACTCTTCACATTGCAAAGTACATATTATTCAGTTGGTGTGTGTTATATGCGATACACTTTGTTGGAAAACAGACCTGATGGTGAGCTGTACTCTTCTTATTATTTCAAAACAAGATAAATTGATAGGGGGTTTGATGGTATGAAAAAAACAGTATTGATCAAATAAAAAATAATAAGGACCGATAGCTTCTAGAACCGGCAAAGTAGAACCAATAGCGAAGTAAAAATGGATTTATTAATGGGACCATGTAGAGTTTGTTTAAAATCATGGGTCATTGCGAAACGTTGGTACTAGTAACTATCCTATCTACCATCGTACTACTGAAAAATCAAACATGTGTGATATTTTGTTTCATTTCGAAAAGGATTACTTCAACATAATTAAAAACTAGGTGTTTATTGGAACTAATCATTCTCGAATGAAATGTGAGCATATTTGTCTTCTTACGATATTCCTCCAGTTCCGTATATCTAGACAAGTGTGTTTTCTCGAGTTTAGATGATTGATCTATTTGTTTTAAACATTTTGTTTCTAATTTTGGAATAAAATTCTTTAGCTTTCTCGTTTTACTCTTACCGATACCGTTGAGCGATACCTGGGTTCTGTCAGCAGAAAGATGAAGCAAGTGTTACTGTACGCATTGTACTGCTCGGTGAAAGTGTGCACGGGAAAAAAATTTACCGAGGAAGATTCCAATAAAGGAATCTCTTCTACGCAGCACCTAACAAGACGCCAAAGGTATGATATTCCTTGTCAGTTCCTATATTAGTCATCCAACATACGATCCAAACACCAGACATTGAATTGATATATCTACCACCAATACCTATTCACTAAACAAAAATACTGTAAGCCGCACCACAATACTGACTAATTCCGCTCAGACGCCTGATAAAACCACCACAACTTTTAAATCTTTTTAATGTGAGCGAAACATCTCGTAGCAATAGCATCGAACAATGTAGCGATAAACCTCAACCTCCGTGTTCTTTGTGAAGGTGAATTTTCGCGAGCATATCTACACGCATCACTTGTACATATGCATGTAAAATATTGAAGCTGACCTTCACACTGTGTTTCGAAATGGTTCAATACATCGTCCCGCGTGTACTCGAAACGCGTAAACCAGGCGTACTCGGAACACTTGTTTCAACAGCGATGGATCCGACGATCGGTTTCGTACTTTGTATAGCAGCTAAGAAAGTACACAGCAACAACAGGGTTTATAACGATACGCTAACAATTGTCGGAAACAGTTTCGTCAATATTTCTCCATATTCAACTGTAAAACCGGTTTAAAACGTTACTCAAATTGATGTATTTTATAAACTTGAAAGGTTTTAAGAGATTGTTGTGTGCTCTATTTGTCGAACATCATCCGGTTAAAGAGGGAAACGATATATATTTCATTAGACAACATGTTCTCAAAGAAGAAAAATAAAAAAAAAGATTAAAATACAGTAGATTGTTAAAAAAATCAAATAATACGGAAACCAACTAAGCCACCGTACTGAACAGTTTGCACGTGCTCACGTCTGGTTGCAGATACCAGCGAAAGCATTCGCAGTTTGCCAGAGGAAAACTCCAACCAAACCGGCCTTACCCCAACCTGGCTGGCATAAAACGAATCCTTCTTCAACCGAGCAGGACGACCTCGGTGTCAATCAATGTTCTCGGGTCTCGAAGGAACTGCTAGCACTCCCCCTGGTGTGGGCCTTTGCGAGAACATTTCGAGCCAACTCAAACACCGTCCCGATCCTCCATTCCTTGACCCCTTTCGTCCTGCTCCACAATCCCATCGTGCGGTTAAGCTCCGTTTCTGCTTGGCTTTGATGTCGCAAAATGTTATCGCCTGCGGCTTGGCCACCGTTTTAGGTTCAAATCCCGGACCTCGGCTGGTTCCTCCGGCTTTTGAGACAATAACACTCACTTAGTCCCCGGAGAGATGACCCCGTCCCCATTGCCCCTTCCCGACCGCTGGTAGCTTTCCGAGGCCTTCTGCTATCTCTGCGTGCCGTAGAACTCTGGCGACACGACCAGCTCTCGAACGTTGTCGGATATTTCCTTAAGGGGGTTTGTCCCGATTTGGTCTGCTTGTTGAATTGGCCGACTTCTGGCCCCCTCCCACTCTGCCACACCGAGGTTGCAGGTTGAAGGGAGGGTCCTAGAGGAAAATAGTTCTAGACCGACCGTTGTACGATTAGAGGCCGAACAGGCTCCTTAACGTCGACCGGAAGTGACGCTGGGACGAAGTTGGGGGTGTTTTTTGGTTTCCCCTTCCACCCCGAGCGGCATGTCCGAGTTGCTTGTTCTAGCTCGTCATGGCTATTCTCGCGGGAAGTTGCTAAATCTCTGGCTTACGCCGGACGATGTTAGGTTTTACGATATTAAGCACTACTTGGGGTAGGCACTAAATGGGGGTAGGCTTAGATGAGTGCCAGAGTGGGTTGGACACTGATTAGAGGCACAGAGAAAAAGGGGGGGAAAGGAACGATGAAAACCAAGGGGTGGGTGTGTGCGGTGTGTGGCAACAAACAATCTAGGAGCATTCTGGAGACGAACCGAAAATAGTTGCCTTCAGTCACCAGCGAGTCATGGAGTTCTTCTGCTTTTCCGGAGACCTACGCAAACGGTTTCGGTGGAAATGGAAAAACGGTGGCCGTGCGAGTAGGAGGAAAAACTATCACTCTAGACCGTGGTCGCCAAAGTTTTTCAATGTACGATTCCTCCTACGTTTTAGCAATGATTCGTCGGAAACCATTCGCTTCATTTCGTTTGAAGACCAAAAAAGGAAAATCGTTGTGTACTTGCTTTTTCTTTTTGTTTTCGATTCGGACTCAGCATGAGCTGGAATACTCCGACATTCCCACAGATCAAAACCGAATCCGTGACCAACGAGGTGGCTGAAGCGATGGAAAGCAACGGTAAGTTCAGAAGCTGAACAAAACTGACCGAATGAAATATACACACACACACAGACAGAAAAAAAACCAAAAAAGAAAAACCTCGACAGACCTGTGTCGGTTCTTTCGCAACGGGCGGTCCGCCGTTTTCGAAAAATGTGTCCTTTTTTGGTTTCGGGGTTTTTACTGCTTGAGGCTTCCCAAAGTCATCCCACCCAGGGCGTCCACTGAAGCGTTAAGGCTTGCGGTACTATTCCACAAATGTCCTCTGCTCGAAGGGGGTGGGATAGTCCACCCATACTCCCCCCCCCCTCCCCCCGCCACCCCATTAGCAGACATTACCCGACGCCCGAAATGGGAGGGAATTTTTGTTCCAAATCAAGACTAAATGATTTTACCGCCCGGGACGAGAACGGACGGAATGGGACGATAAAGGGTTTGTTTTATGACAAAAAGTGTGCATAAACTTTGGCAGCGAGCGCACCCGAGTGGAGTGATTTTATTTAAATTATGTGACACGAATAATTTAAAAATGTTTCCCCGTTTCACGGCGCCAGCAGCCGGGGGGGAAAGTTGTAAAATGAATCCGGACCCATTAATTAAGTGATTCGCTAGGACATAGGAAAAATTGTATCCTGTTGGTAGTTGCGGTTAAAACATTGGATGTAGGTTTGCAATGGATGTGGAATTGTAAATTACTTTCACGATTGTGAAGTAATGTAAAGCAAAATTAAAATAAAATTTAATTAAAAGCACTTTCTTGTGCTTTCAAGTCAATAGTTTTGAATGGGTTGGTTGTTGGAAGTTGTATCAAATAAATGTTCATCACTTAAGGCCAAAGTGGATTTGACTGAGTTTGTAAAATGTTTGCAAGTAACAAATTTCTAACGAATGCGGTTCCAAAGATAAATTTTTCGTAACGATTGGATACATTCAAAGAAGTGCATACCGTGAATAATTCCGATAACTAATTAATAGTTATAGCCAGGAAGTTGGGAATACAAATGAACTTCTATCGTGAAACTTTTCCTACCATAAAACAGCATACATACAGCACACATTCATGCATTCAACACAATATTACGCTATGTATTTTGTAAAACATGAATAAAATCCTAATGCCATTAATTTAAAGTTTAGGATAATTTAAGTAATTGATGTTCAGATTTATAATTTTTAACTATTAATAAATCATCTCGAAAACCCGAATTGAAAAACATGAAGAAAACTATCTATTCCTGGCTAGTAAAATGTTTATATGATATTTAAGCACACCTCATGTTGGTTTGAGCTCAATTAGGCTATGAAAGCAATGTAAAAATATTTTACGCAAAAATGTTTCATCTTAATTTCAACCAACTAATTTAAAAAATTTATTAAAGATTGTTGCTTATGAAACCCACACCGATTAATTTTAATGAGGCAAATTTAACAAGGGTTTTAAAATATAGGTTTATGAAACTGCAATTGCATCAACATAAGAAACCTTTTTGAACTTTCAATTTAGTTGTCTCAAGTCTCAATATGAACTTTCGGTTTTGGTGAGCCATACAAATAATAATTCATCAACGTTTAAAATTGTATTTTAAAGTTTTGTTCGCTTCGAAAAACGTTTCTCGGGAATGCGTCAGAAAAAATGAAGCCAGCCCCATTTAAGCAAGTTCGTCGAATCGCATCGTTGCATAAATGGATACATTAATTTATACATTCCGAGCCGGCCAGCAGGGGCTTCCTCCGGCTGGGAATGGGCAATGAATTAAGTCCCTCAACATACATTTGCAATCGCATTAACGTGTGCCCGCTAGCCCGCACTCATAATCAAATTGAGCATGCAGGGCCGTTCCCATGCAGTTCCACTTTCGAGCGATACTTATTCGAAAGTACCCAGAGCTTGGAAATTTCAGGATCCGTGGGAACGAGAGAAAGAAAAAGAATTTCCTCCTGTGTGAAATATTTAATTTTTCCTTTGTGCCGGGAGAAGGTTGTTGAAATAAATTCGTTGCCAATTTTTCCATCCACCGCCACCTTTCGAGGCGCTCGATCGGGTACGGTTTCGGCTCGATCTCGTGTATTGAGGTGAAACTGTTTCCGCTTGTCTTGCTTGGGAACTCGGTGCGAGTGGGTTGGAGTGGTGGGCTGTGAGTGTTGCGGTGTCACAGGCACACAGCCCAAAAGCTCCACCGACCGACCCGGAGGCAGAAGAAAGTATGGAATCCGATAAATTATTGGTGCATATTAAATGTCACCGGCAGCTTTTGCAGTGGAAGGGAAATTTATTAAAATGCTCCAATCGTCGTTACAGGCAGCCAGATAATAAGGGTGCCACATTCCGACGAGCGATCGGTGGCAAGGGGAAAGAGCGGGGTGGTCGAAGCATTTGAAAATCTCCGCCCAGTGAGCTCCGGTTTCACTCGGCAACGTTAAGGTGAAAGAAATATTAAAACGAAACCGGGACCGGGGAAAGCTCAACAGGGGTCTCTGGATAGAAGGGCTGGGTAGGAAAATGCGGTGCTAAATTTGCAAGTCCCCACTGAATCAAGATGGAGATGAAACAAATGTTTTAATACAAGCCGAACGCGCCGTTTCCCACGTGACAGTGCGAGAACTTGCGATGTGCCCGAAACAGATGCACTTTTCCTGGGGCGGGGTGTTGCACTCAGCGTTGAGGCATTTTTCGCTCGGTTTTTCTTTGTCGCACGCTGCAGATGCTCGGTTAAATATAGTGGAAATTGGATGGGCCCGCCGACGGCAGGCAGCTGCACTGGCAATCACTGACAGTGAACAATCGAAATGGAAAGAAAATAAGCCAAGCAACTCCGCGTCGGCACGAGCGTTGAATCTTAGAATTATAAAGTTGATCAATCGTTTGAAAAAATGAGAAATTTTATTTCCACTATCGTAGTGCGAGGAACTTTGATGAGTTATTCATAGTTGACATTTTTCTACTGCTAACTACTTTAATTAATCAATTGACGTTTGACTTCCAGATGCTTTCTTTTATTTGCAAAATTACTTTTTTCCAGCTTTTAGCAAATCATCATTGTGCAGACAAAGCCAACTGAGAAATGTTTACCTTTCTTGGGCTTGATGTTCTACTCTCTCTCTGTTAATTACTAACATAATATTTTGATTCTTCTTATTTTGATAGGTTAGTAGAATATTTTAATGGATTTCCCAAATAAAATCAATAAAAATTTATTTAACCAACTTTATTACTTTTCATACAATTTGAAAATTTTCCATCATTGCATTATTGAGCTGATTGATTACTTTGTTTTTTTATTTCTTTTTTTTATTTTCGCTTTTACTGTTGATAGTCTCTTTCTATGAAGTTTTTGATAGTTACTTGCTTGGCTCTCTTTTTTACAACTTTTTGTGCTATCATGAATGCAAATGAGCAATCAAAACTATTATTTTCAATGTTGTATTGTTTTTGCAACTTTATTTCACCACTCTTATTCGAACCGATTGCAAGCTGATTCGGTAACAAAATGTACATTAATTAGGCAGCTAATTATGCAATAAAGAGTCATTTGCATGGTAAATGAACAGTTTTTAATCTCCTCTTCGGTGACACCAGATCTACCTCACCAAAGGGGCGGTTGTATGCATATGCGCTTGGAGTTCCGTATTCCTCCACCACGGAATCGCGACCCCTCCGGAAGCACCACCATCGAAAACCACACACCGAAAAACTAATTTTGCCAAACACCAAATTTCCTCCAATCGAACGGCCCCTCGGGGTTTCGGAAATTTTCCCAAAATCACTCGCACACACTAATTTGTCGCGGCGAATTGAAATTCAAATGAAATTGTCACCTTTAACTCGATAAAGCTAATTTTGCGCAGCTAGATTGCGCTTATGCACCGGAATGATAATGCCCCGGTGCGACTTTTTCTGTCCTTCCGGTTCCCGAGCGATCGGAAAAAGGTGTTCGCGTATCGGGGGTGCCGGTTTTTCCACACTGTTATTAGCCGCCTCCAAGGGGAAGGCAAACCCCCACACACACACATACACACACACGCTTGGGTGGCAATTTTCCCGCGGGACCTCATTATGACCGCATTTAGGGTGAGATTGTAGGTACTCTTTGGAACAGCAGAGGATACCGTGTTTTGCCATCGAGAAGCGGAATGGAAACCACCATCTTTTTCATTAGAGGCTACAGGAGGAGATTGCGTTCTGAAATTGTAATGACTTTTCTTTTTCAAATGGGGGAAAAAAATCCTACACTCACTCGCTATCAGATTGATGTCGCGCCTTTATTCAATGGCGGTCGGGTTGATCCTTTCGCATAAGCGGGGCATAACAATTTCAAAGCTGTACCATTTTATGTCGGTCCGTTTTGGATGCGGTTTGGAAAAGGTCGTTCTCTTTTGCACCCCGGGATCCGTGACAGTTAAACAGTGTGACAAAAAAAAGGAACGATATAAAATAAACACCAACAAAAAACGGGAAAATGGAAGTCAGCTCAGCTAGAATGAGCTCCACCGCAAAAAAAAAAAACAGAAAGGAATATCAAACAGCAGCATGTAGCTATGTTCTTTCAAAGCAAGGTCCTGAATTAACACATGGTAAGTTCGTGTGTGTTTGTGTGTATGCGTGTGGGAAAGTGAATGCAATAAAGAAAATAAAAATTATCTGCGGCCTCGATAGCAACACAACGAGTTAAGTCCATCCATGAGCCGAAGTTTGGAAGCGAACACAACAAAGTGTCACACCGACGCACGGTCGTATCCGGGATATGCAAACCATCCCACCGTTGAACACACACACATCCCTTCCCATCCTTGCATGACCAGCAAACAAAGGTCCGTCTGGCGCCGTCCAATTAAAATGCTGCGGTTTTATTCCAACTTCCCGTTTCTGCCACGTTGTGCCGCTTGCCGGACTTCCGGTTGTCATGGCGCCTGCAGAAGGATGTTCCAGCAGGATGTGCGCACGTGTGTGCAGGATACGGCAGTGTAGTCCATTTTCAAAAGTGTAGCACACGGGATTTGTGATGTCGCTAGTAGTGGTTACAACATTCCCTGCCCTTTTTTTCGGTGCTCGAGAAGGGGTGAATGGAGCAGTAAGTAGTGGGGAGGACAGTTTTACAGCAAACGATAGAGAGCGTTGGTGCTCGGGTAGTGTAGGAGTTTAATTGTGATACTTAACTTCTAACGCTAGGATACATCGCAACGCGTTGATAATCTAATTTTAGATACAGAAAAATTACTTTTTAGCCACAGTTCTTCTAAAGAAATTGAAAATAAAAGAGAATTAAATGAGTGTTTCATCAAAACTAGTTGAAATTGGTACAAAGGTAGAGAAACTGTACAAAATGAAACTTTTATACAGTTTATCAGAAACGATTCTTATTTGTAAGAAACAGCTTTCATATCATTCAAATCACAAATTCATACCATTGTTTTACAATTTTCTTAAAATTTGAACACTCATTTAGTACTTTTCGATGTTTGTATGTTTGTCTTCAAATAAAATGATTATTTTCAACTCATTTTTATTTTAAATCAAACGACAAAAATAGGGGTTTGAAAATATGGTCATACAAATCTTTAATAAAAAAACAAACAAAACTAAAACAAGAACACCGCAAGAGAAAACAACGTAACATAACAATAGCTTCGTTGAGATTTACATGAAAGTTGAATGAATTTGTTTGCGTAAAACTCAAATAAGAAAAGTTCGAATTGCGAGATGTTCAGAGCTTAAAAATGTCCAAAACTATTTAAGTTTGAGAATAAAAATGACAGGAATTAAATAGAAAAGAACTATGGAAACACGCGAAAGTAGAAAGAATTGAGGCAGAACAAAGAAAAGTAACGAAAACAAACCCAATTAAAGGGCACTGATGAAGGACAAAAAATATAATCAAAGAAATCTAAACAAAAAAAAACCCAAATTAAAGCACAAGCGATATTGAACATGACATAACTCTTACCTAACGACAGAAGCAAACTGTAACACCCTTATCTAATATTGCAAACAATTACGTTTGAACTAACACAACCAGAAAAAAAACGGGTCTAAACGATTGAGAATGATTTGATGGGGGCAATTTTTGTTGCAACGAAGCATTCGATATGCGACACAATTAAATAAACATACAATACAAATAGGACTAGGATTGTAAAAAAAAGGAGAACACAAGAACCACACTACTAAACCACCTGATATAAATTGCAGGAGAAAAATCTAACTCAGCGTCTCGTTTGCAGTGGAGGAGGAAACCAAAGGAAAAAAAAGAAAAGTGTGCACAATGCTTGGGGACAAATTGGATGAAGTCATTCGAGCGGAAAAACGCTACACGCTTTCGCAGCCTCCGGGCGTTGTGGCCGGGCTTTTTCCCGTGCGCGTGCTATTTTGCCGGCTGGAAAACAAACAGCGCGCTGTGCGCGATAACTGCCCCAGACACAAACACACACATACACGAGTGCTCATAAAAAGTTAAACAAAAACACAAACAAATAAGTGAACAAAAGCATCATATCGCATTTCATGTGCGTTTTATTTCCAATGCTATTATTTTCACTTGGATCAATTTACTTTTTCCAGTCTGGGAGCTACCCATTTTGTTTTTCCTGCCCCTCGCTTTCTATCGCTCTCATTTAATGCTGCAGCTCGGTTACGTTTCCCGGAGTAGGAAACTCCGCTTTGCCGCGCGTCAGCTTACCACAATTTATTTAGGGTATCCATTTAGTTAAAATTAAACCATCAATTTCGAGCTGCGTCCGGTAGCGTCGGTTCGCGGGCCGGAGATAAATTCAGCACAACGCGCTCATTAGCATAGGCAAATTGAAAACGCGTCAACACCAGCTGAAAAGGTGGGCGAGAAAAACCGTGGCTCATTGTTCGCGGGAAAACTTCACACGTTTTTGACAGATGGTTGGCGTTTCTCGCGCACGACGCACCTGAGAAGCCAATTTCAGTTTTCTTTACAGTACTGTCCGGGAAGCTGTTACAGCAGCTTTCACTACGCTCTAAGGGTGCTTTTTCATTCCTATTATCATTAAAAATCAATGCCATACACAGGGGTCAGTTTTCCGTTTTCCAAGTCGATGCATTTATGGGAACATTTTATGGCTGAGTTGTCATTCCAAATTAATTACATTATATTTACGGGTTGATGAAACACTAAGAAAGATTCGTGAAAGCAACCCGGTTTCGGTTGGTTTGGGTTTGTGCTGGCGGATTAGTTCTCGGCATCGGTCAAATAACTTTGTCTGACCGACCGTAATATGTTTCAAAGTACCCGTAATGATTTTAATTTCCATTTCGAAAAAAAATCTCTCATCCCTTCCACCGAATTCGGTCCCATTCCCGGTAGTAAGATTCGCTCCCGATAGCTCCACGAAAGCAGCTTTTCTTTGCCGCCCGAAACCCTGTTTTTCCACCTTTTCAGAACCCCCTCAAAACTCACTTGCCCGTCGAAAGGGTTCACTGCGTAATGATTGCAAACATTCTAGTTACGGTCTGCTTTTAATCTTACACTCAGCAGAAGAAACGGGTTGCAAGGATCGTTCGAAGAATGTTTTTGATGGAATTATTTTTACCACTTTCGTCAACCGGTTCAACTCACCCCAGACCCTGCCGCCATCGCTCCCGACTGAAAAGCTATTGAGTGTTTTCGATTTCTTTTCCCGCATGCATGCCTTCTTTTTCTGCGTTCTGCCTTATGCAAATATGCAAAAGAAGATTTTTCGCCTAGCCACGTGCTTCGATGTCCTTCGGGGCTGAATGGGGCAGGGGAAGTCGGGGCAAGGCGGGAACATTCTTACTCACACTCGGTGAATCGGTATCCGCTTTTCGGATCCCCGGATGAAGGTAGCAGAAGGAGAACGAACGAAATGGAATAAAATAAAACCCCCTTTTTACGAATCGGTAGCTCGTTTTCGAAGGAGGTACTTGTAAATTGATTTTCCCGAACCGTGAGACTTGTCCGGCGGGCAGTGGGGTATGTTTAGCTCCCGACTCCGGGCTGGTTTTGATTTTGAAAGGAAAAAAGGATTGATGATTGAGATGGAAAAATAAAGCACAGCACTGGGGACGGGAAATAGCCGGACCGGGAAATGCTTTCAAGTTGGACGCAGGCAAAAACATCAAACACTGGCGCCAGTTGCAATCCCCCGGTGGTGGTGGTGGAGAAAGGATTGCATGCCGTTTGTGTCGGTTTTTTCACTTCCTCTCTTTGAGACAGTTTTTTTGCCAATCAACTCTACGTGGACTCATTACCTCATCTGCCCAATGAGTTGGGGTGTGGTTATCATGGTGTTAGGGTTTTACATTCTCGTGTTACTTTTTTCTTCTATCGAAATATCGAAATAGTCCCTTGAATAGGAGTTGGAAAAAATCTATTTCGTTGCATGAATGAATGCTCCAGTGTTCAATACAGAAAGCATTATGCGTTACGGAAAATGGGTTTCCACTTTATAGGGTAAAACGTTCCAATACATATCAGTGGGGCGAAATACGATCATTACATATTTTCTGTATACTTATTTTATTATAACTACGTTATATTTAAAAACCCTATTTTATTCAAATTAAACATATAAATTCAATCAAAGACCATTTGTATTTGAACACCTTTTTCCGAAGCACTCTTTTCAAGCTGATATGTTCTATTACGAATGTTACTGAAATTTTTTACCATAAAAATTTTAAGATTCTTTCGAAATGAAAAATTAAGCAAGAACATCATAGCAAGATGGTTCAATAACCTTCTGATGCTATCTTCAGCATACAATGAAATTATTATTTCATGGAGATTCCATGCTTTTGTCTTTATAATTTTATCGAAAACAAACACTAATATTATGTTTCTTAATCTAATATTCCTTATCTAATTGGAAGGGTACGTTGTTAAAAATCTCGGATGGAATATATGAACAAGGACACACATATTCTCATTAAATGTAGAAACAAAATAACTCAATGTAGTCCCAATTATTTGAGCAAAATCTTACAATCGTTCTGTATGTTGATAAAAGAAAGGAATGATAATGGAAAAATAGATGGTTTGTTTTAATTGAACCACGAGAAATCGTTTTCCCTTTGTATATCATACTGTTCCAGTTTCCCCTATGGCGTTTCTTTGAATGTTTCGATTTCTTTCGAAGAGTATGTCAAATGATGTGTATTTTTTCTCGTGAAATAAACCTAACCAATCTCCTTTTTCGAAGCCACATGTGCATGGTGTATTTCTTTCCTAAGTTGAAACACGCCCAAACTCATCCGTTGTGTCACAAACTCTGCATCTGCTCGATCGGTGCGCCAAGTTCCGAACATCTTCAGCCCGAAATGTTACTCATGCCAGTTGTCTTCCGTATTCTGACACTTCCACTCGAAGTGACAACGATACCTCACCAGTTGACAAACACGTAATGAACATGTTGCCGGCACCGGAAGCGATCCCCCGAGCCCTGCACGGAATGCATTATCAACCGAACGGATTGAGAAGCGGATTGGAGTGCTGTTGCACTGATATTTGAAGAAGCAGTCACACAGCCCAAGAGTTGATTCGCACCAGGGCTTGGGAAACATTTTCCAATCCCGAGCGAAAGAGCGGGCACCGATGAGTCGATGCTCGACTCCTTACAAAATGTTGAGTAAAACAGGGATTTTAAAACATGCAACACAAATAGAGGCTGCGAGTCGATTGGCGGAGGGGGTGAAGAGATTGGGGGGGGTATGTCGGTGTTAATTTGTGCAGCCGCCACATGAGCAAACAAAGTCAGCTTCCGTCCGTATCCGAAAGGCATTTGCATTTGCACACGCAATCGCTCACCGTCGGACGTTTCCTTCGTTCGGAAAAGTCGGACGGGCGTCTGGCCCGGAGTCGGGCTGATAGAAACTGAAGCGCCCGGGGGGATGGGGAAGAAACAACAAATTGACAAACACTCCAGAGCATCCGGTAAATTTTAAGCCTCGGCTCCCCTTTCACGTAAGACGTACACAAGCCGTTTCAGTTCGTTAGTGTAGCCGAGATTGCATTCGATGCAGATGCAAACGAAGATTTCTTGCGGAATTTGGTGAAGGGAGGGAGGGGAGAAGAATGTGCCTGATGCACTTCTTCTTGGTTACATTCGTCGGAACGAGAGAAATGCTAACAATGCACTCGGCAGAAATATCTTTCGGCAGACACTTCCAAGGTTAACAAATTCTCCAATTCCAATATGCGATAATGAAGGAAAACATGGGGGTGATGGAGCAACTTTCCATGTTTGAGTTAAATATTAACAATTTCACAAGAATACATTTTCCTCCAGATAGTGCGATGTTTTTCCCGGTACCAAGTTGGAGAAAAATTTTCTTTTTAAAAAGGTGCCGGAGGACTTGTTTTATTTTTCTCTTCAATTGATAAGCGAAAAGAAACGGCAAACATAATTTGCAAATATGTTTCCGGCACAAAAGTGGTCTGAGAAAACAAAAACGACATCGATTCGAGCACGGTAGTAGTAATATAAATGGCACTGTGCGGGTGTGGGGTAGAATTTTCTCATTTTCCATCCGCCTGCGGGACGGTTGAATAATCGACATATTTAAATTCCGGTGCTGACCCAATCCATTACTCATCGTGAAATAAATCACCACCGATGGAAAGTCGTTGGCCGTGCCGCTGGGAAATGTGGGTCAATCAGTTGATTGGAAGAGAAAAGTCACGGGGAAATGTGTATACAAAAGCAGCAAAAAAAAGAAAAAAAACAACACACACACATACAAAACGTACCATACTGAGCATAAAGAAAGGTAGGAGCATAATATGAATAAAAGTAAAAGATGAAAACGAAATCTCGCTGCGGAACATAATGGTAACAAAGGGAAATTTATCGCTTATTGCATTACCGTCTCGCAGGTTCACACACACGACATACACATAAACGCAACGTGCAATCAGGCTATTGTTTGGCAAATTTGCATTGATGTGTGGTGCAAAGAATTGCCCGATCTTCATTTGTCCTTGTTCGGACGAACAGGATTGTTTGATTTCAGAGTTAATAATTTATAGTTGTTTTTTTTTATAAATTCCTCATTACGTGAGATGCCTTTTTGATAAGTATTTAAAACTTATAAAAAACTCTGAAAATCGATAAATTTTTAATATGTGTGTGGTCGTTCGAGAAAAGACTGTGATCAGAAAAATTAATAGGCTTGGAAATAACTTTCCAAAATTTTTCTGCTTAAGTTTCTCTTAGCTTTTCATGTTGGTCATTTTGTGTGACATTTCATTAGCATTTGTAATACTGTTAAGTCAATTTAGATATTTTTACACGACTATTTGTTCATTTTATAAAATGAAAATGAATAATAACACGTTTCTGTAGATATCAAAGAGAATTTTAAAACGTATCGGACAGAGATTTGCAATAATGTTTATATGTTGGGGGATGTAACAAACAGTTTCATCTAACCAATCATCACAAAATGGATTGTTAAAAAGCTTATGTAAGTTATTGCACAAATTTCAATTATTACAAATAAGACATAACTTGAATCATTCACTTAAAATGTATGATTATGATGTGTTTGCAGAATGCTCGTTGTTTTTGAAGCTTGTAGCATTAAATTTGAAAGGAAAATAATTGCCGCAAAAAGGCCGCGGTAAGCAATATGTGCTGCAGTAAAAACGAAAAAAGCGAAGCGGAACGCTAACGCAATCCCGCACTTCACAAACAACGACACAATTTATATAGCACAGGAAACGGACAAACCCGGGCACTCATCAGTTCCACTCGGATGACGGACGGTGTGACCTGATTCTGCTAAATCCACGCACGGCGTAGTGCTTGGCGGTGATCAGGGAAACAATACGCACCGGTAAATTAAAACATTATGCTGGCACACGAAGGCACCACGAGGGCTGAACCCGGGTCGGATACGGATGGCCGTGTCCTGAGCCATCGCATCCTGCATCATCGTCACCTCCCCCACACACTCGGCCACGATAGAAAATTGAAAAGCAATGATCATAATTACTGTTGATGAAAATAATCTATTTCACCGTCCCCGGGATGCACAGGTCGGGCGTGAGCCTTTGCGCGTTATGTTTTTTCGTTTTTCAATTAATTAAATCATAATGGGTATACACACGCACCTCACGGCACCGGTTGGCTTTCGTCGGCCGCGTACGATGGCTCACATTGCAGGTGACGCTTTCGAATCCGAGCTTCCGGTTCGTCTCGTTTTGGGGCGGTCCGCGCCTTGCAAAGCGGTGCACTTTACGGTGCACTTGCACGAACGAACCAAAGCTGCAGTTCAGGTGGATTATGTCATAATTGTAGCGACGTACCGGCGACGTGCGTTAAACTCGGTGCGTGTTTATGGAGGCAGATTGGCGGTATTTTTTCTTTAAACAGGTTTTTCACTTCACACACTATGGTCCCAAGTTTGGTAAATCTGCGTTTCATGCGAGTTAAATTTTAAAAGTAATGTGTATCAAAACATAAACATAGGAGAGTATACAAATATAAGTAAGAAACAATAATCCTTTTTTCATTGGTCGTTCATGATAAACAAAATAATAACGATACGAATCGCAATACAGATATTGTCTTATTTTCCACACTTAACAAAAGCCACCCGTTTTTCCATCGTGCATGGAGGCAAAATTTTCCCGGCTACAGGAGCTTTCGGCACGGACAGCACCGGATGCGACAAGCAACGCCTGTGACCGCAGTCATGCATAAGTAAAATGCATTTATATTTTGATTAAGTAGGGTTTTTATTTTTAAATTGCTTCATCGTCGTGCCTTTTTCTTCGAACCGGGAGCTGATTCGTTGGCAGAACCGGGGGAGCATATGAAAAAAAAAAAAATAAATAAATGACACAAACAAAATAATATGTCAAGATGCGATCGCGTAATGAGTGAACGTTATTAAACATGATTGGAAATGGGTAGTAAAGCAAACGTAACATAAAATGGTGTATAAATAAGAGAACACGCGCATGCATTTTGTATTGATTGATTTCACGGATTGAAACTTTTTAATGGAAATTTGATAGGATTTTTCACCAGTCCTTTTGAGTACGAAACAACTTTGGATTCAGTTGAAAATTGTGTTTATCTATAAAAAAGTACTGGAAGGTGCATAACGGATGCTATTTTTTTTTATTTATGCACTTGTCCTGCACACCAATCATTAAATTGTTTATATGAAAATACACATTGCATTATTAATATGAAAGAGTCATGAAAGGATTTTTGGAAATTGAAAGACGTTATAATAGTAAAATTGTATAAAATTGAAAAAATATCGATGGGTAGAGCAGTCTCATTTACATCTCAGACGAATTTGCTTGTAATCTATTCATAGGATAGAGATTTTATTACGACCTCATCCATCATCAATCGCTACCCTGTTCAATCAAGTTGGGCGTTTTCGCATTGCCATTATGTCCTTATTATCCATGCGGCAAAACTTTCCCAAAGTGATGAGAGAACTTCAGATGTTAGAGTACTCAGTATTGCCTAAGAAGTATTTCATCGGAATAGTATTTTCGTCATCAGATTCGTTAGGTTCTAATGATTCTTCCTTTAAGTTTTTGGAAGATGCCTCTTAAAACGTGAACAAATTTTAAAACTACTTTTCGTAAAATGATAAAATAAAAACTTTTATGCATTAATCTAGTTTGATCACTAAGAAGGGAGGGTTTGGTACATCCAAAGACTTGAAATTGCAAATTTCAGGAATTCCGAATATACCCAAAACATTTCAATACCACTGTTAGGGGAAAGAAAAAATGAAACCGATCAAGTTCTTGTCTGTGGTGAACGGGAAAATGGAATTCCTTCATTTGAAAATCCGGCCCGAGTTATGTCCACAATTGACCTATGCTTGTGTGCGTGTGCTTGACACTCGCAACAGACCACCGCCATGATGGTTCGAACAAGCCGTCGATCGAAGTGGTTATAAATTTCCATTTTTATTTGGTTTTCTAACCCGATCGTCACGCGCATCCGATTGAGTCCGGACGATGGGTGGGAAATTGTGGACGACAACGGCGCGGGGAATGCATATAAACTTTGGTGCTCCTCGGTGAATTCTTTCCCTGTCCAACGGGCGATTTTCCGAGAAAAAGCGATTGTCATCAGGATACGTACATTTTCGCCTTACAAGTGGGTTCTCTCCTCTCGCCACACTTTTTTCTTCTACCGTACTATTTTATTTCTACCCAAACACTCTCGTATTGAAGATTTCAAATATGTTTGGACTGGTATGCTAACACCAGCAGAAGAGACGAACAAATAGAAGAAGAAAAAAATACCCCTCGTCTGTATCCGTAGAGCTAGCTGGTTGAATTGTATTTGCGTGTGAATAATCTAATTCCCCGAAGCGTCCCCCAAGTGCTGCTTTGCTGGCGTTCGATGGCTGGTTTCAATTTAAATTTAAATTTTTATCAACACTACTTTCCGCCTTCGATTGGACCCGGCTCGATTCGATTCGCTCATCACCGCGAGAGAAAGGATCTTGCAATCGGGGGAAAAAAGGATCCGCGAATGAAGTGGTTCTCTACCGTAGACCTGTACCTCGTCTCCAGTGCTTGCGTTTCTTATCGCACCGACACCGAGAGGATTTCCTCCGATGACGTTCTAACAGACGTTGTAGAAGCGATGAAAGATTTCCATTAAATTGAAAATAGTTTTATGGTTTCTTTTGCTCAAAAGTGCCCTTTTGATAATCGAACTCGGGGATTTCGCTTGAACTGAATAATTACGGTTAATATTGAATCCGGGAACATTCTCAACATATTTCATCACCATCTTTAAAGAATGTTTTTAACTGTTGCATTGTACTGGTTTAAAAGCTTATTGCTTGGTTGCAAAAATGTATGCGGTAAACATTTATTTCTGGTTCAAGGAAAACATCCAAATTTAAGAATCAAATTCACACGAAATTTGCCCTCGGGCACCTTTCTAACTTATAACATGGATAATTCATTGAATGTGACGGTTTACGTCGGTACGGTAATATTTTACTAGCAAGGCAAGGACATAATAATTATAACGAAAATTCTGCCGAATTCGTTTTCAGTAAAATCAATTTGTTTAATGATTTCCTTCACATCAAACGGCAAATACTTCGAATTCAGAAACGATGCCAATTAAAGTTTTGGTGGGTATTAAACAAAGTAAATGCGTTTTATTGCAAAAACGAAAATCGGTAAATTTCGGTGAAAGATAATGCATGAAATCATTTTTTTCTAATAGAGAAAAGAAAATTTTAATAACGATGTTGCTACTTGCAGAATAACAATGAAAAAAAAAAAATAAAAGTTACAAACAAATTTATACAAGTAGGTTATTTTTTCAAACCGTATTTGTAGCGAATTGTGAGAAACTGAAACTGAAACAACCCATTTGTTCTTTGAAATTTAAAAATCTTCCGTTCTTTTTACTTATTGATGCAAAAGCATGAACAAAAATTGCTTTGATTTTAATTTGTCGTAATAAATAAAATGTTTTTTTGTTCCAGTTTTAACCAACCTGTATTAACTGGGTACAGTTAACTTGTACCTTTGGAATATAACCAAATAAATGGTATACTCTCCTCGGGCAGCCATACTTGAAAGCGAACTTTATGAGCAAGGCAAAAGAGCAGCCCTGGTGATGGCCCCTGACGTGTAACATATGGGGCAAAATGTGAAAATTTGTTATAAATTTCACTATAACCGGCGCTGTCCGCCTTCGTCTTCCTCAAGCCAACATTATCGTCCTTTTCCGTTGTCGCCGTCGTCGTCGTCGTCGTCGTCTAATGGATTGCCGAGGACGTCCCGAACCCATTTGGGCCGCAGACCCCGGGTGCTTGTAAGTGGATTTTTGATCTTCCTTCCGACGGTGGGTGGTGGGAAAATGGGGAAGCGTAAAGAGCGTAAAGGGTGGTGGAGGGTGAGTGGGACCGTTTGGTTCCGTTTTGCAAAACGGGATAAAGCAAACAGATTGCGACCAGAATGGATGTGTTTGTTGTCGTCCCCCCCTTTTCCGACGCTCGCACCACAAACGAAGCCCGTTAGCATGTGTGATGTAATCCATTTTCCGTATGATGTCACACCCCGAGACTGGAGGGTTGGAGGGACTGGGGGTGGGACACGTTTGGTGCTTGGAGGCGCGTCTGCTGTGTGCTAGAAAATGGTTGAATTTTTCCTAAACACTGGGAGACTGGCGATGTGTAAGATATATTGGGATTTTCTTCTCAACTTTCCTTCTTCTCCGCCAAACACTTTCTTCCAGATTCCTTCAACGGCCTATTTTGGGTGAAAGTAACTTCACTCCGCACTTGCACGGTGCTTGGAGAGTCTTATTTATTTATTTTCGGTTCCTTCCCATTTCCTACACTTTGCCACCAGAACTCGCCCTCCCTAAGAAAAGGCACGGAAGCCTTCGAAAGAACTTGCGAGTTTGGATTTTTTTTCTTTTGTTTCTTTCCCTTCAAGGAAAGCTGGAAACGATCCCGCACGGGCAGAAGAAGGTTAAACACTTTGTTTCACTTTCTTAGCACCTACCGTTTTCAACACGGATCTGGGAATGCTCGGTCCGAAGGATTCGTAAACCCATTTGAAACGTCGTGCCGGCGTGCGTTGAGTGAGGCATGATTTGGGGTTGGATTGTGGCGGATATTTAGCACGAAAAGCCTGGTGTTGGCTGATGGTTTTTTTTTCTGCTCTCCATCGGACACGCGCGAACGAAGCGATTTAGAGTTTTCAAGCGATATTTTATATCTTGTAGCAAAGGTGGACGTAAATGCCGAGTGAAAGTTGGGACGCACTGGTTTCAAACGACGTGATTTATACCGGTTCCAGAAGATGACATCTGTATCACGTGTGCAGGTGTTTTTTAGTTGAGTTTTCTTTCTTTGATGAAAGGTAAAGTGATAAAAGTAAATAACGCTCGGTAGTGTTCAAGTTTATTTATAAGAAATTCAGGAAGGAAGCAACATGTTGAGAACATAAGTCATTAAAAACGTCTGTAAACGATAATTTAAAAACACAACTGTATCAATTGATCAACAGAGCTAAAATTATTCGTTTCTCATGTGATGCTACAGGAATAAAAAATAAAGAAAATGTCTTCCATAGCGTAAGTTTTTGCTAGAGAAAATAATATATAACGTAATTTAGGTTGATCAGATCCTGTTCTTTTAAGCTGAGTCTTTATGTATTCGTGATTTGATTACCAAACAACAAACCAATTTTATGGATAAAACAATAAAAACCATTTTGGATTTTTAATTTACTTCATATAAACAAATACTTGTCAACTGAAATGATCAAAACTAAAACTGACACAAAAACGGAAAAAATCAAATTTCCTTTTAAAAAATAGAACGATGAACTTTTCTCTTTCAACTTCCAATTGTTTTAGTTGAGCTCAATAGGACCAAATTTTATGTTTTTAACATATATTTTTCCATTCTGGCAGTTTTCGAGGGAATTAAAAAACTACATACCCGCCTCGAAAACTTTTTCCGACTAGAATCACATCCATCGGCGTCCTTGTCGAAGTTAGTTTCCGTAGCAGCACTGGTACATACCTTATAATTGGGCCCTTTTTCTAACCGGTTTTGAAGAGAAAACTTTTCCAAACCGCTCGGCCACTCTCTGGAGGAAACATGACGAGTTTGGCACATAAAAGGAAAAGGTGAGTCATGGTGAAAACCTCGAGCACCTTTCGTTATCCGAGGATTAGCAATAACTATCGACCGGAAATTCCTTTCATATTACCTGTCGGGAGAGTTTGTGCGTTTGTGTGAGCCGTTCCCTTCATCATTGTCCCAATCGGGGGCTGTAGTCATCTGTCGGACAGGTCGAACATGAAAAGTTGCACCTGACCGGCGGCCGGGAAGTTTTTAATTAATCCTTTGACCAATTCGTTCGGCCACACCCGGATGACCGACACTGGTCCACTTTTTGTCGACCAGTGAACTTATGACTTAGATTGCCTGTCGTTATGTGACGCTTTGTTGAAGGGTGAGTAAGAGACAAATTAAAAAAGAAAACTGCTATGAAGTGTGGCGGGAAAGGTTCGGGGTGGAAGTTATTTAAACATTTCTAGGTCACTTGATGTTTGGGACATTATTTCCATTCCACATATGATATGTTTTTTTCTATTTTTAGTGCTTTAATTTTCATATCTTTTTTCATTTTTAATATTCATTCTTGTTGCCTGACTGTTATTTTGATTTGTACGTTTTATTATTGGCTTGATATTTTTATTCGGGGTGAACGAGACAGGAAAAAGAAGAAAAACAAAAAGAAGTAGAGAAAGTTTAGCTATATTGAAAATCAACATCAATCTGCCTTTTAAAAATTACTCCCACCACCTCATATTGTCTACTCGAAGCAAGTGAAGCTGGTTATCTGTTAATGAGATAAGTTTTTCATCGCATAATTTATGCGTACCAGTACCTTCCGGAGATGCGCCCGATTGGCAACAGCGAGCAAAAGAATAGCCTTTCGTGAGATCGTACTGCCTGGACCTATGCCGGAGGCAACAAGATAGGCGAGGCTTAATTAAACGACAAAACATCAACCGCGACCGACGAAACATGACCTACATAAATCATCTAAAACCATCGATTGTGGCAGAACAGCGAACCGGCAGGGCCAAGATGGGTAGCTAGGGTACGGAAGGTGAGGCTGGAGCAATCTCGTTTTATCGGTGACGGAAAGTTGACCAAGAACGCGCGACTCACCCACGTTCCGATACCCATCGAGGGCCATTAATAACGCGCCAAGAAGTAAACGGCCGCGTCTCGCACGATGCCGTTGATGAGGACGATCATGGGGAGTGGTGGCTTTTTGGCCGAAAACCGTGGGCATTGCTTGCGTTAATTAGCCCGCTCGGGTAGGGTTCGGTTTGGCTGGTTGGCGCGCCCGATGACACTGATTTGTACTCGGTGAGCATAAACATCAATTAAAATTTATGAGCGCATGCTTTGGACGGCAAACCCTCGAACAGTAGCGTCGCGAGTGGTTCCCACCACGATGGTCATGGTTCTGTCGGTTGCCGGTTGTTGATAAACGGTGGCTAAGACTGTTTACACAGTTTTCGACTGGGGCAGCGCGGGATTAGTGATTTACTGAAGTGGCAAACTCTGGTTGGGAGAATCGGTTTACAACGGCTGGTATCGTTTGTCCAGGACACTGAAGACGCATGGGAGTATGGACGTGGAACTAAATTGTATCCTGTTATGCAGAACTGCTGGCAAATTGGTATATTAAAAAATAATAATAAAGCTCGTCACAAACAATTTACCATGGGTTATGATGTTCATAAATATTTTGAAAATTTAAGTTCAAACTAAAATGAGTATATGCAAGAATAAATACGCATAAAATGCTACATACGATAAAGGTGGGATATAATATTTTCTATGTGTTTACATTATGTTAATTATTAATCACGCATATGATTTCCATATCATATTGATATTATTTTCAATATTCTTCAACATTTTGTGGCACATAAGTATACAATCTTTCCAAATAACTTTTTTTTTGCAATAGAGATGTAAAAAAATGATCGATGAACGGGTTTGATAGTTTGGGCTGTATTTAGTTATATACAGCCCTTTGGTTTTTAAACACCCTTTGGTTTTTTAGTTATTTTAAAACGAATTCTTTTTCCTTTCCTTTGGTTGGTTAATAAGTTAGCAATTAAATTGGTTTGCTTTGAAATATCTACAGCTATAACGAAGTTAAAGAACACTTTTAATGGTTAATTTTTGTTGATTTGAGCTTACTTAAAAAAATACTTGAAACTACCGAACCTAATCCGAAACTATGAAATTGAAGGAATAATTTTAATTTCTTATGATAAGAAAGGATAAACAAGCGGATTCCAAAACTTCTTTGAGACATTCTTGAAGTGTGTAAAATGTAATCTGAACATGTGATTTGATGTAATGTTTTGAATCTTGTGAATTATATATTAAACAACTGATAAATAATTTTTTTAAAATGGTGTCTAAATTGTATAATGTTGTAATGTTGTAATGTAATGTTGTAATGTTGTTAATGTTTCAGTACAAAACCTCTAATTTAATTATTATCGACAAGTTCACGTAGTCGCTTAACAAGATACATCTTTCAAATGCCAGTATGGTGGAGATGTTTAGCCACCCAAAACAGTCCGCTTCAGCAACCTCTCAGAAACCAAACCACATCTTATATGTGATTGGATGTCATGCAATTTGCAAAAGGCAATCGTAATGAGTTTGCTTCAATGCACACTAATATCCTTCAGAGGGTCCGGTGTCCGGCGTAGAACAGCCGGCGTCGATGAGGCGACCCGAACAACCGAGCTGGCAGGCACCGGAAAGGACATTTAGCCGGAGCGACACTGTTGACTTTGGGCGATTTTCTCCGAAGTCTCCGAGACGCTGAGAAAATATTTGACAGCGTTTGATAGAGCATTAGACAAATTACTTCACCAGGGCGAGAGTATATGGCAACCTTCCGTTGCTGATACGTTTCCGGTCAATATTTGCCCAAACCAAACGTTGACATCTGGGCAAATAGTGGATGCATTGACGGTGGGCAGTAAGGAAGAGATATCTAGTGTAAATGAAATCTGTAGGATGTATCATGTAAGCGACGTTTGTGAAACTCAATTATGTTTAAGTTCAGTAATCAAACTATTTTGAAACAAGGTGCAAAATAGAAAAGTCTATTACATTGTAGAAGAGCTCGACTGGATAGAACACATCCATTAAACTTTTCACACGTTTGGCGTTTCCCGGGGTAGTAAAAATTAAATTAAAATGTGTTTATCTTTCACGTGCCAACAAAATACGACCAACTGTGCATCTACTGATGAAAACGACTATCCTCTGCACAATAAACTTCCCTTTACGAGTTGGTCAAGGTGTGGCAACATGGTATGCTCACCTTCCGTCCTTCATTTCCACCTTTGGCTAGGAATAGTTTTAGATCGAGTCGACCGAAACTGTAGCAAACTACTTCCGGCTGTGGTCAGGAGTGTGCGGAGGACGAGTCGTTAAAAGTTAGATTTTTAGCTGCCAACGGGCAAATTCTCCCACAGCTCGAAGGTGTTGCGAGGAATGAGGACACAAATATGGTGTTCTCGTAAAAATGTGGAATGTTTGTTGGTGTCGCAAACGCAAACTGGTTCGCCACCTTAAGCTTTTCCGGGGGCCACCGATGACCAACCGGGCTTTTTGCAACCCTGTCAACAATGTAAGTCTATTTGTTCAGGGCCATTTGAGACCGGGAAAATGTCATGTGGGTTGAAAGTATTTGAAACACTGTTTCTGTCGTTTCGCCTTGAGTTGTTTTCTTTAGGTGAGTGTACAATTGCTTAGATTGTTATGAACACTGTCGAGCAATAAATCGTTATGAAGGAAAATCTCTTCCCCAACTCAGAAATGTGTTTATCCACCCCGATTCTGTTCGATGAACCTCACATCGTTCACAATGATGGCCGATGATCATTAGCACACAGCGCGGGAACAGTCTATCGGTGACGGAAACCTTTGTAAAAAGTCCTGAAACTCTCGCCGCAACAAAACCTTCGAACGTCCTTTCGCAAGCGCCGAGCACAAAATGCCATCGGACAACTTTGACAACGTTATTATCTCTTCCCGCGTGATGGTTTTGATGGCAGACTTGAAGCATGGGCCGTCAGCGATCGGAGTTCGTATCTGCTTCCTTAGTTCGCTCCCTTTTTTTGGCCTCGTCATCATCAGCGTCGCGCCAATCGAGAGTGTGTCTTTGAAGCATTTTCTGCCCCGAAGCCAATCCGACTCCCCCCCCCCCTTTTTCCCTTTCTCTTTCCGTTAGGAGGCGTGATTGTTTGAGCAAGGTGGGGGAGAAAAAATGTCTCTCGACCGTGATTTTCCCCTTGGTCCAACTCTTGCTCTCGGGCCCTTCGGGTTTGGGGACGTTTTTGACACTTAAAATGTCACCATGTCGCCCGGAGGTAAAGCCGGAAGTCGATGGCGATGGATTTCGCTCGTGGTAGGTGCTAATTTAGATTAATGATAGGGTGTGCCCTTCCTTTTCGCCCTATCTCCTGATCGTACTGTCAGTTTGGCTGAGAACGCTAACTATCGCGATCGTACAAGACAGTGAACGATTATGATTGGACGTATCTGGCATGCTTTGAATGATGTGCTGGAAGGGTAAGTTAGGTAAAACGAATGCTTAATTTTTTAATATTTTCTGTTACTTTTGTGACGGTTGCACTGAAAAGCAATAAAAAATTGGTTTTATTAAATAGCAAGAAGGAAGCATCTTTCATTAAAGAGTGTTCTTTTCATTTGGGGATTATTTCACTGCATGAAACTAGTCGATTTGTGAGTGAGTGTTCAATTAAGGGCAGTTAGGTCTACTGGAAACATATTTTTTCGTTTCGTTTTCGTCTCATCTGTATTCATTTTAAAATAGAAACATCATGACTGAACAAGAAAATTAATTTTACGGTTAAAGAAGCTAGTTTTTCCTTTAAAAATGGCAAAACAAAATTAGAAATTAAGTGTGATTCATTATATTAAATATGAAATTTTTTGCAATAAATATGACTCCGCTTTTGCAATAAATAAAACTGAGTATAAGAAGAATCATCAATTCAACATTTGCATTTTGAACTAGCTTTTGTCGTTTGTTGACAACTGTTCCTTAGTCTCTGAGCATTATCTTAGTGTGTGTCTAAAAATGCTTATGAACTTGAGAAACCTTACATGTGATTTGTCACGTTTTACATTACAACTACTGTGATACGATTGAATTTTTCTAAAGCGTGTTTAAGATGAAATTTCTTTAACAGATTGAAACAGTTAATAGATCAGTATTGAAAACAAAGAAATTATATGATTGAAACAAAGCTACATAAAATTACCAAAATTTTTAAAACTCAGAGAGTCAGATTTCATCACATTTCTGAAATTTATCGCTGCACTCCAATATTGAAAAATTGAAATTGAAATAAAAACAACTAGCAGGTTGTAAAACACAGCAGTAAAAACATCCAAGCATCACAAAATGGCCACCCGGGGGAATGAATCCGAAAGTGGTGGAAGTGGGCAAGCGTTTACAGGCATTCATAAACCGGTGCTTAACATTCAATTTACAAATATCACATCCATTGCTGCTTGGCATGTGTGTTTGTTCAACCTTCCACCTTCACCCAACCCATCGCCCTGGCGTAGGAAAGTGTGGAACCCTTAAAAGTGTGGGGCCGCTTTGCACCCGCAAAAGTTCATTCGAAATTCTGGTTTTAATGATCATAAATTTATGCTCATTAAATCGGGCCCGGTTGTAGGTTTCATTCACCTTTCGCCTGGCCCTGCACCCGTCGGTGTAATCTTCTCGCTTTGTTCTCCGTCCTGCCATGTTTATTATCTGTGGTGATCCCTTCGGTGTGCGATGTCAGGTGTGGTATTAGTGGGGTGAAGTTTTACAGAAAAGGGAAATACTACCAACGTAAACCCGGTAACGATTTGAAGTAACTTTTTCTACAGAATTGGTTCGTAGTTTCCAAGTGTAGTTATCTTATTTAAGGATTAAATCTTTTAGTTTTTATTTCTCAATAAAAGAAGTTTTTAAAACATTATTCTATTTAATCAAATTTAAGAAAATAAAATATAATATCAATACATAATAATGTTTATGTGCGTTGAAAATATCTTCTGTTTAAATATTGTTATTTGGATATAAGATTGGTTAAATTAATTATTCATTTCATTAATAACAAACCGTGCATATATGACTTTTAATTCGCATTCATTTTCATCTTATGCATATAAGCTGCTACAAGAAAGCTACATTGTGCATTGTTTGGTTGTAGTTTCGTGTCATATTGTAACCGAACGATCCGATTCGGTTGGCAGCAGCTCCGGAATCGGAGAAGCGCAATGACATCGTGCAAGGGAATATTTACATTATGTCATGCAAAAATACGTTCTGCAATGCAAAACCAATATCAATATGTCATAAAATGTGCACTATACGCATCGAACGGCAACGCAACTGTCCCTCGAGTGCAACCATTTAATACAATGTCTGACCGATACTGTCTTTATGGCTTTTCCATACCATCCCTCCCTCCTCCCAGAGTGCTCGGAACCGATCCCGATAGTACGGTGAGATAGTTGACGGAAGGAAAAACTCGTGTCCGTTCTTTCCCCCTGGCAACGGAGTGTCGAGCAGTGTGTGTGTGTGTGTTTGTGTGTGTGGACGCAAAAGGAGCATAAAAATGCCATGTCCACTCGCCCCGTTCGATGTCGACTGCCCAACGGTTTATTTATTTGTCCCGACTCGCCCTTCCGGGAGCGCACATAATGGACTCTGATGAAAATTAATATTTGTTTTATGCCATAATAATGGCGCAAACAACTGATTTGAGGATTGTTTCGATTTTCCCGGCCCCTGGGTTGCGGAACCAGGGATTGTACCCCTCACACGACGCTCAAGTTGCAGCTCCATACAGCACACATTTGTGGTGAACGCGCTCGGCATCAGCACAAACCCCGTTAATGGATGTTTTCACGGCCCCATTCGGGCAGGCAAGAAATTGGACCCCAATCGACAAAATGCTCCCTAGATGCCGCTCCAATCACGATCCTCCCGGAGACACTTTGCGGTTCCGACGGTGGAAAGGGGTTGAAATGTTGTTACGCTTAATTTGGATCAGGAGGTAGGGTCTTTTTTCTCCCCCACCGGCCGGTTTTTGCATACGACTTTTATCAGATAACCCTTAAAAATGTGAACGCCCTTTTTTATTGAGCTGACTGCTTTCCGTGCTCCCTTCTTTCTGTTAATTCCCAGGTCACAAACCGTTAAAGATAAATGATTTCCGTAAAAAGGGTTCAGTGGAAAATTTCTTACCATTTCATCCCTTATCCGACCTCCGAGAGGGTGCGGGGGGAGGTGGGCATTTTTTTTTCACCCCCATTTCCTTAGTCCTGTGGCTTTGGTAACTTTGTGGAAAGTTTTTTTGTTTCACCACCCTGTCTTAAGCCGAAAGTTAATACTGCCCGAAAGTCCGAAACGAAGGGGACTAATAGGGATAACGAAAGTGCATAAATATTAAATTCTGCTTTCCATAAACAACAGCGCGCGAAACGGACTCGGGACAAAGTTTCGCCCAACGATCCCTTTATCGTTCTGGAGCCCCGAAAAGTTCTCCGCCGAATCGCACAAAACAGAAAAGGAAAAAAACCGGGAAGAGAAAAATGGAAACAATCAAATGACTTTCATCAGTCAGGAAGCTGTTTAAAGGTGTTTGGGTTGATGTGCGTTCACTATTAATTATGCGCGCGCCCGGGAAAACGGGCCGTGGGTCGAAATCACCGAATCTTGGTCCCGAAATGAACCGTGAACTCTTTTTCGCGTCGGTTTCTTTCTCGGTTCTTTTTTGTGCGTTCCTTCCTGAATTCCCCTGCCAACTCAGGAAAGTTTGGATGAACGGCTTTCAATTTCTTTTCCACACCGCCGCGTGTCCAAGGTTGTGTAAACTTTTGAATTTGTTTCCAGAAATTGGTGAAAACAGAGGGAGTTCGTTTCGTATATTTATTTTTTATGTGTTTTCCCCAGCGGAATTGCTTCAGGGGATGTCGGAGCTGGTGCCCTTTATTCAGCAAGGAGAACAAAACAGTCAACCCAGTGTGAAACAAAGGACCCTAAAATTCAGGAAGTAATTAAAACTAACTAAAAGGAAGACCCGGTTCGGGGTGCTTGTTGTCCAGTATTGAAAAAAAAACTGGAACCTCCTTCTGTCGATCCACGTTCCGGCTCAAGGCTGTGCTGAGCGCATCCGAGTGTCCCGGCCGTTTTTCGTCGCTTCGAGCACGGTCTACGCGCAAATCATAGTCAACATCATTTTTCTTACGTTTGCGCTCTGATTAAGAGAGCGGTGTGGTGGGAAGGGAGGTGTGGGGGGGATGGGAGGTGTGGTGGTGGCTCGAATTGGGGACATTTTCTTCATTATCCTACCTCGGGGTGCTGGAAAGATGAGAAAATTTCAATTCCACAAGCTTTTTACTCGCCCCAAAACGCGGGAAGCGAAAGATCCCGGAAGGGAACGCACACCCGGAGAGGGTGGTAAGTTTTTAGATACCTGAAAGTGCCGAAAGTTAAATAAACAAAACCGTCACCGGTTACACCGATTTACCTCCCGAGACCGCTCGTTCCGCCAACCCCCCCTCCATGCGCACTTGTCGGAAATGGAGGGAAAATTAATTTTAGCAGTACTTTTCATTTCCGCTTCGACTGTTTGCTGGCAAAGGGATGGGGAGGGTGGTTCAGGGGGAGGTGGGTTGGAGTTTTTCCTGCTCACGACGGACTCGTGTGGACTCAGGAAATTGGTCAATCGAGACGGCTGTCGGAAACCCGAAATTTGTTTCACACCGACGGTGCGCTTTGCGTGGCTGAACTTTAATGGCGGAAAGTGTGGGAAAGCGAAACGATATTACATTCAGGCCAGGTCTTTTTCCTTTTTTTTCTTTTTATTTCCGTTGCCTGCGAGCTGCCGATGGTAACGATTTAATTTGTCAAGCCGGTTTTTGATTGCTTTGAATTTCGCGTTTTTGTATTGACGCTATTTTCGCCTTTCCAATGCCGTAAGGTATTGTTTCGCTGAACAAATGTTTCGATTCACCGAGTTAAAAAAAATTCACTTGTTGTACTGTATTCGAAATCTGTTTATTCGTTTGAAATATTCTCGGAGGCTTCCTTCCTCGATCGCACTTGCTTCCTTATCGTGTTACAAATACAGCTGGGAGCAGATGTGTTTTCCTCACAGGTTTTTTGAGTTCCAACATGATGACAAGTTTGTTTTTCTAATTGTCACTCAAATTTCCAAAATTTTATAGTTCAAGCCAAGCTTCTACATTGTTCGTAAAACAGACAAAATGTGTCTGAATGAAAAATCAAACGCATTCCAGCTGACAATGATAGTTTTTGCAATTTGATGTTATAAAAAGGTTGAAGGTAGCAAAATAACCCTCGGTTAGAAAGTAAATTGGTGGATACTTCCAAGAAACTTCTTTCAACATGACAGGAAATTGAAAAAGACGATGAAGGTTATTTGGCAGTTAAAACTGTGGGGTAGCAGCTTTGGAAAAAGAGATTGGACAAAATGCTTGTACACTTACATCCCTTGAAACTATTGTTCATGGTTAAATTAATTTGGGATTTCAAACTGCTTATTTTTAAACAAATTCCGATGCAATGGAGACGCCTAGTACTTCATTTGAACTTTTTGTTTTAATTTACGTTTTATGTGTTTTATTTGATTTCTGGTAAGCATCTTAAGATGAAAAACAAATAAATAAGGAATGAAAAGATGCAGTTTAAGCAATGAAAAATCAAAATTAAATCAACATCAAATCTTTGAAATCATCGTTCATGGTTCAATTAACTTATTGTTTAAATTTGTCTATTAGTAATTAATTATTTAATGGAGACGCCTAGTACTTCATTTGAACTTAATGTTTTTATTTACGTTTTTTGTGCTTTATTTGTTTTCTGATAAGCATCTTGAGACAAAAAAAAACAAATTAATAAGGAATCAAAACATGCAGTTTAAGCAATGAAAAACCATAAAAAACAACATTAAATCCTTTGTTAAATTCAACGGAAATTGTTTTTCCGTTTAGCCGGTTCCGATGCTCTCTTCCAATTTCATCCAAATGCTGGGGCAAACGGCAATTTGCTACACTTCACTACACTTTGTTCGCTAAAGCTACCTATTTATATTCCACCCGTGCGGCAACATGGCTTGCAATCGTTATTATCAGGCTCGTTACATTTTACTGATAAGCGCGCGTAGAGTTTAATTATTTTAATTGACCCCATTTTGCCAGCCTGCCAGCCATCGGAGCAGCACCCTAGGCGAGCACCTGCCGTGCGAAACATCCAGCGAGACGAAACAAGTCACTGTAGAGAGGCACTTCGCGGGAGCAAAAGTCTCCTAATGATGTCGTTCGAAGCGGGCACACGCCCCTGGAACTGGCTTCACGGAAGTCTTTCCGGGCTGAAACGCAGCGTCCCAGCGTGCTATTATTGTCTTGCTTTCCGTGGCTTTCCAGGCGGAGGGTCGCTGAGATAAAGTCTCTTCATTATTTCGCATTCCGAAAGGAACCGTGCAACGGCGCGTTCGGTTTTCATTCGCTCACCCTGCAGAGCGGGTAGCGATGGAGGTAATTATTGCGCCCCCCGGACATACAATCTTTCCTAACTGACTCGGATGTGTCACAATGTCGGGAAAGCTCGATCGATTAAGGTTGACTGCAGATGCAAGGTCAGAACATGAAACTCGTTTATTTTTTCATAAAAGTTTGTGATGGACCCTTATGACCGATTTGTTTAATCATTTTAATTTTCTTTAAATAAGGATTAGTTTAATTACAATAGTTGTCTTAGAAGTTGAAATCCAGAAAATTGTATTAGAATATTTAAAAAAACCCTATACTATGTTTTGTTTGCGAGATTAATTTTTATGTTTTTATATTTGGTTGACTTTAAAATTTATTATTAAGTTTGTGAAAGTAATTTTTGTCATAATTTCGTATAATATTTTGCAGGCATTTCAAAAGAAGGACTGATAAAACCATTACCGAATAAAGCCGTAAAATATGAAAGCATTGAATCCATCGCCATTTTTCCTACGAATGACAGAGCATGTAGAATACACGCGAGCACGAGTCCAGATAATATGAATTTAATCACACCCATTCAAACGGTTTTATTTGCCTTTTCCGGCCAGTGTCGGCCAGTGTCCAGTGCAGGGATTAAGCTTGCTCTCCTACGCCAAAACCCTTTCCTCACTCCCTCTCCCTCCGCGAACAATGGTGAACCGGTCCGGTGGTCTCAGTTTTCCCACGATTGAATACTTTATTGTGGGCGGTGTGGAAGTTGATAAAGCGAGAAAATGCACGGAACCACGACGCGGTACGGCGCGGTCACACGGTTTTTGCGACACGATGCAACCCGAGTTGCTCGGCGGGTTGTTATGCTCTTTGTCTTTGTGATATACTTTTTTGTTCCTTCCACTCCGGGTAAGTGTCATGTAGGACCCATGTTTTATTTGCATAGAAATGAAAATTGAATACCTCGCGCGTGAAAGGGCGGTGGAAAACGTCACCAAGCAGGAAGGAGTGGGGTTGAGATGGTGATCGCGGTCCGGCAGAAAGCTCACCGAAGTATGGTGGTAGGTGGATGCAATTTTTATGATTTTATCGGCGACGAGAGACGATCCGCTGGTGGTGGAAAACGAATGGAAAATAAAATAAAACATTAACCGAAAGAACAATGTTGGAATGCCATCAACTGGATGTTAGTGTGTTCCGAATTGTGTTTTTTTATTTGCTCCTTTCGCCATTGCTGCCTTCCGGTTCGACGCGAGCAATGGAAAATCCTTCCACATCGACCGATAAAGGTATGATAAAGAAATAAAATGGATGTTCATTACGTTGGATCGGGCATCGGGCGTTATTCAAATTGTTCATGTGACAACTTTTCCACTCCGAGGACCTCTCCCGTGGAGGGGGGATGAGGCCTTGATGCAGCTAAAGTAATTGAAAGCATATGTAAATTTACTTTTCAGATGTAAAATTTTAAATGCTCAAAATTGAAAGGAATCAATTAAAACACGGAAAATAGAAAGGCATATCGTTGGTTGGTGGGCGGGCTTTCCAATCGCTTTCGAGCAATGCCAAACTGTTCGATTTATTTGATTTATTTTTACAACAAGATGAATTAGATTTAAGTAATCCAAACTTTTATCAAACAAGATTTATCGCTCCCCAAATCAACTGTATTTAATAACTACCAGGTGGCATTATTGTATTACTAATAATTTTAGAAAAGTACTATATCACACCGGGACTTTTATTGACCGTTTGTTCTTAGCCCTGGTCTATATTGCCAATTACTATTGTTGTTATTATTGTTAAAACTATCACTTTTGAACAGATATTATTTCAATGCCAGCCTTTCCGTGATGCACACGAATAAAGGTTGTCACGATCCTCCGCGTTGCTAACACAATTACGGAAAATAAATTAACGGAAAAATAAAGCGCTCGTCCACACGTCTGCACGTCGACCGCCTGATTTATGATGTTTCTGATCGTTCCCGGTGCTTCAATAAAACTCTGTCAACCGGCCGTCAACTGCAGCTGGCCAAAGGGTGGGCTCGGAAAAGTCGGTTAAAAAAATACCAAATGCATGAAAAACCGGTTAGAGCGGATTTTGCTCAATTGCGTGACTTCTGTGATGATCGTTTTGGATGAAGCATTTGTTTCATAATGTTTCACTCATAAAACATATGAATTTTGTGGGACATGCAAGGAGGTAGAGGGGACGACAGTGATGTACAAAATGAACAACTAAACATATAAATTGTTGCACTCACGGGAATGTGCATTGATAATCGAATCAAAATTACAAGAAACCTCCATTTTAGTCAGAAAAATATGGATGTATTCGGGTTTAGAGGTCTAAATTCTCACCGTTTTCTTATCTAATTATGCGTTAAATAATTTAAAAAGTAGAATACAATAAAAAGTTGCCAAATAACTTCATTTTATTTGAGCATTTAGCTTCTAAACTGGATATTTCAGCTGGTCTTTCGTACCTTCAATTTAATAATTTAATAATTTAATAAAAAAATGCACTTGAAAATAGAACACTTAATTTTTTCAAAATCACCAAAACCTAGTTAGTAAATCGATGACTTCTAAAAGATCCTCTAAACAACTTTCCGACAAGCAAAAATCAAACACAACAGCACAAAAAAAAACTGCAGACAAGATTTCGTTTCGCCCGACAAGATCTTTTCTGATGAAAACCGTCTTCGTGCAACCTTAATCTTTCCCCCAGAGGGTCGTCCCTCAGGCGTGATTTGATTTCAAGCACGATTTGTCCAAAAGCATCCAAACTGATCCTCACATCCCAATCGATTGGCAGGGACGAGCTGCATTGACTTTGAAAATAGATGGAAAGCAAAAAAGAAAACCAAACGCGCCACCGAAGAAAACCAAACGCGAGACGATGGCATGATAAAATGACGTTCCGATCGGATCCGTTAGTGTGTATCGTTTTCCATCGCCATCATTTCTAGTCGGTTTAATATTGTCTGAATTATATTGGTCCTTTTGGATCCTTTTCAGGTTCAGCATTTTTTCTTTCACACACTTTCCCGATCGTTGCCAGTTTCAGTTATTTAACTTTCCTGGAGGGGGCATACATATACATAGACAAATATTCAAACAATCAAGCACAATCCATATGCGATGGAGGCTGAATTCCAAACCAAAAGCAACGGCAAGAAAGAAGAGTTGGATGCTTTGGCAAGAAAAGATTTAGTAAAAATATAAGGGCATTTGTTGTGGGTTTAAATATTCCCTTGGGGGGGCAACGAGGAAGTTTTTCTCTGCATGTGTGGGTTTGTTTGTTTTTTTCTCTTCTTTTTGCTTTGCCTTTCGGGGAACTCACATTCGATCCGGTTCGATGGCTTTCTGAACTGTCCGGATAAGAATATTTATACATGCAACGGCTCGCTCCAGGAATCCTGGAGCACGAGTCCTGAATTGAGCAGTTGCCCTTTAGTGTGGCGTTTGGAAAGGATTTAAATGGAGCCAAGAAGCGTTATGGCGTTCGACGGGTGAAGAAGGGCCCCGGGGGGTGGATGGGGGAGCCGGGCGCTAAACGATGCGATTTATTTTCGACACGATATTTTCTCATTTCTGGCCTGGGAGAGGAAACCCTTCGGAACGCTTTGGGGCGAAATGGTAAAATAAAAATCTCCGCAGCAATTTCGACAAACTTCCGGGAATTGGGTTGGAACACCAGGGGAAGGGCAGGGTAGAGCCTTGTGAGTGCCGAAGCAAACAGGGGTTGCGTTACAGACGAAAGCGTTTTTCAGCAAAGCGAAAATCCTGAAAGTTTCCGCCAGCATTCACACCCTCCGAGAGGACCTAGACACAGGCACATGTGGAACGTTTGTAGCCGGGACGAATATGGCCCCGAATATGCTACAGGAAGTGAAGGGAAATAAATTATCACCATTGTGCCCGGTCCCAGAAGGAAGCAATGGAGGAAATCAGGTCAAGATAAGAATATGCTTAACCGGGTGTGTGTGTTTTGATTCTTTGCTTTAGCGAAGGTGCGTTAGAAAAAGGAAATATATTTCATTCGTGCCATAATACAGTCGGTATAGTACTTTCGAGTACATCGTTTAATTTTATTTTTAATAAGATACTTACAATTTATTCTAAGAAAGGCAGAAACATATAAGTCTATTGAAGCAAAAAGAAATATGTGAAACAGGATGGAAAATAAAATAAATGTTACATAATATTTTTAACTCGTGAATCATGCACTCGTCTCTTATGTGTACTCAAATATTTCATCCGATGTTTTAATTAATGCTGTAAACCGTTTTTTATTGCTAGCTCTGTAGGTATTATTTGTCTCATTATAATAACAAACATTTTATTTAAATATAAAGTTACGCAAGGTTAATTCAGAAAAGAGAATATGACTAAAATTAAGTGTGAAAAAAATACATCAATTTGATAACTTGTACGTAGTACGACAAATTTGAGGTGGTAAAAAAAGTTTATTACAGAAATTATTTTGATATAAGTTTCGTTTTTCTCATCCAAAACCGTTAGCTGTATTTCCGAAGATTACAATTTTGGAAAGTATGATTGCTAAAAACGCCCTTTTTCAATACGGGTTTCACGGGAAAAGTTTATTCTTTATGCGATGAATTATTTTCCGGTAGAAAAAACTAGTCAAGACCACGTAAGAGAGTCAATCCTCCCTGTTTTCTAAGTCTCCGGGTAGAGTAAAGCTTCAAAAATGCAAATTCACGAACCACAGCGAATGCTAGCAACATTTTCCTCCAAAATCCAGTGCCGAACACTCCCAAGTGACTTCTTGCCATCTTTGTGGAGCTATCACTTCTTCTCTGTTGGAATTCTGGCTACCGTGTTCTGCGAGTCACGACACGGCTAGGAAGGGTTAGAAAGGCCTCAGGATATCATCGCCATCATCATCATATTTGAATACTAAACACTTGAGTAACGAGATTTGCTCCCTTCTTCCGGGGCGGGACGGAAAAAAAACGCATCGCACCGACCAACAAGACAATCCCTCCTGTTTGCCGCAAGAGAGATAAGAAAAAGGGAAACGCTGGAATAGGTAGAAACACCGCTGCTACCTTTAAGCCCCGGAGGGCAAACACCAAAAGGTGGTGCGCAAAGGCACGCAAAAATGGTCACGCGAACCAAACACCATACCGGAGGAATGTTCCACGACTCGGCTCGTCGCGGGACGTCGACTTCCGGGTCTGTCTGAACAATTACAAGCGGATGGGTCTAATCCGTTTAGTCGGGCGTCAAAAGTTATAAGACCCCGTTGTCGCTGGGGTGAGTTTTGGGGTGATTTCTCCCGTATTTAGCATTCTATGTTATGGAATGGTTTTCAATCGCATGAATAAATTTGAAAAATTATTACACTAGTAAACTAGTATTAACGCCACGTTATGGGAAAATACATGCGCTTAGGAAAAATGTTAATTATTCAATAAAATTTTATAACAGGCCAGAACAAGCATGCCTTGTTTAACTTCACAACACATTAAACATGTTTTCAATATGTCGAAAAACAAGCGATAGTTTCAGTTGTGAAGAGTTTGCGTTGTAAAAAGTTGCGTAATGAATGTGGTATAACTTTGTGGAGGTTTCACTTGAACGTTTTTTGAAGCAGAAAGAATTCTGAAGGACGATGAAATATCTGCCATCATACAGTGCACAAACATAACTTGTATATTCAGCCAAACGGAATAAAATAGTTATACGGTGATGTACCGTAGCTCTGATTTTATTCCACCCGTTTGAACTGATTTTTGTGCCCCGAGGTTTCCGGAGAATATAAATTATGCTCCGATCATAAGTGTATCGAGGTCGTAAATTGTTTTACAGGGAAATGCATGCTAAACAACATGTTTGAAACAAGCAAGCAATTAAATGCACTGTAAAACGAAGTACTGAAAGCACTTCAGAATAAGGCTTAATCATTTTATTCATATCACTGAAAATTGCGAGCTAACAGCAAAGGAATAAATACGGCATTCGATGATTGAAATGGGGAAATTTTAAATTTCATTATTTTAAGTCGGTTACGAAAAATTTTAGCATAAATTTCCTAAATATCGAGACAGTACATACTTATTATGACTAGTATAAGTTTTTTTATAAAAATTTAATTAGAATTCAAAACGAATTCTTATACATCAGCGATAAAGTTATTTAAGAAGAAATTGTTATCATTCATTTAAAAAAACAAGCATTACTCACTTCCACCTCAAAACAGGAAGCAAGTGGACCGTGTTCGAAAGCAAACACCAAACTTGTACCATTGGTTCGCGATGCTGCGATGAGACACCGAGGAATATTTTTGCCAAAAAACAGGCAGCACGGCTGTTTGTGGTCAAAACCTTTGTCCCGTAACGATTGCGATCGGTTATTGGTTTTCGCGGTTTTCCTCACTGGATTCCAGATTTTGGAGTCAACCGGCCAACACGTCCGTTTCTGCAGCCGAAGCCGAATTTGAAGCAAATGCCTAAGATTGAGGACAGTCCCTTTTTTCCGACCGAAGCGTAACGTATTTATTCGACGCACGGCTTGTGCTGGGCAAAATCACCGATCCGAGGTCAGAGGTTAGCGTCTCGCGCGAACATTCGCGAACCGGACACGCACCAGCACGATCTGTCACGGTTTTCCACGCGACCCTTGCGCGCGCGATGCGGTTGCACTCGACTATCGGCGTCCTCTAATGAAGAGCGTTTGGAGCTAACGCTTGAGAGTTGCTTTTGAAAGTATCCGGAAGTGGCACAAACGACGAAGTTGATCTCATGTGATGGTCAAATTAAAATCATATGATTGTAAGTAACCTTTGTCAAACTACAAGCGATAATTTTCTGCTTCTGTTTATTTAGACATGACTAATTTAAACCCCACAGGAAATCGTCATCGGTATCAGACTGATTAAACTGTTTGATTAGTTAAAATAATATTGATTTTTCGTTGTCAATTACCAATCGTCTATAGTTCAACTGAAAATTATTATTCTTTGCTAATCAATTTGCTGCTACCATTTTTCAGTTGCAGTTGGCGTAGAAATAGCATTTGGAAATTTTGTACAATATTTCTATCCTTTTTGTTAAAAAGTAGCACCGTGTCTAAATCATCAGTACATTAGAAAATATTTTATCTAACCTCTCAATTATTGTCTAGCAGCAGTTAACAAATTAATAGTTTCCCTTGAATTAGAGCAATACTTTTTTTTAATGTAAGGAGGGTTGCAAACATATTCAATGATCAATAATACAGAGTAAGTTAAATGGCTTCTATTGTTTTTACGTAGGTTTTCGAGTAAAATACTACATTTCGGGCGAAAACAGTTTATTTTCTCTTCCATAGTTCTTAATATTCCCTCCCAAAAATCTTTCAGCTGCATATATAACGCTCACTGGTGCAGCAAAATGCATCTGCCTTTTCCAACCGCACCGTTGTTGGATGTCGGTTGCCGGAGCGCAGCGTGGGTTCGTGTGTCGTTTTCGTACGTTCCGTACGTTCCATTCTCACCACCGGACCACCGCGGGTTCCAGCATGGTACAGTTGGTATTAAATTTAAACCACTGCCAGAATCGTAAACGACCGTCCAACGCTTCTTGTTTGCATTACAGATAAGAATTCACCAACCCGGCCCGGGCCGTGGAGGAAAGGGAATGGCGGAGAAAGTTCAAAAGCGATCCCAATCAACCGTGGCAAGTGGGAATGAGCGAATGAAATTGCAAACAGCATAACAAAAAAGAAACGTGTTTCCCGGGAAAACCTGAATGCCGTTCTGATAACGCCCGCAATTCGCGGCCTTGTTCAAACGATCCGAATCTAACCGGTCGGTTCAAGCAGGAACAATTAAGGGTGTATCCCGAAACGAACGGTTTCGACGTTCGTGGTTCACTCAATGATCATCGTTCGTTCGAATGTTTCTCACCCATACCACCTCCTCCTTGCTCATCGCCAAAAGGAACGATGCTTGGTGAAATTGATAAAAACGGAAACGGGTGCAGGAAATGGGAAAACTTGCACGAGAGAAGAAATAAAAAACTAACAAAAAAAAAGAACGAACTAAAACTACTTTCACATACATACACAAACACACATACACAAAACAATTCGGTTGAAAATTCGAGCTCAATAACACGCTGGTGCTTCGAGATGGCGCTACCGGGCTTCCGGCATTTGCGATGGCTTTCGGTGGAAAGTTTAATGAAGCGCTAGCGTATGTTTAAAGTTTGTTGGAAAAACTCTAATCTGTGTTTGCCAGCAGCTTGAAAATTCTCATAACAGTGCACCGAGTGCAATTTACCACCAATAGATATCGAAAGACGAAAGGGCCGTAACAAGCAATGTTCAACGATGTGAGGCGATTGAAAGCCGAACGTAGATTGAGTCAGTGGGCGAAAAGTTCAACCTTGGAAAGATATCCTAAATTTTATAACCTTTTGTTTGTATTTGTACTGCAATCCACAAGATTTCGAATGATATTTTCAGCAGTTCCTGATCTTGAATAACCTTATCATATAGGTTGGAAAAAGATGTGCTGGTGAAGAAGAAATTGGTACATGGAAACTCAAGTCAGAAATTGATTCATTCCTTGAGTTGATTAAGTGACCAGAGAGACTGCTTTGTACAGAAAGTGCATTACCCATCCATTATTGCATAGCAAATACACACAGATCATTTAGCTTTCCTTGCACCTTTCAGAAAATTCATTTTGACGTAGCATTAGACAGTTTTACTAGTGAATTTTGCTGATGATTGTGGTTCTTATATGAAACTTTTAATGTTGAAGTATCCACTGGAACTGATTTATGCTTCTTAAGCTTTTGAGTTGAATTTACTGATACTTAGCAGATTGAGCTATTGGTTGGTTTTATCCAATTGGAATAGAGTTCCGCTTCAGTTCCTCTATTTGATAATAATATAAAAATGCAGATATGAAACTCAAAAGCAATTATAAGCAAAACAAAATGAGTTAATAATGTCCATAGAATTAATGTCTATCTAGCAAAACATAAAGAGAAAAAAATTAAAACTGTATAAATCAATGTCAAGATGCAATTTTTTTTAAATCGTAAAATGTAAATTTAAAAATGTGTAAAACAACAACAAAATAGATCGTCTATGAAAACGAATCAAAGAAAACTGTTTTCTTGATTTTACATTGTAACTGTATCGCTTCACAAGTGGATGATACTAGACAAAAACAAAGCTTACGTATTATTTGAGGTAAAGCTTTTGTTTTCTAATCGAACACAGAAACTACAAAGCTACTTCGGGCCTTAAATACCGCTCTATCTCAGCAATCGCTTTCCTTCAATTCACCACCACTTGCGGCCTCTCGTACATCGATTGTTTTTGCTTTCTAAGGTGGTTTACAAAACAATGGAGCACCTCTTCCCCGTCATGAGAAGCCTCTCATGATTCCGATGATGAAAATTTCCTTGCGAGCGTTAAAAGTGGAACGACCGAATGAATGACACTCCTGGAGGGTACAGCTGCCGCTTGCTGCTGTTGAGTGGCCTTAAGAAAATAACCTCCTCGTTATGGGTGTCAGAAGCGGCACAACAACACAACACAACAAACCGCACAACAGAAAACAAAGCAAACAACACTCGAGGGGACGAAGCGTGCTTAGTGAGGCGAGGCACAAACCGTCCCTAATTCGAAACCATCCCCGCCGGCGCAGCTTCTTCCGTTTTTTCTCGCTTTGTTTGTTTCCTTTTTATTTTTCCTCGGTTCCGTAACGGGCTAGGAATTCATAAAGATTGAAAAGCGCCAAATAAAATGCCTGCACACATTTTGCTTTAAGGCAACCGAAACCGCTCGTTAGGCGCGGCTATGGTGTAATAAAAAGGAGCAGCAAAGCAAGGCAGAGCTGGGCAAGAACAAAAAGGCCTCCGGCCGTGGATGGGATGAGGGCAAGTGACACACGAGCATCCAGCAGGACAATCGCTGCCGTCTTCGTCGTCGTCGTCCTTGTTAGCTTGGGATGACAAGCTCAAGGGAGCGCAAGTGACGGAGCGGCGCAAAAGGCAAACATTGTGGTGGCTTTTATCGTAAGGACATGCATACATGTGACCATCCGCAAGGGACGTTGACACGGAGGTTGGTGAGTGCGAGACTGACGGAATGGAGGCTCGTGGGCAGATAACGGTAGACCGTGAAAACACTTTTCCTTCTTTTTCGTTTCTTCGGCGCTTCGAGAACAAAGAACTGAAGTGAGGCAGCAATGTGGCCGTGTGGCCGGCTCCCATGTGGATGGGCTGCAAAAACACGGACAGCGACAAAAAGCGGCTCACCATTGTTTAACCGAAGATCGGGTAGTTTGGCCGAAGAAGAAAAAGTGAGGCAAAATTATGGAACGCTCGGGAAAACTTGCTCACGCCGTATTGGGCAACCCAATTGGAAGACAGTTTTTGACGATGTTATAACATTATGTTAGCTTCTTTTTCGGCAATAATCATGGCTTAGAAAAGTTTGAAAGAAACATAGCGATTTAACATTGTTTTAATGTGAACTCCATGATATGCGTATCAAAGAAAGTGATACTTTGGCTGCAACGGTGCAGACATATTTTTGGCAGATCGCATTGATCTCCGGAAATTATAAGAAAGAAATTTCGGTACGTAACGCACTGTCAGTAGACAACAAAGGAAAATTCAACTGTCGTCTTCGCAACCGGCGTTGACTCGTTTGGTTTATGGTACCCCCGAACATCGTTTTTTTCCTTCTCCATCCATCTCATGCCAAGACTGTCACTTCGTAATCTGTGTCAAATTTCTTTTCTCATAATCCTCCAAACCGCACAGAAATTTTTGCAGTCGCAACCTTACTAGTTTTCCTACCAATCCCTGCCCGCTTCCTTCCAAATCGGGTGGATTAGAAGCATTTTCCAAATTAGCTGATTCCATTTGGATTATTGCTTCGGTTTGTCTTTTTTTTATTTTTGGGGAAAGTCGGATTCCAGGCGGGATCAACTGAATGTTCATCACTCGGGCCGGGCTTTAGCGGGAGATTTCTTCAATTTACAAAGTGTGCTGCCAAAGTTGGAGCTACGGGTAGGGGGCGGAAAGAACTGAGGCGACGACTGATCCGCTCATTAGCGGTAATGCAAGTTGATAGGTTTTGAGCAGACACGTTGACTTTTCTTTGTGTGGAATTTATGCAAAGGTTGTGCAATCAAATCTTGTGAAAAGGCATCTTATGCATTTTAAGTAGTTTATGTTACAAGATTAATTTTTTAAAGTTATTATCTTGTTCGAAAAGTTTTCCACAAAAAAATAAAATAGCATTAAAACAAAAATGTTATTGTACTTTTTGCTGCTCTGTAAATTTCGTCTAATTTATTTTTGTGATTTCCGCATTTGAACTTCTCTAAACTCAACCAAACCCAGGCAAACTCACCTCGTTACGTGCACGAGGGCGACCATAATTGGTGGTTAGCCACACAAATGCACATACAAACGGGGAAATGTGCAGTGCAAACATGATTATCTCGTGCCGGTATGATATGGTAATTGTTTTTTCGAAAAGAAAAAACGAAAATAGAAAACAAAACCCTTTCTATTCCGATAACCACACACCCGATACACGTGTCGAGGTCATCTCCGCCGACGGAAGGGAAGCGGTGGTGAGGAACTGAACTGCATGAATAGAACTCATCATCACCAGCAAACTAGCCGGAAGTGGAATTTATAATTAATGTATTTGTAATCAAATCCATCAAAAATAACAAAACACAACCCCGTGACCGTTGGTTTTACCTTCTCCTCCCCCTTTTCGACCATGTGCGTTCCGGGAAACGGTTGCATCAGCAGTGCACCAATTTCACCGCATCCGCAATGGAGGCGCCCAGTCTTTCACATACACAGAGAACTCGGGTGGTGGAAATCAGGTCGAAGGGAGACGAGTCCAAACGGAATGGATAAACATTCGGCAAACACTGGTCCCAACGATGAGCTGACCACCTCCTGTTGACACTGCACCGGGGTAGCACAATAGTACCTTCATTGTGGTGGTTTTGGAGCGAGCGAGAGTGTATCCGATATAGCCGCACACCTTCGGGCGAGACGCGAGCGCTTAAAAAACAGCTAGTTTTCCATAATTGATCATTTGCAATAGTTATCACATAATTACACAATAAATCCATTAGACGGTGAGGTTATTCATGGTGGATTATTTGTGCCTATGCCGTCGATGTGTGAGCCGCTTTGTCGCAGAACTGAAATGATTGGCATAGCAACGGTGCAGTAGGCGCTGCGTTGGAGAAAACATTAAACTATCACCTATACTCATGGCTACATGGCATCAGTGCCTTTCTAAGCACACGCATACTCCGACATGTTGTGTCAAAGACACCGTTGTCCTACCTGAAGGTTTGCCATAATTAATTCAAGACGATCGACTAACATACATAATGGACGGTGTCCATGATTCATGGGTTGAATAGATTTCCCTCCAGCCAGAAGGCTCATAGATTGCTCCTATTATCTCGGTAAAATGACATCAAATATGTATGGGAAGTAATATCCGGCCAGTTCGACGGGGATGTGTAGTTGGAGGTGGTTAGTGGTTCCAAAGAAAAAACACGTTCAAATATCCAATTAAGCAATGATTAGCAACTAAGACATCTATAAAAACCAGGTGTCATAGCTATTCAAACATCGCTGTGTTGATAAAATTTTTATGTTTTCTACTCTTACTTAATAATATATTATTGCTTAATAATCACACGTACGGCAAACTAAATAAATTTTTCTAACCAGTTTGCCATATTTCCGGGAACTATGGGCAAAACTAAAACAAAACTCTCAAATTGGTAATACACTAAACCAATTTGAGAGTTTTGTTTAAGAAAATAATTAAGATATTTTCTATAGAGATTTGCACCATTTCAAAACTTTTGAGAGCGTAGCATTCATTCCAAAGATGGAATTCAAGAAGTTATTAGGCATAAAAATATCAGCAAACATAAATATCATGAAAGGAAAACTTCCATAAAAATTTCTGTTTTCGTATAATTTGAAAAAGTCTATTTCGAGAGCTTTTGAAGGTTTTTAATAAACTAATATTTTAAATTAAAAAAACTGCCAAATAGAGTGTAAACTTCCAAAACGCTGTTCATTTTGCTCCATAAACCAACTTGTTTATTTAGTCATTTTCAATATTGATTAATATCAATCTAAAACTATCAAGTTTAGAGTTTAATGTTTCTATGAAAAATAAAATGTAATAAAATCAAATGGTTAACGGTTAGTCAAGCAGCTAAAAACATTCACACGGGTACAGGGCCTCGTTTAGCCACGCGTGATACGTGTACTTTTCCGCTAATTTGATGTAAAACGGGTGATGATAGTTTCCTAGCCTCCAGGGGCCTCCCTTCCCATAACCAACCGTTTGAAGGATCAATTTTAATATCGACGCTGCGGACACGGTTGTCAAGGTTGCCGATAGAATAGAGTTACGGCAGAGGTGATCCACAATTTCCCACGCTATACTCACACGCCTTTCCGGTTCATTAATGACCGTGTTGTCGGTGAAGGTGTGGGGGGTGGGGGGTTCCTTTTTTCCATTTTCCGCAACACACGCTGCTTTCATCGGCATTTCATCAGCGGCGGAAAATTGCTTAACTCCCTCGGCCATGGGGGTGGGATGGGTAACCACTAAACAAGGGGTCCCGAAGGGCCTCGTCAAAAACGACCATCACTTCCGGAAACGGACTGACCGGGGTCCTCGGTGGTGAGCTTTGGGTACGCAAAATTACGGTGGAATGTTATCGGAAATGAGATTAATCGCCAGCAATACGATTTGATTGCGTCTAATCTAAATTGATTGCACCGGAAAATGGGAGAAGAATGGAGTTTTCGGGAGGTCGAGAATCATTATTGGGGCATTATAGGTGCGTTGGTTCCGGATTTACGGCAAATCCCACACACGGGATGCATTTTGACTATGCCGATAAAGGGTTTTACAATGAAATTATAATATTTGTTTGCACAAACAGTTTGATTGGTGAACATGCACCATAAATGAAACATAAAATGAAATGCAATTAATAGCATAAAATACATGAGAAACAAAAATCATCGAAGTCGAATATTTTCGAATAGACATCTACAGTATTGTAACCAAATAGAATAACAGTAATAAATACAATTTTAGTTCAACAAATATTGCTTTAATAAAAATAAAAACACTTAGGTTAATTTTGTTACGGACAAATTATCTCTACTTCCTCTCTGTTTACTCCCATCATCCTCATTTGCTGATCCATTCATTTTCTCGTGTGCGAATAAAAGAAGTTATTCCCAATTTCGTCACGGATCGTCGGGCAGGGAAGTGTTTTACGTCTTTACCTCAATCGCTCCCCCATAGCACCGATCCTACCGATATTCCTTTTGGCCAATTAATTCTGATAGAATTAATTTATTCCTTCTCCATTCCACCCGCTCATCCAATTTCTTCTCTGGTTGCTCATAAACACTCCTAGGCCAGTGCAAAAGTATACGCTTATTTCTCTTTTACGGCGCTCATTCACTATATCTTCGTCAGTTTCGTCCATTGCCGGAACGATTGGCCCCCGAACAAACGGCTTAACGTCAGCAACGAAGCAATTTTCTTCAAGTTTCTCTTGCCCGGAGTGAGTTGGATGCCGTGAACATCGGCAAAAGGAAAACGGAGCTACCAGAAACGGTACTTCGAGTGATTATCGGTCGAGAGGGTGGCAAAATGGGGCCCAATTTAGGGTTGCACCTTTCGCAACTACATCCATTTGGATCGTGCTACATTGCCATATGGCGGGGAAGGGAAAGTTTTCCGGAAACCAGACACAGTCTGGGATGGTGTGTAGGGCGTTTTTGTGCATAAAATGCCGTCGAATAATCGATAACAGAGCTGGTATAGCCGGAACCGGATGCTGACATCAATTACACAGGTCTGGCCACACCTTAGGAAGCTTGCTATATAGAATCTGGAACATGGAATGGAGTAAGTATATGATAAGGAAAAGTTATACATACCGTTGAGACAACCTTTTGATTTTGAGAAAGGCACACATTTCTTATTTTTCCTTAATTATATTAGTAGTCAATTCTCTTCTTCTGTTTGAAAAGTCAAGCAACCTGTAAGCATTCTAACACTCCCATTATTTTCGTTAATTTCGCTTTATTTTCACCGTTGTATAAAATCACACTGTTATCTGCATTTTTCTTTTTGAGTTGTTATGTATCCGCTTAATTTCTTCTATACATTGTTTGTTTTCTTTTAACTTTCCAAGGATCTTCATCCTGGTCTGCTTTCGAGTTACATATTCTTATATGTTTATCAAAATGTGTTTCCTTCATTACTGTATACGTTTAACGAGTAGGTTTTGCTTAATTGTATTTCATTTAGCATCCCAGTGAGCTTTCCTCTTTCGTACGCCTATATATATCAACATGGTGCAGCGAGTACTGGTCATTTCATTCTAACATCTTCTCTTGCTTTAAACATCGATAGCTTCGAACGTGAAACGGAATCTGTTTAAGCAATCGTATTATCCACTGTGGTTTTTTACTCCCTCGGTTCACTTTAACAGTCTTATTTCCTCGAAACTTTTAGGAAGGAGGGAAAGAGAAGAGCTATTAGAAAAATCGGGTTTGAAGCGTCTGTTGATTTGTTCTTTAGCGATTGATTCCTTACGATCGGATCCATCTTCGTTTGCTAGATTTCTCGATACCAAAAACAGTTGCTCTTGCTCGTGGCATTAGCATAATTTACAACAAAAGTGTATTAATGAGGCTTAAATTTTGAAGTTGGTTTGTGTTCAGCACTTTTTAATCTGAGTTTTCAATCATTTTTAATGAGTTCTACAATCATTTTTCACCATCAAATTAGTGTCTTAATAAATACCAGTTAAATTAAAAACATAGTGATATGAAACAGCTTTCCAAACGAAAATCGTGATAATTTTAACTGTTCCAAAGATGCATATTTTAAATGAAATCTTGCTAAGGTGTCCACATAATTCCACTGAGCACTTGAAAAAGTGTGAATAAAATAAAGGCAACATTTCCTTTCGCCTTTCCATTTTATTTCGTCCTTCCTACCTTTTGATACGCGGCACCGCACAAAAACGCCACCAGGGCATCCAACTTTGGGGACATTTTGAACATTTTTACATATCGTTATCATGCTCTTCAATTATTCATAACCTTTCACTTTGCCAGCCCACATCCGCTTGCATCCGTTCCGGCCGGTGTGGGTTAGGCTCTAACTGTGCTTGCCGATTCTCACCAGTGGATTATGGAAACATGGTTGCCTCGCTGGGGAATTTGCACGACATTGCACGCCTGGGAATAGCGAGTTCGCTAGACCTTGCCATATGGCCCGGGTCGCACAAGGATTTTACAAAAGTCTACGATCGATAATAAGGGCGCGAAAAACGGTGGCACTGGAGGCAAGGTTTTCATGCAGATTCGTGGTTGGTTATAGCATCGATAATTATTTTATAGTTTTGAAAAGCAAAGCACCTTCTGGTTCGATAAAAGCGAAACAAAATATTCGCTGATTTCAACCTTCTGTCCCCAACCAGGGCTATTAGTTTCTTTCGTGCTTTGCATTTTTATATCTGCCTGAATATTGCGTGGGTTTTGTAAACGTATTGAACAATGCTCACAATGGAAGATCAGTACACAATTGCCTTTTTTTCCTTACTGAAACGCGACACTTTTCAACATACTTAAATTATCATTCATCGTTTGCAAATAATTTGGCACAAGTTCTTATAGCTAGCATCACCGTCCAACAAGGGTTTCCTCAAAAACCGTTGTTTACTCAAGACAATGTACACCGACGTAAGGTTTGATTAGTTGTCAACCTTCTTTACGCACCGGTAGGATAGCATTTAGTACAGTTATGAAGAATTAAAGTACAGAGCAGAATGGGTAGCGTAAGATTTCAGATTATTTTTGCATTGGAAAAGTGTTCTTCATGGATTTATTATCAATTACTTAGTCGCGTACTGCTATAAATAATTTTTACACATCAATCAACGTCTGTTATTTCATCTCGCTTTTGTGCCGCCGGATTTAGTATCTCGTCTTTGTCTTGCGAGATTCTTTCCATTGGGAGTTGATGTTTTATCTTACATTCCAAACGAGAACCATTTACACGGTGATAAATTGGACAACGGAGCAACTACCGACTACAAATACACACACACAGAAACAATATAGATCCTTCGTAAGTGACCTATTGTATCTCTTCATCAAACGATGCAGTGCAACACGGGAAGCATCATTTCACTATTTGCAGCATTTTATCATCGTTTCAATAAATGTTTGTGTGTTACCAAACCATACGTATAGCTAACAACAATCACTAGGAATCGCCCAACTTATCGGTCAATGACATCGGGGAGGGATTAGGTTTCATTCGCTTTGTTAAACAACGTCAAAAACTGTATTTAATGTACATCGTTATCAGATTCATTCGGATCTTAATGTTTATTTACGGCTGTGTAATAATTGACTTCACTATTATGACACTCACAAACACAGGTGTGACACAGTTTTTTCTCAAGGGAAAATAATATTTAAATTTTGACACAATAATTATTATATACATGACAAAGAAAAACCAAAACAATATTTTTGTTACATCAAATCGACAATTCCAATTGGATTGCAGTATTTTACGGATTTTTGTTTTGTAAGAATCGTTCGTTTAGAAAACAAGAATTTAAAGTAAATTATTTAAACTTAATGTTCTTATGTATGTATTACATTTGCGGTCTCTAATAAGACACGTTTAACACCTTCATCCATCGATAAACAACTTACGACGGCTGTCCGAGAGCTAATCAATCACTTCCGCTCATTTTACCCGTCAAAAAGGAGTTTGCAAACAGGCTTCGAATTCGATTACGCCGTCACCTCGCGTAAAACCATTAAGCTACAGGGCACATTAACAACACGATCTAATGGCGATGGGTTGCGAAACCGGAGTTACAGCGTTAGTAGAGGTGGCAAGAGTAGCGAAAGTAGTAGCGGGAGAGCGTGCAGGAGACGACGCCAGTGCGATGCAAGCGATGCAACGGCGACCGGAAGTCCGAGCCGGGCGGTACCGCCACCACCGCCGGTGCCGAAGATGGGAAAATGAATTTCTTCCGGCTCCAGCAGCTCCTCACCCGTGTCGGAGAGTCCGTTTCCCGGCACACTGTGGACGGTGTTGAGCTTGTAGCCCGCGAGACCGCCATTGACGTTGGCCGCACCCGACGACGAAGACGAAGACGATGGGGGTGAAAATGAGTTTCCGCGCTTCCCGGAGCCGACCGGTGGCGCAGGGGACACTGGGGACGATCCCACGTTTGGTTTGCGGGGCAGCGTGAGGTTGACTCGGAAGATGGCCTCCGCCACGCCAGCGGACGAGGACACGACGAAGTAGAACCGCCGCGGGACGTTCTCGTGCATGTGCACGTAGGTCAAACGTGCCTCCTTGCAGAATGGCGTCGGCAGGTCCTGCAAAGTCGAGTGATAAAGTGTGTGCGTGAGTGTGTAGCGTGTGAGTGAAAATGAAAATGTTGCAATGCTTGCCACCCAACGCTGACGAGTATTATTTTTCTATCTATTTGTGCCCGGGAGATCGCCTTCGGTGGCAAAAATTGGATGCGATTTGGATTTTTGATACGGTAAGCAAACACACACACACTTCGAAGGGAATCTTGGCCAAATGAATCCATACGGGATCGGTCGGTGGTAAAAGTTCACGTTCCACGTTGATGTGGTCACGTGCGTTATCATCAGTAAAATGAGAGTGGCTTTCGGTTGCCACCAAAGTGCAGCACTCTGCAGAGCAGGAAGTACTGCGTCCTGATGATCTCCCGTTTGAGACTAACGTACGAGTCTCGGATGCCGGAGTGCAACGTGCAACGTGACTCATGACAATTTTTGGAAGTATTATGGATATGAACGTTCAAGAAATGTTGTGAATATGTGAGGCACTTTTGGGAACATGTTTATAACTTCATTTTTTTTAAAAACGTTGTGTTTTGAAGTTCCAGATATATCTTTAATAAACGATTTACATTTCTATAGCAGAGATACTTTTTTCTTAGTAGTCCTGTATCAATTCTTTATCTGTTTACTTACCGTGAACCCATAAGCCACCACGTCACTGCCATACTGGTTTCCGGGAGTGTAAACCCGGTCACCATGGAGCCACCGGGCAGCGTACGCAGGTGGGTTGGCACAAAACTCCACAGACAAATGCAATGGCGTCCCGGGCGAGACGGAGGGGGTTGAGTTTCGGGCGCTGACCGTAGGGCTTACTGAAAAAGGGTAGAAAATTTATGTTAAACATTGTGGAGGCCAGACTGTTGGGGTCGTTTTGGATAGGATCTATCATTCCTTGAAGGAAAAGTCAAAAGTTTATGTTTATGATCTCTTCTCTTTCCAAAAAGAACTGTAGATCATAGGGTATATTCCAATTGAAGAAGAGTTCAAAATTCATAGTGGAATGAAGTAATTCCTTCATAAATACCAATTCCATTACCGACATTACTATTTTAACCAACATCCAACAGTTCTCAAAGTACCCTAGAGGTTAGTCATCCTCTTCAGAAAAACTTGTATTAAAAATAATATTGTATTAAAGATAGCACCGGTAGATAATATCACCACATTTTGAAAGGAAAACTCGGAGGAATAATAAACGTCATTACGGTATGATACACATCTCGGCACATCGGCATGAGCCATGTTGATGAAAAAAAACAACCCTCCGTTCGTATACCTTCCCCCTCGAAGCGACCAGACCAACGCGTATAGCAGAATCTTTCTTTAATCAGGTTTCCCCGGGCGTAGCTCTCGAGCAAAGGAACTACTAATGAAACAGTCGCAAAGTATGCGGTCCGCCTGGTACTTGCCGGTACTGTATTTACATACTCGAGCACCTTTTCGTAAACACAATTCACCCTCGCAGTTCATTGGACTGCGGCTGCGGTGGCCGTTGGGAATTCTGTTTCGATGCGCTGATGAACTCTCAACGCTTTGGATGGTAGGAAAAACAAAAAAAAAGAAATAAATGAATCGGAAAGCATAAAGTTCTCTCGTTCGTTAACGCGCTCGAAGCATTGAAAAAAAGCCCCTTTTCATCCGAATGCACGTTCAGACGGGCGGCTCCATCAGACATTCATGAATTATTTCCCCTTGGGCGTTCCATTGATGACGACGCGGTATAGAAATATGCCGCTTTTTATGCGTACCATTTCATATACGTTCACGAGACAGACTCATGAAAATGTAGATCTGGCTTTAGCAAAAGTGTACCTTTAAACATGTGTAACAAGAGTTTTAGTTAGCTAACTAAAAATGTATGGCAAGGATGTTAGAATTAGTACAACAACTTTGGTTAGTATGTGATAATGGCCCTCCATTTTATTCAGAAGTATTCCGAACATCGTATCTCCTTCAGCCAAATGGCAGAGAGAGAGGCATAATCACATTCAAGGAAGTTTTATACAAATTCCCTATGAATGAAAATTGCAATCAATGTAAAACACCACACAGCGCCATAAAAGAAACACCATCCATTGAAAGTGCTAGCTTTAACACCAAATACACAATAAGACTGTTTAAAGCTTTCAAATAAAAATAAGTTAAACAAGTCGTTAAATAAGTAAAAAAAATTGAATCATGAAAAAATGTAAGTTATCATTTGTAAAATTTATCATTAGTATAAGTGATAGATGTAAGCAACTAGAATAAGTATGCAGGAGTAAATAATCAGTCACGTCACGTAAGTCAAAAGAAAAAGATGGTACACTTCATATGGGAGGCATATCGAATC
>KE525318.1:389594-504459 GCA_000441895.2 Anopheles sinensis | reverse complement strand
GATCAAATTCATGACATGAGCACCAGTTTTTCCTCAGCCAAAAGTAATGCTGCTGGACAATCAATCCCCGCAAAAGAGCGGAGCTGCTTTCGAAAAAAGTGAAACAAGAAATCTCAAACCATTTCATCCTCCGCAATGCCTTCGGGTGCAATCAATATAATCGCCAACATAATCGTTTCATTTCCCAAACCATTATCCTAAAACCCAAAACCGGCCAGCCTTCCCCAGTCTGCCAGGGGGAGGCAGAATTCGAGGACTAACCTTCGCTCGCTCTGGTTCTCTCACCCAAATAGCACGTCCAAGTCGGTAAAGGTATCCTCGGTCCATCTGATCGAATTACATCGAGTAAAGTCTCATGCGGGCGGTTGCTTGTAGCAATTTGTCGGATGAAACTATTAGCAGATTATTATTTTACCAAATCCGACAAACGTCTTGCCATGTGCTTTCCGAATTCGTCTATTTTGCAAGCTTACATTACAGAACGATTGCGCTGCAAATCGGGGCAAATGTTCGTAAAGCAATCGCACTAAGAGGGATCGGTACGGCATAGTTTTTATTTTGCATACGATGCAATATCATTGGTTTTTATTGTTATCGTAACTATAACTGAATATTCTTATTTTAAAAGTGATTGTTTTACAGTCCTTTATTCTATTCTAGAGTAGCATGTAGCCTTTGTTTCAGTTGGCAAGCATCTGCTTAATTTATCTGCCCGCAAAAAGCTACCCACGATTTGGCAAAAGCCCTGACAGGCCGAAGTCCAAAGCTGGCAAGAACAATGATGTAATTAGTCATGTATGATTATAGAAATGTTCGTGGCATGTAGCGGCGGTTGGACGTGATAAACGGATCGATCCAGCACATTTTCATCTAGATGTAGGCTTACAAGTTCGTCCGGGACCTACCAGCGCGATTTGTTTGCTTTGACTTGACACGGATCCGGCTTTTTGCATCGAAAAACCTTCGACCAAATTGTACAACGCCATCGTGTGATGAGCTGGTTTAATTTGATCATTGCCATGTGCCATGTCGGAGGGCACGCTTGAAGCTGCCCACACCAACCGATGCACCCACGTTTGTATTATTTTCTTGTAGATCTATTTTCAATATCATGTCACTTTGTCGCCAGCGCAGAATGTTGTTTGTCATAGAATGCGGGGCGCTTATTACACGTGCCACACTTTTATTGGCTGTGTTGGCGTATTTTCATGTCGATTCTTAAACGATTCTCATTTCCCGTTGATATAATGAAAGTTCTGCTTTGCTTTGTAAACGGTATGGTATATTCCTGATTTTAATTTCAAATTAACATTGACTCAAGGACGGGATAAAATTCCTTAGTGACGATTTTTCACGAACATTCTCTTATCACACAGTCAAATAGTAATTCTATTGTACTCTCGCTCGACTTTCTCAGCCAGGATAGAACCTTTTTAATAATGGCTCGGAAAATGCGTAGTCAAAAAAAATTACCGACAAGCGAAATCGAGATACTGCGTCAATCTTAATGTTTCGACTGTCATCGAACAGAGGTTCTTGAGATTTCCGTTTCCCTTTTTTTCTGTGCCCCTACAAAAACCCACATACTTTCACCCTCACGTGCCAAGCACGATGAAATGAGAAAACGTTCCGTAACGCAATAAAAATCGAATCGAGTTAAGCTTAATTTACTGCTCTGTCATGTTAACTTAATTTCGGCTTCGATTTTATTTTACACAAGCTTTCACTTTTTCCGATTTCGATTTCGGCTTCGCTCGTGAGAGTGCGTCGGGACGATAGGTCTAGAAATGAACGGGGGGAAAATAAAATGGTGGAGGTCTGCAGATTTGCTTGAACGATTCCGAGAACTCATTCTAACTCCACCCTTACTGGCAGAGCCTATTTTTCCTGCCCCCTCTTTTTTTACGAATCGAAGGGAGTACTGTCGCAAGGAGAACATTCCGCGCTAATGTCGTTTATATGACGAAACGATGTTGACAATAATGAAGCAAAACATATCTTGTCGTCGTCAGCCGAGGTTGAATTGAGTTTCCTTGCGGAAACGGTTGTCCGCAAAACATGTCTCTTGTTGGATGGAAAAACTTCATGCTTCATGTATGATTTTGTGATCAAGTTTTTCGATTCCAAAAACGCGTCAATTTTTATATTTGAAAACAATTTTCGAGCCACCGATGCGCTCCGTCGGAAACTTACTTCGTTAAAAAGCAACGCGAAACGATCTTCCCTTGAAGAAAAGTGGGGATAACGTTCGACAAAAAAAAGGCAAATTTAGCAGAGGAGTCAAATTCCCAATTTACCCGTCGAAGACAGAAATTAAATGCCAACATTCCCGGACGATTGACAGCAGCGACGGATCATGCAATCACGACGCTTGAGAAGAAAACTTTCGCTGCAACTTCGGAGCACTCAGAGCCGTTCACCATAGGTTCATCTCATTTGCTCGAAAATCAGCTTAAGTTATTTTAATTCAATTTTCCGCCCATTTCCGCGAAGCCCAAAACGATCGGAAATATGCATCCTGGCATTCGCTCGGCAATGGAAGGCATGAATAAAACGAAAAGGAAAACGCCACTGGAGTCAATGCTGCGCGAGCTAAGACGAGCCCCGATTGACAAGGGCTGGAGGGAGATATTAAAGGATTATTTTTATTCATTCAGGCTGTTTTTTTCATTCGTCCAATGCCTTAGCGAATTGAATTTCTGAGGCCCTGATCTGCAAGAATGTACCAATCGGAAAATCTGCAACCGGGTCACCACATCGACCGTAACCACTCGATGTGGTTACGATTTGGGGAGCTTCCTCAGAGATTTTGGTGCGCACCAGGCGCCATCGAGTACCAGGCATCGTCAGAAGCGGATTTTGCCGGCATGCAACTCTTGGCTTATGGTGATTATCTTCGATTTCAATTTTCAATTTTTACCCCCTTTACATCCGCTGTAGGGGTTTTTCTTGTCAATACGGTATAGGACTCCTCAGATATTCCTCCGAAGGGGGGCATGTGTCGAAGGAAAACGAGTTTGAGTTAATTGAAATCAGCAGCAATTTTTGTAAGCAGTTTTAGCTTCTGCTTCCTCATTTCAACTTGGCTTACCCAAAAGCTCTTCGGTATGGTAGCAATGAGTCTTTGCCTTTTATTGTCTATCTCCTTCGATCTCGTACAAACTAAGGCTTGCAGCTCATCAGCAAGCGTCGTCGAAGCAAAAGGTAGTCGAGAAATTTCTGTTTCTCCTCCTTGCAGCACCCAGTTTAATTTTTGAATCTACATTTCATTTTTCATTTTTCATTTTTCCACTCATCATCCCTCTGAGGGGCACTGATCAACTGTGATGTACGGTTTGGAAGGGAGGTCTTTTTGCATTTCGCTTGCGGTGGCCACGCTTTAATCTCCTAATGGTATGGTAATATTTTAATTATCCTAATAGGTTTAACCTCGGGCACTATCAGCCATCGCCTGGGCAAAAGGTGAGGCAATCGACGAGAAGAAGAGATACCACGAATTGTTAACTGCGTCGATCGCAGTATTTTGCAAGCGTATTACAAACACGGAACGCTTGCGGAACTCCTCCATTCGAAATTAGTTTGAATTTCACTCCCAATTCTTTGCATACGGCCGGGTAAATATGAATTGCTCGTGAAACTTTCCAGCAAAGTTTTGAGTGAAGCGAATTCGTTCAAAGCTGTTTCGAAGGACGCAAGGAAAAGGCAACTTTCAAGCACGCCCATCTAGATAACCGGCGTTTCCACGGTAGGGCCGTCCCAAAGTGAGACAAATGTCGGTACGGCATTCAAAACCGGGTATCTATTCCAGGCCGTGGCCGGCCAAGGTTGACAAATAGCCATCGGGTCTAGCCGTTCCCGGAACGTGCTTTCGTGGGGCAATAAAAATGGAACTGCTTTGTCACAATTTATGCCCGACCATCCCTTGTTTGCATCACGTGTTTGCCGCGAGAACAGGTAAATTTTTCGTCCATTTTGCTGTCATCATTATGATGATTATTATATTGTGGTGCTGCTTCTCGGAAATGTAAGTGAGGAATATTTTATTCGGTGAAGAATTTCCCAAACTCAGACACGAAGGCAAAGGAAAAGGTGGGACTTTTTCTCGTTGTTTCCGCTCGGATCAGTTTCCTCCACCTTCCGCACAATAATATGTCAAAAGATGGCCGCCCCTGGCGAGACGTGGCCAAGATAGCACAAACAGTTTGACCATTTAACTCGGGCCGGACAACGAAGCCGTAGAAGAGGAGGAACTGTGATCATATCCCGAAGAACCGAACGAGACAAAAGCACACCAGAGAGTGCTCTGCATGAGCAAAAGTATTCTTTCCGGGGGTTTGCTTTATTGCTTTCCTTTTGTCGCAGCAAATCGGAATAAATTTGACATCAAGTGAAGCGTTAGCTAATGGTTCGGCCAGAAGGGCCGTGTCCGATGCGGGAAAATGCTTGGCCGAATGAAAAATTGAACCCCGCGGCTACAAATTGTGTCCTTTTCTGGTGCAATTTGCTCGTCCGCCGATCGATAAGTTTGGGCGCACACATTTCTTAGGTTTTTTCTTTTTATTACGGCCTTTTGCTGCGGGCAAAGATGGCCTACAATAAAGACGTTGCAAATAAACTGCCACCAAGTAACATACTCTTTTATCAGCCGAACAATTGACGCGTGATTTATGTTCCACTCAGGCAAAAGTTTTCTTCGTTTTTGGGTATTTTTCTGACCCGGTGTTTTTATCTATATTTTTTTTCATTTCAGAGCACAAGAAAAAGCCAGTTAATTGTTACACCATTATTTCGGTTCCTTGTTTAAAATTTTAGAAGCATTAAAGAGGCATCACTAGTTAAAATAGAAAGATGTTTGGAAATTGTGTTTTTGCTTATGTTTAGGAATGTGAACTGCTTTCAGTTTTCTTTTGGTTTTATGCTAGACACATGCCACTTTTCTTTTCAATAGACGTGTCTAAAATTTATTTTTCTTCCACGTCAATCATATTTGTTTCTCCGTGAACTTCGTTGTTAAGAAGATTGGGCCACTGCTGTTCCACAATTTTATTTTTTTACCATTCTGCTGAGTTGAACATTTCTTATACGAAAAGTTTGCGAAATTGTATGACTCCGAGCTACGGCGATACCGACCGGACGAGCGTCATTTGTCTGTGTCAAACGAACGCACGAAATGGTCAATGTTTTCTGATGAGAAATTAACAAAGATGAGTAACGTCCACTGCCGGTAACAGCTTGAAGCGATTTATCTTGGGTCCGTTTCGTGCAGATCCGCTATTTAGAAATACTTTTGGTGAATTGTTCGTCCCAAGATGTCGCACAACCGTTGAAGCCATGTCGAGCTACCACGTGTAAAAACAAACCGATTCGGATAATTGATATTCTCTGACAATGTATTTAAAAATGAATTAATGTAACACTTTACCGAGAATAGAATAGAACGCGTTTGAAATTCCCCGGAATGTTGAGTGATTGATTTTTAACATCTTTTTGATTACTAGCCAATCGCGATGATTCTCATAATGTTTAAGCTATAGAATAATTATATTACGTTTATTTTTGTTAATAATCCTAAAATGTTAATTGATGGATTTCTTTCCTTCAATGCTATTTATGATAGTGAGCAAAATAATTTCCATCTAGTGTTTGTGATTCGCGCAGCATCGATAGCTTCATAGTGAAAGTCTGTGAAAATCAAAACTGCAACTATGTTTCACATCGTTACAATGTGATGAGTGAAAAATACTCCCACTAGCACTATCACCAGACGCCAGCGATGTTTATAAATCCGAGAAATTGTGGTGTAATCGAGCGAGTCACAGTATTACAACCACTGGAGTGTGGTGGGGCAGCAACAGGAGCAATCATGGTTGAAATTGAGCACCATACTTATTACCATCCTCCACCACCAAGAAGGTTGCCCATCGGTTTCCGCAAAGAACCTCAGACGTTCGGAAGTGAAGAGGAAAACCGAGAGGGTTGAAACTTTTCCAAACGAAAGCGAAACGGTACGGTACTGAAATCCGTGTGGCCGTGAATATTTCATTACTCCCGCGGAGCATAACAGCACGTTGTATAAGAAAGCTTGTAAGGTTCCGTAGGGTCCAAAAGTAACTCTAAACTAACATAAGAAGCAGTCTGATCGGCATCGATTCTCTTTGGAGCAATTTTCGTAATTATATGGCATTTGTAACCGTTTTAGATGTCTGTCAAAAATTGACATATTTCACTAGAAAACTGGCACAGAAAATAGAATTCACAGACTGTTTAATGATTATAATGATTGGACAAATTGACATAACGCAGAGAAAAATGAAAGATATTATTAAACTAAAACCCAACCTACATCGCTATCCATTAATAGAATAGTTTATCCACGCCCCTTTATATCACCAATTATTTTCTTAAATCAAACTCCAATTTTTATAACACATCTTTTAAAGACTATTTGACTACATTATGCATTTGAAAATTTGAATGTCCGTCTTTGGTTATCCATTTAACATACTTTGTAACCAGAGATGGATAGCAAATCATTGAATCACACATAAATGTGCTTAAGGCGTAACCATGGGTGAGTTTATTTATGCTGTGATTGAATTGATTTCTCTGACAAGATAAGTTAAGTATCTTTCTATACTCTTCTTTTTTTGGCCAAAAACTGCCCCACAACAATAGGATGATGGACGAGCTGGGAAGGGTCGGCAGAGAGGGGGTTCGGTTTCCTGGCAAATGATACGATTTATTCTATTGCTATTCCCTAAACTGGTTTGGCTCGATGCACCTTTGGTACATGGGGAATAACATCAAGGAACGAACGTTTCCGGACATGAATGAAGTTATATATATACACATACGAAAAAGCACAGAAACTGGAAACTAAGGGAACAGCCAACGAGCCATGAAGTTCTCCCGGTGAAGAAAAGCATTCTCGGTGTGCGTTTCCGGTGGACGGTGGTCAAGACGGCCTGGACACCGAGCAGAACGCCCTATGATTGATCATGAAAAGCCAAATAGAGCGAACCACTTCAACCGTGCAACCAGGTTGCACCGGGAAGCGAGTTGAATAGGAGGAAATATTCTGGACCGTCGAAGACGGTATTTTATTTCTTTAGATGATTCTTTCCACCGAGGCAGTCACTCTTTTTCAGGCAAGTGAGTTTTGACTCGACAAGGCAAGTTCGTTAGAAAGGACGTCCCGGAAATCGGTCTGGACATCGGAAGCAGGTTCCGACCGAATGAAAGAAACTTAGAGAAAAATGCAAGACAAGCTAGGACAGAACAACATGGAAAGAAATTGTTGTTGTAGCTTGCCTTTCCTTCCTGCAGTTTTTTTCTACTTTCGCTTGCTCCCGGTTACTGCCAATTTTCTTCAAGCAGAGCTAGTCTATAGTTTATGTTGCACTTCAGTGCATTCACTTTCAACTTGCAGAATTACGGACAACACTCAGACATTTTTCAATTTTTGCTTTAGTTATGGTGTTTTTTTTCTTTCTTCGTCTTTGTACACTCATCAGTCTAGACCGAACAGGATTCGTTGATTTCTTTCTCCTGCCAAACCAACCGTATTGGAATTCTTAAGTCTAGACTTTGGCGGCAAGCAGTAAAACGGCGAATGAGACCTACAACGGCAAAAGGCAACGGGAAATAATTATTGCTTTTTGACTTGTGCCGCTTCAGATCGCTCCAAAATACCGTATTGAAGAATTTTCGTCGTACATTGTTGGGAGTTTCATAATGTTAAGATTTAACAGCACACTTGCGCATGAAGCGTATACGTTTAAAACGCTCTTTAAAAAGCATGAAGGGGTTGTTCAAGAGGCTGGTTTTAAAAATATCATGCATGAAGAAATAGACATTTGAAAAAAGTGTGCTTTTCATAGAAGATGATTTCAGATTTTGTACATTTCAAATATTTATGATAAAAAAAAACAATTAAAATTTAAGAACTGTTTTTGTAAATCTTTAGGTCAATAACATTCAACAAATCGCAAGACGGTGTAAACTATTTTGGTTTGAAAAGAATATATTTCTGCTGCTTGAACGATTTATTGCAACTGAAACTAGTTCGTTTTGCTAGAAAGCTAAAAATGGCGACACAATGGTTCCACTTTTCCTTTGAGTGAAGCTATTTTGATGGAAATGTTGAACAAAAACGAGAATACAGTTTCGGTCTCGATTTTCCCCATCGAAAAGCTTTGTCAAAACAATGATCACGACTCTCATTGTTTCCCAAACGACGTTGTTCCCCAATGGAGACGCCCAACTGGCAATCCCTTGTCCTCTGCCCAGTTGGAGCATTGGTGACACATTTTTTTACCCCCACTAGCCTAGATCCCAAACGAGCGTTAAATCGTTTCGGTGTAAAAAGAAGGTTACAAAAGCAGCAAAAGAAAGGGAGTTGTAAAAAAGCATTTAACCAACGACTCGAATGGATTCGACGCTATCTTGTTTTTTTTTCTTCTTTTCGGTTTCGCTATTATTGTCCGCCGTTCCATTTACAACCACAACTCAAACGCAAGGGAAACTTACGATCCTAGTGGTATTGCAGTTCATATGACTCGTTTTTTTTCCTTTTTGTTTTCGGAAAACGATACTGAACGAATTTTCCCCAAACCCGGTTGCAAAAAAGGATGATTTCTCGGTTGCGATAGAACGTCGCCATGGAGGAAAATAATGTTAGGTTAGGTTTGGTTGGCCTTTGGCCATTTGCCCGGCTCGAGCAGAGGGTCCGGCCGATGGCACAGACAACTTCACTGCCTCCACGAAGGTACCTGGACGTTCCTGTATGAGAGTCTTGTTTTTTTTGTTTGTGTGGAAAGGTACACCAAAGGAACGAGGGTAACAATAAATAGCTCGTTGTGGTGTCCAACAGGGCCTTGTTGGGGAAAAAAAAGGGGCAAAAAAGCGAAGTCGGGAACGAAACGACGGGGACGATGTAGGCCACACACTCCCATAGACAAGGTCCGTTCCGTTAACTCGCTGCCAAGCGCGGTGTTGTATTGCGAACCGGTATCGGTGCACCGTATCGGTCAGTTTTGCAGTACGAGATACTTGCCACGTTGCCAATCGATTTGCACGGGATAGTGAAGAAACCGGGCAAAAACTGGTACAAAGAAACAAGTTGAGCTGAACGAAACATAACGGAAACACCGTCAGATGGAGCGCCCTTGTTCGGACCGTGGAGACCATTTTCCAAATCCTTTCCACAATCAAAAGGGGAGACAGGAAAAAAGGCATAGCTCGGCCTGTGGTTTTTCCTTGCCACACAGAAAACTAGCGTACCCTCTTTTGATCGTCGTCCTCTGCGGTTTCGGCTCGCACTGGAATCCGGCACGGGAAAGTATACTGGAAGAATTGGCTCAACGGGAAATCCTGCCAAGGAAAGGTTTATCGTTTTATTTCGCGGCGACGGTACGGTCTTGTTCGTTCACTTGTAGGTCAATTGGTGCATAGTGAAAACAAGCCGAAGAAGAAGAAAGAGTTAAGCCAATATTCAATAAACCTACGATGGAAACGGCCCTCTTTTGCTTTCCCTTTTTCCCCGAACGAACACAATTAAAAACTAGTTGACCCGACATCGAACCCGGGGACCATTCCCACCGAGGCTTACCTTTGGCCTCGGGCAAAACTGGAGTCTGAGGCTGGTCGAGCCGTTTGCGGTTGCTGCCCGAGCTCTGGCCGACGCACTTGTACGTGCCGGCATCCTGGTAGACGACGTCCTTCAGCGAGATCTGCCCAGTTTGGCCGGACCCTTTCAGCCGAACCGCGGCCGAATCCAGATGCGACCAGCAGCCGAGCGATCCTGCGACGGTGAGAAGGAGAAAATGAGCGTTTATTGATTTTATAGCTATTGGAAAGTGGATACGACGAGGAGACACTTAGTTTTAATAGAATTAGCAAGTTGAACTCCCTCTGATTCGACCATGGTTTTCGAAGGTTGGGAGGCGACGGAAATATTCAATTTAAAGATTTTTGAAGCATTTCCACGGCATTGAAATTAATATGTGTACTTTGCTATGATTGAAAAACTTACAATTGCCAAGTTAGTGATATGTTTCAAAAACCAACACTTATGTTCGTTTTGAAAAACAGACCATTTTGCAATAATCATCACAAACCCAATGGAACCCATAATTTGCCTCAATTGGTTGAAAGGCAGTTTGCCGTACTCGAAAACTTCCGCACCTGCCAAAAAGCGGAAATGGGTAAAGAGCAAAGTTTCCAACGTGGCTCATAATACTGTTTTGCTTTCATTACCATAAAAAAGTGAGTTGGAAAAACGAATCGGCGTGGAACTTTCCCATCCCCATTTGGAGGGCTTGGTGGGAGGAGTTCGTGGAAGAATGCGCGGAAAACTTTTCCCCGATGCCTCCAATGGTCTCGTAAAAGCTCTTTGATGCCTCGCTCTCTCGGAAACACTCGAGTGGGCAGTTGGGGTTGTAATGGTTGATTCCATTTGCCACTTCCCGAGCCCGAGCTCGGCTTGCAGTCGATCTGCATCTCGTCGCTTGTCGGGCGGATCAGTATGTAAATCATTTTGGGTCGTAGGGAAAACTTGACTTCTCGATTCGAAACGATGGCAAATTTGACTTTCCTGTTAGTAGTTCTGGCTTTTTTCCGGAGGGCGGGTGTTGGCAGCTTCCGGCTTTGGCCTTCCGAGGAGCGATGGAAACTGTCTGCGTCAAGTAGATAGTTCCATGACACATAATCTCGCAGAAGAACGGGAGGAGGGTTTCTTATTCGGCCGCTTGACTAGCATTTTCATTTTTGCACCCCGCACGACTTGGTCGAGGAGAAAAAGTTGCTCCTCACACGCAATCAATGCCCGGTTGGCAACGTTCCGTAAGGGGGATGATTACGTACGGTGCAAGCAAGAAAAGGAACCGTCACGAAGAAAGGCATTATTTGTATGCAAGTCACTTCCCGGGCGTTGAGTTTCCAAGGCTACCGAGGAAAACGCACATATGCACATTGGAAAAGGTCCTTGCACAGGAAGTGTTTCAAACCAAACTGACAGTCTCAGCAGCCCAGTCTGCTAGACTAAGTTTAGTCCACGGCCCGAAAGAACCGCACGATCGGAAAGACACCGTGGTGAAAGTTTTAAGCAATTTAATCCATCCCCTCTGCTTTAGTTCCCGCAGGTCTTACGCGTTGTGTTCCCGTCGCAAGCCGACGTACCTTGAGGACACTGAAGCGTTACGGAACCGCCGAGCTCGACTTCCATCTGGCCGCCAGGTTTGAAGGATCCGATTGGTGAGCCGACCGGGAATGGGCCGAATGGGGGGCTGTTTTTCACCGATCCCACCCCGTTGCTGACGGATGACGACGAGGCGGACGAAGCGGAGAACGTTGACGAGGAGGAAGCCGATGAGGATGAGGATGATGATGACATGGAGAGATCCTGCTCGACCGGTTCCGACGTTACATCGACTGGTTCGTCTGAAGGAAAGGATGGAATAAATACAAATGTAAATAGTTTTAGTACTAATACGTTAATACTAATTAGAAAATTAAACCTAACTTGCCTGTATGCAGAAGATGAAAAGGATGTTAAAGTCATGAAGGTGGAAAAAAACGCAATGCAATAATTTTACATACTTTTGGTTGCCGGGTTGGTAAAATCCCAAATGAAGCCCCCTCTTCGTTGCATCGTCGGCATATTTTTCCACATTTGCGCCTTGAAAGTATGCAATGGGTGGTACATGAATTCAGTTTGAATTTTTGAACCGTTGAAGTACCGTTAGAAGTAGAAACGTTGAAATTTAAAGGATTTAACTTTTCAAGATAGACAGTATAATCCAATGAGTTTGACTGAAAAATAAGTTTGAAACAGCGGCGCGCCCGCAGCGAGCGCAGCGAGCGGACTGCGCTAGGTCTACCGAAAAAAGGAGTTTGTTATAAATTTGTGAAATAACGGGCAACCCTCATACCGCACCCCTAGGTTGATTGCGTAGCCAAATTTTCATAAACTCATGCAAATAATGCATCAGGGAGTTCATCTTGTCCATTCTGTGAAGTGTAACCAAAATCTTTTATTAAACAGCATCAAATTCCAACGGTGGTATTTAAACGATACTGATACCGGTAAATTCATTTATATCACCTATTGCATACTTTCAGGTACATACGCTCACAAATGGTGTAGCCACGACAGTTTTTCCCGTGTGGGGGGGGGGGAGGGGGGGGGGCTTCATTTGGGATTTTACCTCAAAATTCTATGGCGAGCCATTTAAAATAAATATAAAACTATGTTATTTACATCTTATGTGATTTTCACGACTCAACAAAAAGATTTAATAGAGAAAACTAGAAAAAAATACGCTTAAAATTCAAGCAAGGATTCCGGACAATAGTTGAAGCTATAAAAAGTGTTAAAATAAATCATTGCAATCAAGCAGATGTACATTAAATTCTTCAATATGACAGTTAATGAATACTGAACAGAATTAGATTCGCAATCACTACATTTTGGTTATAGAAACAAAACCAACAAAATCTTCATCATTGGCTGAAAACATGGTAATCTAATAATAAAAGCTACTGGTACTTTCTACTTGCATTCGCGACTCACAACTGATTAACTTTCGATCATTCATATTGAAATTTGTGATGTAACATTGATTGCATCAATCCAAACTTTAATTTAAATTTGGAAGCACATTTGACTAAATTTCATGACTAAGTCAAGCTCCAATTAATAAATTCTTCATGCAGAGGCTTCAAATCCTCTGTCTGCGCCATTTTGCACCACATTTTAAAATGACACGTACTCAAAATTTTCTTTTTAATCACAATCTGAGCGTTTAAAGTCATTTTATGTATCATTTTCTGTAGGAGAAGTAAGGATAGAGTATTGATCTGTGAAAATTTGGAATATTTTTCTGAAAGAATCTTTTTTAAAATACAGATTTTCGCTTAAGGGATGCATCTTGCCTCACATAACCTTACGTGGAACATTCATAACCGAACTCGCTTAAAAACTGCACACGGAACATGCAATGTTCCCAGATGAATGGGAAATAAGTAAAACTCGACTGCCGTATGATAGAAATGGCGAATTGATATCACACTCACAGCGAACGCTCAGATAGTATCCGATGCTCGAGTACTGGAAATTGAGATGCCTCGAGGTGCACTTGTACCAGCCGGAATGTTCGCGCCGGATCGAGCTGAAGTTGAGGAACCCGTCGCCGATCTGCGGCACCGGCGTGTCCCCGTCGTCCTTCTGCCAAAGGGGCGTGCTGGGCGGATTCGAGTCGACGTCGCACTTCAGCGAAACTTCGATCCCTTCCCGCAGCGGATAACCGAACCCGGGCGTCCTCGTGATGGCAAACGACGGTGTATCTGTATGGGAGGGAAAGAGGTGCAAAGTTAGTCAAATGTTAGGGAATAAAAAAGAACACACGAAACGCTTTGACAGAAGCAGCAGAAGTTCCGACAGGATGCGACCGGAAAGAAATGAAACGGCCACAGAACGGATCTCGTGCGCCATATCGATATCGGGCTAATGAAAAATTCCACTCACACTGCACATCGAGCAGAATGGATGCGTTTTGGCGCACTTTCAGCGTCGGATGCTCCATGATGCAGAGGATGCGGGCGTTGTGGTGCACCCGGAAGACGCCCGGCAACTTCGCCTCCGAAACGGCCCCACTGTTGATCCTGTACGGTTCCTTGTCCTGCAACGGGCGCCGGCGTGAAACCGAAGAGAAAAATGTGATCATTGATGAGTTTTCCTGTACGTGTTGCTTGTTTTTGCATATTTTAGCCGTGCCTTCGATGTTGCAATAAGGAGAAAAAGTCACCCACACCAGCACGTATTTGTGAGCAAATCAAAGTCCGTCCTTCGCACGAAGTACACGACTTTGGTTTTGGATTAACAGCTTCGACAACGCTCGGGAACAACTTCACCCACGTGGGTTGTCCCGGTGGAGGACGAAGTTTTTCTCACCCACAGCTTCGACAACACGGCGAACGGCACTAACCTTATCTTTCTTCAGCTCCTGCAGCTCGAGCACATCGTTCGGCAGTTTCTGTGCGTGTCGGTCGATGCCGGGACTGAGCAGAACCTCCCAGGAGAGCGTCGGTTTGGGGTTGCCACCCTCGCTGACGCAGGCGAGCGTCAACTCGGCGTTTTCCTTCACCGGGATGAACATGTTGCCCGCATCGAGCCGCCGGGAATCGATCAGCAGGTACGGCTCCTTCGGTGGATCTGCAAGAGGAACGCGTCAGCGTGTGATTGAAATGCTTACCGAATTGCAACCGAAAGCAACTTTTTCCAAGCGGGTGGAGCATCTAAGCTGTTCTTCTTGTGCTCTTTTGGTGAAATATAATGGTTCTTGGGAAACTTTTCTATCCGCGTTCGGTGAGGGGGGAGATCAATTTACGGAAATGCTTGAAAAGAGTCGGGAGATACATGGTGATACGCAGTGATGGAGAAAACTAAAACATTTGAACCCTCGGAGACACCAGCACTTTCATCAAAACATCCATGGTCAACTACTTTTCCTCCGAGGAGTCCAAAAAGTGGATTAAAAACTGTGTGATTTGTCTAGGGAGATGTATCCGGAGCTCGGAGATAGCAAACTGTCGCTGCAGACGTGGCGGAAAGTTCATTTCCTTCCTCGTTCCATTCCTTCCGGTGGACTTTCAATAAGAATCAATTGCGGTTGCAACGGGCGCCGGCCATTTGACGGGTGTTCTTGGCTTGCTGATGGAAAAGTTGGCGCGTTTCTGCCCATCCCTCTTATCTACGTTTCTTCCACGTGCGTTGGCGAAAAACTTTCCAACACGGCAGGGGTTTCCAAACGGATAACTTTCAGGGACCTCACCGTCAACTTACCCAGAACGATCAGCTTTATCGGGCGGCCGTTGAAGAAGAACCCACGCGCATTCTCCGCCTCACACTGCCACACGCCGTCGTCCTCCAACATCACGCTCTGGATGGTGAGTCCACCGAACGATTCGCGCACGAACCGGACGTCGGCGGTTCGTGACTTCTTGTCCATCGCGTGCACTATCTGGCCGTCCTTGAGCCACACGCTCGTCGTAATGTCGGCGTCGACCTCGCAGTTCAACCGCACCGGTTCGCGCTGGTCCGCATACAGCACCACCACGTTGTCCTCGCCCGCCAGCTCGGCGTCGGCCGGATCACGAACGATGGGTCGCAACGGCAGGGCTAATGGTTCCTCGACGTCCTCCTCATACAACCGCGATACGTCCCGAGCAACTTTTCCCATCTGGCGTCGGGGCGCGCCATGAAGCTCGGGAGTTGGCGAAGATGATGACTCCTGTTCGACACTTGTCTCCAGCAGATCTGGCCCATTGAGAAAGATGATTTGTTCGTCAAAGTTTCGACCGGCGAAGATGCGGGAGTCGAGCGTCAAATCGGTACCGGCAGGCGGTAGATGCGCCCCTGCAGAGCTTCCATTCCTCCGATGGTCTTGTGTGTCGTGTGCGATGTAGACACTGTCGTCTAGCAGGATGAAACTTGCTCCCCGAACGCCGTCACTGGTCGCCGAAGAATGCGTCGGTGTAATTGCTCCTTCCTTCGCTACATCCTCTTTCACCCGGCGGGAAGGTGGATGTTCCGGCGACAAAGACCTTTGCTCGCTTGCTTTGTCCAACACTTTACCTTCTCGTGTGTCCAACATGTTCGGATCTCCTTCGTCGTGACCTTTCAGCTCCGTTAGCTCCGTTGTCGAATGCTCCGCAGAAGCTCCATTGCTAATAGGCTGCACTGAATTACTCACTTTAACGTTATTGATCACAGCCAGAACGGCATCGCCTATCTGCAGCTCTGAGGTACTTCCAGTTCTACCTTCTTCCGAACGCCTACTTGGACTACTATTGGCAACCGTATTGGAAAAATCGATCGCGTGTTTAGCTTTTGGGTCTAAGTGCGCCTCAGAGAAAATTGTACCCCGTGAAGACACATTGTCGCCATTGGCAACGGATGAGGTGATGGACGCATCGTCTTCAAGAGGCACCAAACCTTCTGTAGATGGCACATCCGATGCCGTGCTGGCGGCGACTTCAAGGTTCTCCACTGACCGCCGGTGTCGTTCGTTCGTGAAAGCATACTTTACGCTAATTTGATCGGTCTGCGTCCGACGTGGCATTGGCTCCTGATGGCCGGAGGATGTTGCCGCTTCGTTGGGAATAAACGTATCATCTAAATTCGAGTACGCTACATTTATCTGGTGCCTATGATTAATTGCTCTACTTAACGTTGGCCCATCGTTCGCCCCGGGCAGCCATTGTTGACCCGCCGGTTCGACAGCTTCTGGCCTCTCGTGGGAACCATCGATATGGGCGCTGTGAAACATTTCCGTAAATTCATTGTTATCTAATATTCGGTGGTACAAATTTTCTAACCGAACGTCGGTCTGTATCTTTTCGGTCTCCTCGTCGACGGGTGTGCCTCCAAACGCTGTGTTTGTGTGGAAGCCTGCAATGGAAGAGAAAGTAAAATGGTTCCGTTTTTATTTAAATCATGTGCAGAAAGAGTTGTAAATTATAAAGTTTAGAAGAAAGATACAAAATTCGTTCCAACAATCTGCGAACCTTTTTCTTAGAAATTATTTTCCTCCTCACACAGACATACTTCGTTCCCTAAGGCCACGTGAGAAGAGATTTTGAATCTTTAATGTAACTTGAGTGTGAGGTGATCTTGAAAAACAGACCACCGTATGACGTGAGCCGTCTCGACGGTTCGTCTCTATTCGATTCGCTTGCTTCGAGCTCGATTGCGTCGCAAATGGATGTAAGAATAAAACGGAAAAGATTTTCCCATCCTTCCTACTACATTCTTCTCAAGGATTATCGACATCCACGTCTCCATCATCATCATCATCATCATTATCGTCTTCGTCACCTGCTTATTTATTATTTCGACGCTTTCGGTCCTCAAGACGAGACGACGGATCAATTTACACGCTTGAAAAGTAGACGGATGTACAGGTGTGCGATACGAGAGTGGAAGTATTTTATTTCAGCGTGTCCGAGGGAGACATTTTGACCCGACGTTCATTAGAAGATGGTAAGGTGCGATCGAAACCAGTCTTTTGAGGAGGTGTGAAGAAATGGTGGAGCGCAGCTTAAATTTCTTTTAATGAAGGTTAATTAACACTCTGATGTGCTATTTGTTTTATTAAGCTTTAACATGCCCAGAGCTTTCTATACATAATTTTACTGAGTTGATTCTTTGAAAAATCAAATTGCCGCAGAGGAGTTTTCATTCGGTTTTGAGTATTGAATTTAATGCTAAATACATTTTGGACAAAACATAAAAAACTACAATTTTGATTTTCTCTTCTTTTGAAAATATTTATTGCCTTAAAAATGTAGTTTTTTGATTAAAAAATTACCCAGTACATCCTCTTACTACGAAAAGCAAGGTTCAGAGCGCCTGGTCTGCAGTAACGCACTTCATCCACATAAACGAAATTGGTATGCATTAAACAAAAATCTTCCACAATAAACAATTGCGGCTTTAAGTTTCCGTTTCACAAATAGATCCTTTCGGAGTACTGAACGGAATCTGAGCACTCCCGTTATCGCCAGAGATAATCCCGCGCGAAAAACAAATGAAGGATTTAAGAAATCAGCCTGTGAAATAGGATCAATCCTAGAGAATGAGCCCTTTCTGGCGGGAGGGAAGAAAGCAAAGCAAAAGTTCCATTCGAATCGACCAACCGGTCTGACGCCATACTCTGCGGGGACTGTCAGCCAACGTGTAAGTGTGTGTATTTGTTTTACCAGTTCAGCCGGAGATTTTAATCTACCCTTGAGAGGAAAGATCTAGGAAATCGTAAAATTCACCAATTTAAGCCTCTTTTGGTCGGATTACAAAGCTTTACTGCACGGAACAATTACCCGTTTCGGCTCTGGGAGAAAACGCTGTGCGACGGGGTTTGTTTTTCCTTCTATCTTTTTGGAAAACGTACTATGCTCGACGGGAAATTCATGTGAAAGGAAGTGGAAATCTACTTTCCACGATAAATAGGAGCCACTTAAATATGTTCCAGGCAATAGTAGAGAAGGAACCCACCGAACCCGATGGCCTCAAGGTTTTCCACCGTGCAATTTATAGGCTGCTGGAAAATTAATCCTCACCGATGGAGGATCCCCCGGTCCGGGTGTGTGTTTTCCTCACCTGAGGGGTTTCTTTTTCCCTCGGCCCGGCTCTTTTTAGTTATTTGACGATTTTATGAACTTTTGAAATGAAGGTATAAAAATGATACGCCAGTCTGAAGAATGTGTGCAGTTCTACCGTTTGGAGGAAAACTGGTATCACAAAAGTGGCAGTAATAAAAGATAACAAACAAAAAGTGAAAAAAAACACATTTTCTTTTCCCGATCTGCCGCGGCAGCTTGTTTCGGGAAAGTTTATCGGTACTTCCGTCTGCAGCAAACGGATCGTGTTTTGCAGTTTCCGCGTGTTCCGGGATGCGTTTTCCGTCGTTATATTTTTATTTTTTGTTAGCCTCTCTCGCCGTTTTTCCGTTCAAGAAAGTGTCTTGCCCCAAGAAAATATGATCCATAAAACGTTCATTGGCTGGTGACTTGCGCTGGCATTGTGTTCTTCATGGAATTTGGGTGCTGGAAAAATGGAAGGTGTGCTCGGAAAAAAGGTACGCATAACGGCTCACGCGAACAATGCGCACAAGACATCACAAACAAGCCCAAGTCCTGGCCTGGGCGAGGAACGAACAATAAGCAGTCCATTCGGAGTAAGTGTACGCAATAATGAAACGCGACACCGCAACGTGGCCAACGGTGGTGTTGTTAGCGCGCTTTTCCGAACAAGCTTCCACTTGAGCTCGGCGGACACGGCGAAAGGACCGGGCGGAAGCACTGATGGAATGATTGGCAAAGGAAATGGAAAAAATTCACCGAGTAAAAACGATGACTCAGTTGACTTTTGTGATGGTTTTTGATGTTCGGTAGAGGCTCCTCTTTTATTTCCCCCGTTTTTCTTTTCCCTCCAGCAGAAGCAAAACCATCGGCATGGAAAAGTGTTTCGGGGGCCTCTCGCTGCTCTGGGTTCCATTTTTATGTTTACGATAGGGGTCCCACCCTCCCGGATGCATACGGGCTTCTATTTTCCGGGCCGGGGGTTTTCTCTCCTTCCACTTCCTATGGCAGCCACATCCGCTGTCCGGTAACATCCTTATGCTGTCGTTGATTATTTTTATAGATTTGATGATCTAATTTTATGAGGCGTTCAGCAGAAGCATTTTTTCTCGTCCGTTCCTGCCGTTAGGCTTTCGCCCGTTGTTGTTTGTTTTTCCCTTTTCGTTTGTTATCAATTTTATTTGCCAAGGCTAGTCATGTTTTGTCTTTGGTTTGCCCTTTTTTCTCCTCTCTTGTATGCGTGCCGTTTGATGCGGGACGGAGAACGTTTCACTGGCGGGAGGCCTCGTTTGGGATTTCCACCACGTTCTAGTATTTTTTTCCGTCTCAGTCGTCCCTAACCCCCCCCCGCAGTGTGCATCCCGGAGAGGTTGATGTGGAAAACTTTCGTGGGAATCATTTGTGCCGACTCGTAGCCAAAGGGGTGAGGGTTCTTTTTACGACCACGCGCCGGAAGTTTCCGAACCGAAAGTTTGGAAAAGCGCTTGGTGTGCTCCTTTTAACCCCCTACGCTGATGGTATGATGGTAGACAAAAATTAAAGCGAGACAAAAACTAGACGGCAAGCGAAAAACAGTAAGCAAGTGTACTACCACTGGTTTTTTTCGCTACCGTACTCTGGTATTAGGGGAAAATCTTCTACTTCTAGCGTCAGAGATTTTTACGATGGTGCCGGATTTTTTCCTCCTATTCCTCGCCGGTCATTGTTTCGATTGCTCGAGCGTGGATGGGTCCCTCCCAAATTCGGATCGGTCCGTGCTCCGGGTTTAACCGTCCGACGGCTCAAACTGGTGCCTCGAACGTGGGTTAGAGAGTTAGGGATGAGTTTCGTTTTTTCGAGCATCCCCTAATCCCTTAATACTCATACGATCTTTCACCGAACGGCCTGCCGGGAAAGTTTTCTTTTTGTGTGCTTGCTGCGCCGGTGTGCTTGCCGGAAAGCTTCGGCACTTCTAATAGCTTTCCCAGCATGAGCACCATCGCCCGAACCGTCCTCTCCCTAATGGAGACCTCAACCTTTGCTCGGCGTTGGTTTTGTACCGGAAACCGGGTGGGTTCGTTCCGGGGGAAAAAAAATGTGACGAGGAATTTTTACGCCCGAAAGCTATCAGGGCCCGCTGGATGCCCTAGCTTTGGTTAACGTTTGTTCACTTGTCACAGACTGCAACGGCATAATCGGTGCCAACTTGTCGCCTGAGCTGAGGAGCTTTTTTTTGCACACCCTAAAGCAAAATTGAAGCACCAAAGTCGTTGACAATGGCTCGTTGAAGTTCACTCGTTCCGGAGGCAAAATAAACATGCTCCATAAAACAGCACAGCGTAAGTCCCGTGATTGACCTTTTCCGGGCATGTTGGGATGACTTCAGGATAGTTGAAAGTAGAGTTTTAACAAGCAACCGTTTAACGCAGATGAAAAAGATGCTAGATTGAACTGTAACTACAACTTTCTCTTTTCAGTCTAAAGAAATGGTGGTTATGAATTGATCTGAATGATTTGATGTTAATTGAACCTTTAGTAATAAATGTAGATGACTTTTTCCTTACATAATGATACCCTAAATATCGCTTATTAAATATCCACAAAAAATAAGAGAGCTGCGTATCTTGAAAACAGAACTATAACAAAATGAGAATACTTCTTAACATTTTCTTAGATTTTTTTCCTGTGTTCTATATTCCTTTTGTTTAACTTCTTAAAATAAGCAGCAATTTCTCGGCAGGACTAAAATTCATCAAACCAACCATTGGACCTAGCTCTTCGTGTTCCGTTACGGGACAACTTTCTTCAAGTTCCAAGCTCCGAGAGAAAGGATAACATTCACTGTGTTGTCCTTCGCTTCCAGCCAGTTCAGCTCCAGCTATCGAGAACGTGCTTTCGCATGCGAAATCACGCATTTTCCGGCTGATTTGATTTATTCGACACACTTTCGAAGAAAAATCGTTCTCATAAATATACATACACATGTGTTTGTCTTTGTTTGCGTGTGCGTAAATGTGTGTGTGTGAATGCATTTAGCCTTTCTTCTGGTTTATTCATGTCCTTTATGTTATACACGAGTCCTTTATTTCCTTCAACCATGCTTTTCATTTTGTGGTGATGAAAGAAAAGTACAATTTGCTGAAAGCAAAAAGTCATAACAAAAGTAGCGGGTAAGAGTTTTGTTAAAACATGAACTTGGTACGATTTTTCGAAAACAAACAAAATATGAAAATTAAGGCCAAACAAAGGATGGACGAAATATGTCAAACAGAATGTTGTTAAATGCATTCTATCATCCTATGTTTGTTGTTTAGGATTTATAACTTCAAGTCCATTGAATAACACAACATCAACACTTGTCCACACATCATTAATCTTTCTCAAGACACGAGAGAATTTCTGTGTTGATCTTTTGTCGCAAAAAAAACTGGTTATACAGAAGTTTATTTGCAATTTTGAAATAAAGGAGTACCGTAAATGGAAGTTCCTTTGCTTCCAAATCAAACACATCATTCTTTCTTATGAATTTTGTCATAAAATGATACAAACTATAAATTGCGTATGGTTTCAGATTAAAAGAGAACAGAAAATTGAAAAAAAATGGTGTATCGCCATAAAAGGTTCTTTTAAAAAAGTACAACCTTTCCTCGTTCGCTTCGTCTAGCGTATACTACCAAAGTTTCGAGTCAATAAAACCTATACTTTGCTGTTGTGATGCTGGTGGCGCTAGTTGACCCCTAGATATTGCCAAAATTTATATTTTTGTTTTCTTTTACGATACTTCGAGGGAAAGAATCTTCGTGTTTCTAGAGAATGGGAGAGAAGCACCTCTTTTGGGACCCCGAACCACGAGCCCCGGTTGCCAAACAGTACACTGACAAACGTTTTCTTTATTGTCCATAAAAGCAAAGACTGGTCATGGCAGAAGAGAGCCAAATAGTGGCCGGTGCATTTTTTCTACTTCGGGGTTTGCCTCCGGAAAATCGAGGTTCGTAAACGTTTCTAGCTGTACGTGACTTGACACCAAATAATGGAAACGGAGGTATTCTCAGCCTGGGAGAGCGTTTAGAATTAGATATGCGTTTCATTTTGTTTTCTCTTGGGGGAGCAAAGCTTCTTGTGCTGCTGTAGGAGAAAAGTTTCGTCTTGAATGACTGGGCGCCTCCATTGAACGTAGGACGCAGTACAAACGATCAGACAATATAGTGAATACCCCCTTTTCCTGGAAGCGAAACTTTTGTTGCCAATAAAATATTTCATGAAATGAATAAAATAATCTCATAATAAATAAATGATAAAACGATTCCTTTTCTTTAGTTATAAAAGATTTATAAACAAATCTGCAAGAACCATATCGTTCGATAACCCATGTTTCAACGATTTCGTTTCTTGATTTGTGATATTTATTTTATTTTTAAAGTCTTTTAAAAATTTGTCTTCTGAGTGCACATTTTACCCATGAGACAAAAGCAGCTTGGGATGATTTTTTTCCAAGTCGAGGGTAAGAAATACGAGAACCCTTCATTATGCCCTGCAGAAGGAATACCAAACCGGCGAGATGCACCAGCTTGGTCAAACCGATAAGCCATTACCACAATCGCTATCTCAAGAAAAAATCACGAAAAATAAATCTGATCTTCTGGAAACTACTCTTATTTACCGGCCGTTCACGTACAGTAACTTCATCGACAAAATCGGCGCCCGAAGAGGCGAAGAGTGATAATGAGATTTCATTCTGCTCACTTTTCCAATTATCGCAAAGAAAAGCGCGATCGAAAAAGTACGGTCGGGCCGTGCTTCTTCCGAAAAGCCAGCAATGCCTCGCCAACTGACAATTGCAACGCTGGCCCCGATTCGACCGAATGTGGTATTTTCGATAAACTAACCAAAAAGCGGGCGAGCATCTCTAGTCAACAAGGAAAATAAAACACGCAAAAGAAGCTAGAAAGCGTGAACCAGGGTAGAGAGTGTACGAACCGAAACGGAAAACCCGTCATAACCGGACACCGGGACGTGGCCGGAATCGCGGTGACATACTTTTCGGTCACATTTTCGGCCCCCACCCGTCTGGCTCCCAAATGGATGGTGATGAAATAAACCTTGGCTTTCGTATTTCCTGGCTCCGGCCGGGACTCGTCGCTAGCTCATTCAGTTGGCATTCGAAGGAACGAAATATGATGGATAACGATGGCGTCGAAGCGGGCCACCATAGGAAACGAAACGACTGGAGAAATGTAGGACTGAATTGATCATTTCCGTGTTCACGACAGGATGAAGGAGCGGAGAGTTGAAAGAAAAGGTTGTTCCGGTCAGTTTCGTTGGAGGCCGGTGAAAGAGAAACTCGGGCATTATGAGGGTGGGTTTTCCGCATCGATTCGCACGTGATGAATGCAGAAGGCTATCCATGTTTCGTTTTGTTATGGTTGAGAAACGACAAAATTACCAATACAAATATAATCGAGAGATTTAATTCATACCTTAGAGCATAAACAATAGAAACAGTACAAAATGACAATTAAGAATTTGCTTGAAACTATTAAAATCATCAAAGTAATTTCTGTACATATATCTAAAGGACATTTTTGCGAAATCATATTGGTTGAGGTGGTGAAAAAATGAGAAATAATTATTAAAAACTTCATCTGATATTTTGAAATGGGAAAAGATGGAAGCAGACAACAATGATTGTCAACCATACAAGGAGTTGCATATGAATGAATCGTATCCATGACTAATATAAAGGAGAAAAACACTATTTAATCATCTGTGTTAAACAAAAACCATAACACCAACATCCAGAAACTCGGAAAAACAAAACCCAGTGGGGTGCTGTCAGGGCAACTAACAATTTCCACCATCACCCAACTATGGTCGACGCACTAACGCACTCACTACCACCACCACTGGTCCAACAAAGTGGCTAACAATTGCACCCTTATTGCCTCAGTACGTCCTGCTTTTCCCGTTCGAGGCTAGCCAGTCTGTCAGTGTGACCATTTTTGCTTAATTTTCTTTTCCACTTCGAAACCAGGAACCGTTTTTCATTGTCGGTGAGGAGTAGTTTTTCAAACCCACGGTATCCTAGGCACATTCCACATGGCAACAGCGAACCGTAGCTTTGAAACGCAAACGAGGGAAGAAAAAAATACCATACGGACACATAAAAATCAAAATGACTAGCATGTGGCGGCAATCGTGTAAATCGCTTGTACTTTGCACCGTGAACATGCATTCCCAGAGCGCGTTTCCTAGTTGCATTGGTGGCAAGTGCTTGGAAATTTGTTTTTCTTCCGGGAACGATTTTAGATTTTCATTTATGTTGCCATAGGTTTGTGTTTTTGCTTTGAAGCCAGAGGTTTTTGTATGCAGTCATTCATTTATCTGTTTGTTATGGGCGATTTTCCTTTATCTATTTCTTTTGCACATTCAAACGGTCACACTTTGGTGTAGAATTTTTTTGAAATTATTTAATGGATTTAAAATTCAAACATAAAATTGTAAAAGAAAACCGTTTGATTGTTTCTGAGAAGATTCATGAAATCCATAATATTGATTTAGAGGTAATACATCGCTTACAGGCACCTTTCTATTAAGTCAATAACAAGTTTTATGAATAAAATCTCAAAAACATTCATATGAAATTATTATTTGGTGGCAAAAAGATCGTGAAGGTACCATAACAATAATGGATACTTAAGTATATTGTAGAAAAATAGTTTTTAGTGCATTTAAACTTTCTTCGGGTAAAATTTTGTATGTAAAATTATGCATTTAGTTTGCCTATAGTTGTGAATGTGTTTTTGATTTGTAGTATAATAAATGTTATGTTATTTTTTAAATTAGAGAAAAATGGAAATAATGCTACCATTCATAGATCTTTAATGAGAAAAGGTTGTGATATAAATACAACTTATTAATGTGCGGACGAATTTCAGGTGAGTTGTATTGGAAAATATCTATTTTCCTTGTCATTTGATGACAAGCTAAGAAAGGAAACAGGATTCCTTGAGATTCAATATTTTAACGCTAAGGATCAAGTCATTTATAGAAGAACCGTGGAAGATCGTAAGCATGAAACTATGCTGGAAAGCCGAGAACCAATTTTTCCAGCCTTTCTAACCCTCACGTACTGCCCCGTTCCACCTACACCGGTCGACTATTAATCTTGTTCACGGCTGAATGGCATTGATCAAAAGTTAGGTTAGGAGCACATGAAGTCGCAAGACGAGTTAGTTATCCAAATAAAAACCCGGCTAAGACGGCTAAGCAGCGCGTACGTGCTCGTCGAGTCGCTGCTCGGGCACTGTGGAAGGCGATGTGTTTAGCAATTCCGGCTACTTTGTGGGAGGAAAAGCGTCCGATTAAGACCGGGTACGTTTCTTCATTAGGGCGATAACATAATAAGGAACTTTCACCAGGCATCCCACGTGCCAATCGGAGAAGTTTACGGCTGTACGGTGATGAAGATTCACCGGCTATCTGGGGAATCTGGGGTAGCCAAAGGGAGGCCGCGCTGTTTGCACGTTCAATGTGTGTAAATATCACGGAAAAGGCTGTACTATTTTTGGATGAAAATCATGTATCCTAAACTATGCCACTTTCGATAAACCTAGTGCCTTCACGCTGCATACGGCAATAAATTCGATTTAAACAGCTTATCTATTGCAAAGCATTGCCGTTTTTCCTGATCCATACTATGGATAAAGTGAGATGTCATGTGTCCAATACGAACACACCACATAAGCCTGGTTGGCAGATAGTTTTATCTCAATTATACCCCGTCTGTATGTTGCAGGCTCATTTTCGCTTCCAGAGCGTGCCCATTACCATCCAGTAGGGTTCCGTGTCATTTTGAAGGAAAATGTATGCACACAAGTCCGTGACCTTTGAACCCGAAAGGCTCAGCAGAGTCGTTTCCACTGTGAGCTATGTTAATTAACACGTTCATCACAAAAAACACGATTCAGTGTACCCTTTTTCTGCCCTCGAGTAAAGCGTTGCTCGGTGGCAAAAGGGGAGTGGATAGTTGAACTATATAATTGCCAGGCGCTGGCACAGTACACCCTCGGTCGAAAGTCGATTCCTCGCTGCACGGGTACAATGTTACGGCAATAAACGTACAATCTAATGTGACTGTTATCAGCTTCACTCATAAAATATATTTTATGAATATTGTTATTAGCTAGCCGAGCGAGCGTCCGGGGCTCGGGCGTGGAAAGTCTATTTTGTGCGGCGTTATGTACGGACGACGAGCCGAACGATCTCACATATAGCAAACTACCCCGCTCGTTCGTCCGGGACTCCGTCGTCACGGAGCGGAGCTTATCCTTTGGTCGGAAGTTGGAAAACAGGCCTTCATGCGCCCGGCCCAGGTTGGCGCTAGTGTGAGCTTGATAAACTGAAACCATCCCCCCAGCCTAGCCACTTTCCCACAGTTTCCCAGTTTGCTTGTTTTTCCACCCTCCGCCCAAGCCGTGCCAAGTATCCGCCAGGGGACGATTTGTTAACCAGCTTGCAATGGCCGAGGGATTTTTTCTTCTGCCTTTCGCCGTACTTTTTCCGTACAATGCACTTGCCTGGATTGCACACCCTGGGTGTAGTTGTGGCCCGCTGTCCGCTGTGTGAAAAGAAACCGCTTCGTTTACATATTTTTGTTTTGCTCTGCGCCGCAAGCTGGTGCCATTCCCATGTGCAAAATCCGGAGTGGACAGATTTGGTCTGTCCAAAGGAGCTTAGCAGAGGCTGGGTGTATGCATGTGTGTGTGAGTGTGTTGTACACCGTTCCATTAGCGGCACTGGATCGCATCCCAAATCACTTTGTCGTGACCTAGTCTCTCCCAGCGTTTGCAAAAGGTTTGCTCCCGAAGCGACGATCCTGTCTATAATGGTCCGAAAGGGGACATAAACATTACTCTATAGCTTCACTCATGCTTCTGCTACTTACACCACCACTGGAACCCCTTTCTTGGTTGGAAATGATGTAAGGGAAAACTCTGGATCCATCACCCAATTTGTACCGAAGTGAAAAACAACTCTGTGATACTCTCGCCGATGTTGTTGGAAGAATATTCCTTTGCCTCTCCCCTCGGAGGAGGATAGAATTTCTCGGAATGACTTGTAAACAAGAAAACTAAACGTGCCTACACATTTACATCCTCTAGTACATCTGATGTCTAGACGCTGGTTGAAACTATAGTGAGTGTTCTCTGAGTCGGCAAGAACAGTATCGATTGAAGTATGGATCTTCGGGCTCCCAAGAAGTCGGTAGTTGCGCGAGGAATTCATTAGTCATTTGGATTCGTTACGCTTCTTCCTTCGGGACGTCTTGTGTACAAGGATTGTTTTTATTTCGATGTTCCTTGTCATCGTGACAGTCAAAACCGGAACGAGCCGAAGAAAAACTCCAACTACTGCAAGTTTCCATTCGAGAAGAACATGGAACAGCAGTCTGGTCCAGTGTCTCATCCTTATTCTGAGACTGTAGTCAACCAACAGCAAACAACACAAAGGCCGCCTTCTCTCCTGCTGTTTATCCTCGCAATCAATTCACCATCCGAGTATTTGCTGGATGGAAATAAATAAAGCAAACAGCTGCGTCGCCGATTTGCCAAATGTTGGGAAAGTTTTTCCATGTTGTCGTTGTTGTTATTTACCGCCACTTCTAGTTTTACCCCCTCCGGAATAGATGGACATTCTTGGGTATCTTGACACTTGGTTGTCCACCAAACATCAAAAACGTTTTATTAAATACATCTGTGGTGTGTAAAGCTGACTAAAAAACAAGGCAAATTGTAAGTCATGGAACAATACCTGGTTTTATTTTAGGATAAATCACATAAAAAACTTAAAAAAATGAAGCTGTTTTGGCGCGTAATTTACGTATCTATTTTTCCAGGTTTCCAAACCATTTCTATTTATCAATAAAAAAGAGTGTGAAGAGCAAAGACAATTAGCTATTGTATTTATTTTATAGTTGATGATTTATTTCTTAGTTCATTCAGCTAATTTAAACAAAAACTATTCTTTAAAGTTGAAACAGGAGCTAATTTTGAAAGGAGCAATAATCCCGCTTGAGATTTGTAGAATACCCTTTATTTGTCCCTATAAAACATAGTTCATTTTTAATGATAACAGAGAGCAAGGAAAAAGTTAAAACAAATAGGTCTAACCCAACTTTAAAATGTACTATGAATAATAAAATAATTGGAATACGAAATTCGTCTGAATCCTACTGTTAGTCTGCACCTTTCGATTAGAGACCGTAAACTGGTAATAATCGGATAAACGATACACAATCCGCACACATTACATCGCATCACATAAGTGCTCACTAGAACGCTCGGCTTAGGGCAAACAAATACGTCCACAGATCACAAACGGGGTGCTCCCGGAGGTTCCCGGAGGATGGTGGTGAATTCCGATCCATTTTACGCGAACTAATGCTCATCCAATCGAGACTCCCCTGCTATGCCCGCCCCAATCGGATCCAATTTTAATCACCTGATTTATGCAAATCTCTCCCAAATCCCCAGGACGTGTGTTGCGGGTCTATCGATGTTATTAGCTTCTAGGGCGCGCACGTTTGTCTATGTGTTGCATTGGGAACTGCCGCCTTGGTTCGAATGTTGGGTTCGGGCCGGTTCACATCAGCCGATGGATCGGATCCGGTGGCCAAAGTTGGCAAATCATTCTGTAGACTGTACATTTGACGAGTATTATCCTTGCCGGGAAGGTGCTCTGATTGAACCGAACCTGCCCGGCACTCTGCCATTCCAGACCCGGTTTGAGAGTACACCAGCGTTACCTCGGGCAAAACTAATCATGCTAACTCATAACACATAAGCACATCCGCCACAGGTTTCAGGCTGTTACTGGAGGAATGAATGCCTGCAAATATGACCATGCGATTGGAAAAAGGGGATTGAAAAACTCCATACCACTGCTTACACCTGCTTGGAACCACCTTTACCTCGCCACGGCAAGGCGATTGGAGATGCTACCGGATGAGCATTCACGTCGGTCGACTCCGTAAGCCGTTCGGGCCATTTTGCACATGTCCGCCGCAGGCCTGCGAGACCGGAAACTCGGCTCCACTTCTAGCGGCAAGTTTACTCTATCGATACTTGCAAATCTATTAGAATCGGAAACAATCTCGGGGAATTCCATTCCGAGCGGAGATTTAAATCGCAGTGCAACGATACGAGCATCGAACGAACGTCGCATATGGAAGGGACTGGAAGCCTGGGGAGGGTGTTGTGTAATGGTGAAAGGAGACCAACAGCACTAAACCCAACCAGTCTAAGAAGGGTGGAAAAAGTCGTCGAGTCAGACACATAATCTAGAGCCTCGGTTCCATGAAAGAGCAGACCTTTGGTGCTGGTGCTGGTGACAATGTTTTCGCTTCGGTGAAGAAACCAAATACCATGGCTCGGGAATTGATTCACCTGCAGAAGGCGTGCAGAAGCAATCGCTGTACCGTGATTGTCCATTTCCCCAGTACAAGATGCTGAGAATTAAATCCTCGTCCCATGCTGTAGAGCAGTCTGCTTCTTCTTAGTTGATAGCAACCCTTCCCTTATTAGGACTTTGAGTGAGAAAGAGCTTCATATGCAGAAGTCTCTCTTCTGGCAGTTATGTCTAGATCCATTTTTAACTCATAGGAACAATATCTTCCATAAACGAACAGTAAAATTACTTTTGAAAACATTAGATTGGATTTTAACTGAATCTCAATATTATTGAAAGAGAAGCTTAACTTTGATTAAATTTCGACGTTATACGATTCGAAACATCGGTTCATCAAATCGTGTTCTTTAACTTAAAGTTATTGAAAATTCCTGTTGAGTTAATCTGTTACGACATCTGATTTGGAGAATAGTACACCTCCCAGGTTTCTTCCATTGCAACCTTTGAAGAAAAACCTCGAATGATTCCCAACAATTGCTGTCGGAGCTGATGGTTGACAGTTTTGTGTCGATATCAAGGAGAAGGCTTTTTAGGGATAGTAGAATAAAAACAATCTTTTGACCTGCTCATGATTTGTACGGTTGCATAAAACCAATCGTGAGGTATGGTAAAGATCGAGTAAGAAAGGCTTCCAATATCAATCAAGTTAAACCAGTATTGTTCGTAACAGATTTAGTATTGTTCCGATGAAAGTAGTTGCGCAAAATACAATCTCCTCACTGGTGACTCACTTTCGTTCAATCAATCTTCTCTTCCAGGCCGACTAACAAGTTTAGCGTCTTGCGTCATCGTTTGTAACAGATTGCAAAAATTACACGACCGCTCGAAAAGGCCTCCGATGAAAGAGGCGCCGAAAAATTACTCTCATCTCCCGAAAAACCGAATTAATTCATCAAGTAGGGTGTTTGTTCCTTCGGTTCCGCTTTCAGCCGCCGCGGCATCCTTCCTGCCATACTATGTTGACTCCCGATTTTCCGACTCCCGCCGTAGACCGCCGTCAATCAAACCGGAAAAGGGAGATCCGGCCCTGCCATCGACCAAAATCAATCAATTTTAATTAAAACATTGTTTCCTTACCGACGTGCCTGTTGTTTACCTTGGCGGGCGAAAAGAGCACAGCCTACAAACAGCCTGTTTCCATCGACATCGGGTTCCGGGCGCAAGTTGAAGAACCCGCCGAACCCTTCCGTGGCTCTAAGTGGGATGCCCTTTTTTGGGAGGTCTCGCTCCCCGAACCGCAAACACAATTTGCCTGCCCGATGGGCCTCTTGAAGATGCCATAATCCCTGACACTTGCATGCTCTTATTAATTTGGGTAGGACGTGGTGGTTCCAGAAAATTTACCACGCCAGCCTTACGTCAAACTTTGTCATTCTTTCATCGTAGATTGGAACGTGCCTTGCGTGGGAAAAACAGCACAATATTTATGTGAAGTGATTAAAAATGTGATGTACAAACATTAAGGATGTTTTTATTTTTGAAGAAACCATAGATAAGAAATTTTGTTGCAATTTATCATGTTACAACATCAGCTTATGGTTTAATTAAACGTTGTATCCGTCAATGGCGTGAACTCCGCGAAGTGAAAAGTAAAAACCGAGCCTAAGAAAGATTACTTTTTCTACATGCAACGCCAACGCAACAACACCAATCGCTCCCGTACAACGTAAAGCTTCTAATGATGCCATAAATCAACCGATGCGTTCGCTGGCTTTTGCCCAAAAAGTAGATAACTTCTGGCATGTCCTTGGTTTCGGCTTTCCTTTTCTCGCTACCCACGACGCGTGATGGTGTCGTTTCACGTTCGGATGGTTTCGCTGAAGCTATGTTCGGTGGCTTGCGATCAGCTGCGACCCTACCGAAGATGGCTTCCTTTTGCTTTTTCCTCCAAACCGTCGCCGAACGACCAAGTGTCAAAAACGGTTTAACCAAAGCAGATTACTGAGAGATCAGAACGGAAAATTGGGGATCTCGTTTGTGAATTGAGGTCAGCATTTGCATGCTGCTTGTTGCGGAGGTAATCTGCCAAAATGGTAGTTCTGGCGAGAAAAGGTTTCCCCTTGGTACGATGGTGCCTAGCGAAAGTTTGTCCATGAAGAAGAGAAAGGTAAAGATTAAGCCGATAAAGTCTAGACTTTTTCTAAAGACTTCTTTCTTTAGAATAGGCTATATCTGTTTGAGTATAAATGTGTTTGATAACTCATGGCGATCATTGCTGGTTTTAACTTTTCATAATGAATCTAACTTCAGTATAATTTATGTAGCACATCACACAACAAGTTAAAATAAATTAGGAAAAACTTTTTTTATTAAAAAGCGTTTAAGAGCTTTTATTTGTAAACTTTTAACATACTTTATTTTGAAGTTGATTTAAAAATACAATTTGGTTTATCGCAATGAAAAAGAATTTCCTATTAACATAATATCAAATATTGACTCTTGCAAATTTGTATTTAGCTTCAACAATGTTTTTTCCGGTAATTTGAGAACGTATTCAAGAATTCAATGCCAAGTGATGCCTATGATGCAAATCCTACGAAAATAATTCTTCTACTCGCTTTTCTGCTATAGGAAAATTGAAAATATCCCCCACTGCGTAGATATATTGTAGTAACAGTTTACTCGGCGCCATAAACGTTCTTTTCGTTCTGTTACCACCCACCGTGAGACCGTGTGGGTGACAGCATGTTTGACAGCAATGAGTAAAATATGTGTCACCGAATTGGATGAAACATTTTTCCTCCACCAGATGTTGTTTAAAAAAAGTTATATTCTCTCGCAGAAACCTTTGAGTTTGGGAACCAAAATAAGGATCAGGTGTTTGTTACAATAACTGTCAGTTCTGGTGTAAACTTGATATGTTTGTGTGTACTCGTATTGAATAAAGAAATAATGCCTTCTCCCCGTATAACATTTTTATCAATTACTTTCCTCATTATCGAACCACACCTAATACCACCAGATTGCCTTTGGTTGGCACATGATTCGATTAGACTTTCCTCCGTCTCCGATTCGCAATACCCAGAAAGGGAAGCCGGTCCAATTTCATGCCGGCGCTCGGTCGCGTGCCATTTTGTTTGGGTTCAGGATAAGCATAAATCAGTGCATCATTACAGACGAGTGCCTGCTCCTCACCGAGAGGATTAGGATTGAATTATTTTTCCTTTCGTCTTTTTTCAAACCACCCGAACGCCGGCACTTTGGCCGTCTAATGTTGTGGAAGTAAAAAATGCGCACAATGATAAGCACAGGGCAACCCCTTTCGAAGGGGGTTGGGGCGTTCGAAGCGGATCCGGTTTTATTTTCGGCCCTGCAATCTCTCGCTCCCGCGTGTAATGGCTTGTAAGCAGAAATATGTACTCCCGGCATTCGGGTCGCTCTTCGGGGTGGGGTAAGAACTTTTTCCACAATTCATTAAGCAGCAGCACGTGCCGGGATGGAAGTCGGCTAACGGGGTTGAGCGAGAAATTAATCGTATCACGATATTTATTGCCCCACGCTGGGAGGTTTCTCCGTGGGACGCCTTGTGGCACAAGAGCTGCGGGACGCGTAATGAACTGTTGTCAAATGTTTCTTTTTAATCCACAGATGGAAAGTGTGTTCAAACATCAGAAAAAATAACGACAAACCGAAATTTATAGTCGTCTTTCTTAAACTACATGAATTGCTCATGGCAAGAGCTAGATTTTTGTCAAGTAGTATATTTATTACAAAACGGTTCAATAATAAATTATTTAATTTACTAGTATTATCAAGTTTAATAAGTATGAACGATTTGAACAATTTTTCAAGATGAATCTAAGGCTTTATTTCTTGTTCATTTTGTATTTTCTTCTTGTCAGTAGGTATATAACCGAGGAAATGTATGGCACTTTTAATTATTTAATTTTAATTGCAACTGGATAAAGAAATGTTGGTTAACGAACATTATTGTTAAAAAAATATGCGGAGAAAAAGCAATATTTTTTGGAATAACTGACTTTAATCAATTATTTGTAGTTTTATTATCTCGTTTTTTAAAACGAAATGATTTTCTTTATTGGAAATAGTTTGATTGCCAAATTCAGTGCATTTATTTCGTTTGTTTAATCTACTGTTCCTTTCTACAAACAAACATTGAAAAATTCTCTTTAAACATTACCATTCTCATATCAGATACTTACGCTATTCATATTCCATGAAGCTTTACGTTACCAACTCCCGCCCTAAACGTGGCATCGGTGCATTAAAACAACTTTCAACCAGAAGGTTGCCTTGGCAAACCCGAACGTGAAATGATGAATGGCGTAAACGGTTGAAACACCGTGGGTGTAGGATGTCAACACACCGGTTCCAGTTGCCCGGAAACACCTGCATTTTGCGACGCCACGTTCTAGATACGGGATCAACTCAACAGAACATTTCCGGAGAGGAAGCGAAAAGTAGAAAAAAGGTTCAAACATACCATCAAGAGCCGGATAAAAACATGCTTCCAAACGTAAACACGGAGGACACTTTGAAATTGCAAAATATAAGACCGTAAGCGTAGCAGCTTCTCTTGGCGGTTTTTCTTCTCAGCTGCACAGCTGGTCTGGAAAACGTGGGCAGTATTTTCACTGCATCTTGATTTATGGAAATAGCATTACACACTCATACATCAGAGAAAGTGAACCACCGTCGTCATCATCAGCTCCTCATCGCTTTAGAACGTGCAGTTGGTAATTTCATACAAATATATCGGCCAACGAGATAAGTTATCTGTAATGAAATAAATACTATCAACACCACCGTTTCCCTGGTGGAGTGCAATTGCGTTTCCGCCTGCAACGAAGCATGGTGGATGCACTTTCTCCCAACCTCGAGTGGTGGGCAAACGAAACTACTACTCTACCCCAAAAACGTTACGCAAAAGCTCGCTCTAGCTTGAGTGTAATCATCTTCCGAATTTGATGAAACCCTCCGACCGGTTCGGGCTGTGGCTAGGGGCACATCGTTTCCGGTCCCCCTGTTTCGGTTTTCCGGTTCCGGCAGCACTGTTCGGTAATGAAAATGAGACCACCATCATACTTCCTCCAACTCCAACTCCACCTTGGCGCACTACACGCCAAAGCCGCCTCTAATCCAGATTATCATCATTATCAACGTCGTGCGCTCCGACGCGGTTCCAGAGACCGGAAGGTTCGTCAGCGCTGATACCCGGGTTCCGTACAGCAGGGCACGACACTGTGTGGGGGAGCACACTTACACATTCACCACCAACCGAAATAGCAGCGAGCAGGATGCACCTGCTGCACCGGATGCAAAGGCTGCACCCGAAAACCTCGACGCCTCTCAGCGGGACGTGAGTTTTCCACCGGAAGGAATCGGAATGGAAGGTGGCGAGGGCGTGGAGCGCACGTTACGAGATAAGATTTGCTAGAATTTATCGCGAAAGGTGTTCGGTCGGAATTAAAATGAAGGTAATGGAGAGAATTAATAGAGAAATGCACCAACCCGGAAGTCAGTGCTGTCAGGGTTTGCGTGCATTGCCGGGGTCGGTTGGGGCTTGCAGGGAGTCGCTTCGATGCGATTCCGGAAGCAACACACAGCACCCGAATGCGGGTGGAGTAGTTCTCCAGCAGTTAAATTACACTGGCGGATATAGGCGAACATTCTTCTCTGTCGCAGTGAATTCCTGCACACGGAACGTTCGATGGTTTATGAACTGAGTCGAAGAAGTAGTTCTGTTGCAGCTATCGAAGATTCGGGCAATGCTTTGCTCCAGCAAACATGTAATTAAATCTCCTGACCTTCATCCACAACATTACGTGGCCCAGTTTTCGTACCAGGACGGCTTAAGGAGGTCAGTTATCCAGTTTGTTTTGGTCACCGACTTTAACGTAAACTGGAAAACATAACTAACTATAAAGTACATTCAATTGATGTACAATTAAATTTCTATAAGGTGAAATTATATAATTGAGGGATTTTAACTTAATAACCATCTTCAACAATAAGCTTTCAAGTATCACCAAAATGATTCATAAATTGGAATGAAATGTAAAGATATGCGATGTAAATCGCAAATCTTACTATTAGAATGAATGATTTAAATGCTCTCGGTTAATTTTTGTAACTCCTTTTTTAAAAGGCATCTTAATAGGAACTCGAATCCCAAAAAATGAATGAGTAAATAAATTAAATGATTCGAATCCCAAGGAAGGTTTCGATTGCCAAGTAGAGATTCGCATCCAATGAGTGAGCAAAAGAGTTACTAGTCGCCACAGAGATATTCATCCGTGACAGGATTCAAAACGTGTTGTTTTTATCATCACTAGAAATCATTGATTTTCGTCCTTCATGTTTGCCCCCACTCTCAAAATTTCTACGTATGTTAGATGTATTGTTATTTCTAGTTTATTTGAGTGGATAAAATTGTGTTTTTCGATACCTTTCCCGCCTCAAATAACATGAAAGTATATTTTTTATTTTCGTGGAATTTTAAAATATTCTCCAATGTTTGATACTCAGAAAATGTACGACGAAGAGAATTTATACACATAAAAAGCTTTGTTACCTGAAATTATTTGTGCCAATGATCTAAAATCTTTACAAACTGTCATTATTTGCATTATGTAATATCTATACTACCGGGAGCAGTGGTTGGCACAGCTTCATGAATTTAGTTTTTGTTTTTATTTTTATGTTTCTGAAATGATACACTTTCCGGGTCATCCTGTTTTCTTAGAAATAGACTAGCTATCCATGTATCTAAACTTGAAATCAATGACCGGATTAGCCCCGAGAACCTTCCCTCGCCGAGAAGACGCTATTTATAAAACATCGTTATCGAACTTTTCCACAAACTGACCGTCCTGAAGGATGTTTCCCAAGACAATGAACCTTCGTGCGGTTCGTAGGTTCGTTTACACGCTAGGTCTCGGTTACATGCAAATCTGGATAAAGATACATCGCAGTCCATCCACCGGTCTCACCCCCTTGGGAACGAAATTGGAAGGGAAATTGAATGAAGTGACCGATATGGGGTTTTTCCGAGCGAGAGAAAATTGAATGGTCCCTTCGGTGGCGCGGGAAAGGTCATCCCTGGCCGTTTGACCGGGAGAAGGCTATAGCCTTGGGGGGGTTTAGATATATTATATTTGACTGTAATATATTTATTTTTCGCATTATCGGGTGTCGATCCGTGTAATCCGGCCGGCTTAGAGTCGATTCGCCGGGATTTCCGTTCCCAAAGTGAACATTTCTTTTTACGACGTCACATCAGTTTGATAGGGTTCACTCTTTAAGACGGAAAGCCTTACCGGCTGGCTTATCGAGGTCGAGGGCGACGATTGTGAGAGGATGCTTAAAGTCCTTTTTTCATTAAATTTGATAAAAATTGTTCAGTTTTTCATCCATTGAAGGTAATGGTTTTGTAATAAAGTTACTTTTTCTTCCTTAAGAGGTCATGCAAAAATATTTTTCTCACGTTTTCCTTCGCTTGAGGTAAGAAATATGCAGTTAGTGTCCCTTTAAGAAAAATCTCACTCTCAAACGAAAGACAAAACCTGACAACCACAGGCATGAAGAGCCAAGGAAACATTTCCTTAAGTGTGTTAGTCGCTCATTATACCGCCTTCTGTCCACAGTTTGATTGTTGTCGGGGCCATGTTCAGCAAACTTTCATCCATTGCTCAAGCGTCGCCCTACCGTGTGCTTTCCCGGTCACCTCGGTTTCCGGTGGTTTTGCGGTGGCGGCCACTTTACGCTTCCACGGTTGTGTGTTCCCCTCGTTTGCAGAGCTACTCCACAAAGCCTCAGTGTAGATGGAGTCCTTGTTTTTTTTTCCAACACTCTCTCGTACGCTCGCAATGGCAGACAGCTTTCACCGTGCGTTTTCGTCACCCAACCCAACCCGAGACCGAACCATGGTTCGGGTAAAAGCGCGTTGAAAAGGTGTAATTTTCATCCACCCAGCTCCCAACTTGTTCCTTCGCGCTTCGGGTCGCTCCGCAAGGTAGCGAAGCAATAAAGCCACTCACCCGGAAAGCTTCTTTTCTGGGTCGGTGTGAAGATCAACAAGGAAAGTCGTGCGGGCGAACCGGAAACACGCTGAAACGATGTGGACGACAAACGACAAACGACGACGGCTTCAAGTCAAAGCAGGTTCAGGTGAGACCGAAAGAATCCTTAACTAGCGGATAGTGCTCTTGAGTGCAAATTATTTTCATGTCAAGTTTTTTCGTCTTTCGTTGAAGGAATGATTTTCAGGAACAATTCGTCTCAACAAATTAATGAATGATGAATGGGAAATCTAATAGCGAACAAATTTGTTGTTGAATAAAATTAAAATCAAGAGTTTGTTTTAATAAATAATTCTACTTTCTCTTTGTTTCTGAGACTCAGTTATAAAATATATTTGCTCTGTTCATCAGCCGATTACGTCACGATTTGCACATCACCCGTGCTCACGTGCGTGACAAAAGAACGGCGTTGGCATAATTCCGGAAGTGCCGCGAGAAAGCACCCGACATATTTATTTGCATGTCTGCACGGGTGAATTATAAAATCGCGTTGGAGAACTCGTCAAGGTTTCGTCTCGAGGGAATGTCGGAATAAAAAGGATACGCTTTTCCCCCCGCGCGCGGAATGACGGAAGTGGGAAAGGAATTGGCGACTGACGTTCCACTGTATGATTACTTTGGCCGATGGGACGAGTTCTCGGCTGAGCTCGACTGCTGGGCTGATGGGGAGTATGATCAAAAGAATGTCATAATAATTTTGCGTTTAATTAAAAATTGGATGATGGGAAAAGTTTACGACTGGAATTAATTCAATCGGCCTAACGAAGAAAACGGAAAGTTGGGGGAAAATGACGAAGAAATAGCGTGAGTCAGGACTAAATTCGTAGATTGGGAAAGAGGTTTTGTTTTCTTCAACGAACGAAATACTTCTAAATTGGAGTCTTCAGTAGTTGAGATTCAAGTTTGTTTCAAACCAGATGCATTCATTCTTCAAAAGAAATTCTAAATTTTAATTAAATTAAATAAAATGACGGAAGAAATACAAGTCATTCAAATCGATTAACTACAAATTATCAAAATATTAAAGTAATGATATTTGATATTTGAAGGACACGCAAAATACTTTCTCGAATACTTACATTGCAACTGAAGGTACCAAAAAACGATAATCCAAATGCGATGGCTGACCGGCGATCTCATGTCGTCATTCCAGGCGATTCCTCGCCTCGCCGTTTAATCCTTCGAATATGTTCCCGTACACGCACATCTACCTGCTCGGTATCGCACAATTTCACGCATCGTTTCGCGTGGTGTGTATGTCACTGATGAAGTATTTGACCTGTAAATAATCACCACGAGCACAGAACACACTCCTTCCGTTGGTGATGACCTTTTTTGTACCTTTCTACCCTGCACTGCGAAGCGTGAATGAAAAATACAAGCCGTGTATTAACCTCGATGCTCAACGACGCACATCCAGTGGAAGGATACGAGGAATGTGATAATGAACACTTGCTTACAGGGACGAATATTTTGCAGACCTTGTTTTTAATCCCCGTCGGTTAATCTGTCCCTCTCCGGGTTGGTTGATGATTTTTATTTCACTGATTTTTCTGCACAAAAAGGTACACGGCCCCATTCGAGGCGTGATAAACACAACGGGCACATGTATGTGGTATGAAAAGGTGTATTCCCGATAGCGATCGATGTTGAAAGTTGCTCACTATGTCTCGAGTGTCTATAGTCTCGTTCCGGGTGCATGTAAATGCGAACAAACATAACATCCTACACCTGAGCTGGCAGCGATTCACCGTAGATTGAACGATACCGATGCTTGCATTGGAGGCGTACAACGTCCCACAAGGCGCACCAACTCGTCGGTTCAAAAGCCAGGAAACGCTGAGCTGAGAATGCTGTTTGCTTAGGACTTTTACGACTCTGCCGGAGCATAATTAGCAGCTCCGGCGAAGGGAAGCAGCACACCCGGGAAGAACTCTATTGACGCATAACGTCCTGCTCGCTCGGTATGTAAAGCAGGCCATCGAACGAGCCGTCCATTGGCAGTCGCTGATGGTGATGAAGAGGTTTCGTTCGGTTGCCATCATATCCCGAGATCGACATGGGAGTGAGGTTGGCCGATTGTAATCCGATGGCAATGATGTTGATGGGCCATGAATTTTATCACATCACGACTTACTGATATACCCGGGCGGCCGAGTATTTCCTAGGAACGTTCTGCTCCGATCGATCCATCCGCCCTATCGCGATGGGGCAGATAAAATGTTTCCAAATTAATTTGGGTCACTTGAATGACGTGAGAGTTAATTAGCTTCTGTTCCTTTTGTTCGACGGCGGTTGACAGAATAGGTTCGACCTTAGGCACGGCTAATCGATCGTTATCGTTTATAGGACGAAATTCGTGGAAATTTGCTTTGGAATATCAGCGCTTAACAATCTTACGCATGTCCTTTCCCAATGCTGCCCTTTGCGGATATTTTTAGTTGTGCAATCGTTCGTTTCAGGAAGCATTCACCTAAAGAGAAAGGCAAAGTAAAGGGAAATTTTCATTAGTGATGACATTCTGTTAAACAATATGAAGAGATCAGATATCGAATAATGGATATGCAATTAACGTATTGGATTCTATTTAGAGAAAATCAAATAAGAAAGGAAAGCATAACACATTTGTGTTGAATTATTGGCAACGAACTGATTGTATGAATGAAATCTGGGCTTACTTCTTCTTAATCATTCCAATTCAAACTATTTAACCTTCCAAATGATACTTCTTGATAATTCCATTCCTTATTGTTTCATGTTTTCTCTTCTGTTCTGATTCTTCTATTCTATTCTGTTTTCGTTAAAATTTTTAACATGTCAATCTATGCTTTGTTTAATTTAAAATCCTATAAACGAATCTGAACGTTGCCTATCTCCTTTCCTGCGTTTAATTGGAAGAAGCTCTGTGGACCTTAAAAGGCATGACAATCATGTACCACATTTCTTTTGTGAAAAGCTTTGATCTTTAATTATTATAAGATAAAATAATTTCAATAATTAGGCTTTACTTGTAGGACCTCCCATCATTCCACCATATTTCAACTATTTCTGCAGAGTGATTGTTTCTCCACCGATGAGTTATCAAGTTTAAAACCAAATCAGTCAATTTAACCCCAGTAACCCAGCGTCAGTAATTTTCCTGTCAATTTTCCCCCACACGACGATAGGACAGATTAACCCGAGCCAAACAAGTACGAGACGGCACACCACGATAGTGCTGGAAAGCGACGCCGGAGTCCAACCACACCGAAGATTAAATCCATCCGGGTTAATTTTACCCTCATCTCGTACAAAACCAATTAGTTGGCGGTGGCGTCGGGGCAACTTGGCAATCCGCGTTCGGGTACCCATCACTATGGTTCGAAGGATTTCTACTTGGTGGTGGGAAAAAGGTCCTGAAGAATGTTCACTTTTCAGGGCTTTGTTTTATTTTGCTCTTCTTGCGTCGTGCGGGAATACAGTGGGAACACATTTTTAAAAGATAAACCATGTCGTATCCAATTAACGGTAATTTGTACGAAACGACATGTTCGATGGGATAAAAGGTTTTCTACTCCGATGAATCCTCTGACAAAGGTAAAGTTTTTAACACAAGGACTTGTTTTTTGTTTTCTTTATTTGCTTGTAATAGTGCGTCATATTTGTAGTGAATACTTTTTTAATTGGCGTAGAGAAGAATAAATGTATCTTTTCAAGGAAATAAAAATAAGCAACACCAGAAGCTAGAGATTTTTCTACAATTTTCACTCCAAAAAGCAACAAAATCGAAACCAGGCAACGAAACTGGAATAGAAGGTGGAAAATATGTTTGTACACAGCGCGTTATTATTCCACCCTTCACTCGGTCCTTGCACTTGTCAGCCGGTCAGGTCAGGACGGTGACCTTCCCCCTCAGGGAGCGTTTGACAAAACCAAAGTAGAAGAGAAGAAGCAACAGTGCAACAGAAGAAAAAAAAATACCACCACAGCTTACGGCGCAAATTTGTACCCAGCCTTCCGACTCCTGCGGGGCAGTAATTATTCACGCGAAGTAATTTATGTGTGATTAATTATATTTTGTGATAAACGGTCCCTTGGCTGGCTCCGGGCGTCTAAGGCTGGGGTCCAAGGACTGTGGAGACACATTCCGCTTGCTTCCAGTGCTTTTTTCCGTAACTTCGGCGAAACGAGAGTTCATGGAGTGAGCAAAAAGTCAACGTTACTACGGCGGAAAGCAAAGGCGAATTCTAGGAGTTTTTCGATAAAGCGGACACGGTAAAATACCGGGGAAAAGTTTCCAGAAATTGCCACTCAACTAACCGGAAAAATTTGTCACGTGGTCAATTTTAAAAGCAATTTTTTACTGCCGATGGTCATTCCGCCATTCCAATTAAATACAAACGTGCCAAGGCGATAATGAAAAATGTATTCTGTTATTTTGTTCCGTTTTCCCTTTGGGTGGAGTAAAACAATAACAAGCTTTTGCAAGTTTTATCTAAATGTTTCCTCGAGGATACCGAAGAGCCACTTAGTTTTTCCGACGCGGTTGTATCTTTTTGGTTCGGGGTGAAAGGTTGTCACGGTCTCAGAACAGAAACCACCGGACAGGTCCTTTCAATCCTCACGTTCCTTGCACTCCTGTCAGTCAACATAACAATCAGCGTTCGGACAAATCGAATTACCGACTTTCATATTTTATTACCATCGAGTAACTAACCACGGCATGACGTGCCGTTCGGTACCCATCCTAAAAAGGCTCGGTGCGATTTCGGCACTGATCGAGGTACTGCTTGGGTTGCCGTTGGAATCCATTCCGTTACAAGCAGACCTTTCACCTCGGCACAACCGAACCCGACACAACGGCTTAGCCGGGTAGCAGTTTGTGTAATGCCTTCGACATGACATTTAGACAAGCCGGCTGAATATTGTATAACCTACGCTTTTCCCAACCCCGTGTCAAAACGGTCCACGCGAACGGAAACGGAGAACGCAAAGTTCTGGCTTTCTTTCGTGCTGTTTGCCAAACGGTTGGAACGGAATCGAGCGCCCGTCGGTCAACATCTACGTGGGATTAGCTGGCTGGTTAGCTTCTGCCCTTGCGCTCTGACTGGCACAACGCAATCATTGTACTTTGACGAGCATTAAATGGGTTTAACTGCTCCGAATTAAACTTTGTTCCGACTGCCATTTCGATGACATGAAAGCTACCCAGAGACTGGATGACTAATTTAAAAAATATTAAAATATTAAATTGGTCATTATTCAAGATATCGTTTATACTTGAACACGAAATGGTTCTATGTTCGAAATATTTCCTAAACCTTAAGTATTATTAAGAATTAAAAAGGATGTTATACCTAATATATTTTTCTTAGTAACATCAAACTAAAACATGTTATTTTTTTTTAAATTTGTGAAGGACTACCAAGATTACTTCATCGTAAAAATATTTTTTGAATAAGTTGATAGTAAAACCATGTGTTTTGAGCACTTCAGATAAATATTTTAATTTTTTTGTTGAAGAAATGAATGGTTCAGAAATGCTTTCATTTTTTAACCATTTTTCAAATAAATTTTTCTACTCAATGAACCTTAAAGCGCATATTGAAGAAACGCCCAAACTTGGCAAACAATCAAACCACATTGATTTTCATCGCAAACCCCGTGACACCAAGTGAAAACGTAACCCATTAACCCACTGCTCCTGTCGCTTTCGAGCTCTCAACATGTCCGGTTCACAATCTGGCCCAGTTGGATTCATTAAACGGTAAATGTTTGTGCATGGCGCGTGTCCTTCGGCACAAACCTTGTGTCTCCGGCTGCTTCGAGGTCATTCCGGCAGTCCAGCTCTGGCCGCACGTCAATCCCGGACATTTCATAAATTGAATAACACATTTTGCATGCACCCTGACCGCTTCGCAGCGCTTCGGTTTGTCGACGAGGATAACGGCGTGGCAACCGGAGATCCAAATGAAAACCATTACGCTCCAAAGTGCATCTGGCTGCTGGGTGACGGTAAGTTCTCACGGGCTTCCAACGGGGTTGAAAGCATGTCCGTAGGGTGGGAAAAAATATCGTCCTGCCGGACCGAGAGCGGAACAGACACACACACGTACATATACATTTAACAATTAGGCTAATTGAAATTTAAATGTTATAAAATGTCGATCGCGCTTGTTCTACGAGGGACCAACCGTGCCGGCTGCTGACTTCTTGCTGCAAGCAAACGAACACACACACACTCTCTTCGGCGAACTGCAACTGCTTGGGAAAAGCTGGTCCCGAGTTCGAATGGGTGATAAAAAAAAGGGAAACCTCACACATACAAGCAAAGGAGGACTTTTTCCGTGCAATGGTTATCGCAAGGTTCATTAGATAGAAAATGTTTTCATTCCACGCACCATAAACTCCGTGGGCATTCGCCATCGTGTGGTGGTGGAGGGGGAGGAAAAGTTTACCATGGCAACGGCAACAGTACATGCCTGAAACGAAAAACCATCGAAGCAAAACACACATCGCTAGTTCCGTTTTTTGTCCCGTCGCACCTTTTCTCGAAATTTTCCGACACCAAAACAACAAAACAAAAATACAAAAACTCATCTCACTGAACTAACATCACCATAACCACCATGGCATGGCGGACGCTCTCGGAAAGCTCACCAAGGATGCTCTGCATACCGGACCGGAGGAAATATTGAGCAATTTGCTAAACGGTGTTCTGGTTTTTCCGACCGGTTCGGAATGCACGGTAAAAATTAAATTATTAAATTACGAGCGCCCGAATTCGTGGACGATAATGGGTAACGGCGCCCAGCCGGCCGGAACGGTTTCTGTTCGCCATCGAAAAGTTGCGCGGAACCAGCATTCCGTTTTGTTTGATTATTCTAATTTCACTTAAAAATGGCTCTCGCTTAGTGGCCGGGGCGAGTGGTGCTTATGCAATGGTTTATCGCTTGCAGAACATTTCCCGTAACGTGCGCCGGCGGCATTGGAAAGCTATTAGTAAACTCGGCTTTGAAGGGTGCTTGTCTGGTTTGGGTGATTTTATTTGTAATTATAGGAAATTTCCGCACAGAAAACACACCGTGCAGGAGCAATAAATTTTCTTGTGCCTATCGATTGTTTTAAAAATATCATTCATTCCTTTTCTTCTCCCCCACTACATATATACAGGGGGAACGGTATGTAATGGAACCCAAAAGTGCCCACCTCTTAGCTTTATTTTTTTAAGCGTAGGGAAAGATGGGGCAATATGCCCTACTTGTGAAAATTTTTAAATTTCTTTATTGCACATGAAAAATAAGCTTCAGTTGGTTTCGACGTAACTGATGTTTCTATTTTCAATCCAGAAACATGATGTTCAGAGGCAGGGAGCAGAAAAATTATTTTAAACAAGATGTCTATTTTAAGTTGATTTTCAAAAGAGAATACAAGAAGTGAAGTTGTCTTTTAAGTACAAGTTTTTGTGCTTAAAAACAAGTAGACTAATCTTCAATTGCATGATTTTTATAATTCATTCAGCCTACTTTTTATTATTTTCTGTTACTCTCTATGGAAAGGACTGGTAGTCAAAGCAGTATTAAACTTTTTCATACCGGTAAAGTAAGTTATACTTTTTTTCTGCTTTGATTATAGAGACTTTGACCTCTAGGTCAAATAAGTTGTAAATATATCATCTAAAATGTGGAAATGGTCAAACAAATCTTTGATGTTGAGAAACCTTGTGATTTTTACAAACGTTGAAAAATTTGAAAACAGATATATCACCTCATTTTCTCGTACGTTCTTTTCTAACCGGATACTCGTAATCAATATTAATTTTGTTCATTTTTCTCTCTTCTATCGATCGACATTTCGGCTAAAAGGCGAGAGCCCTTTGACAATGGAATGATATGAAAAGTGCCCACCTCCAAAAGCGGATCCTTGGAGGTCGCATCGTAGCATAAACATAAGTTACCCATCATTCTCCCATTCGTTCGCCGAATAGCTGCTCGGCTTTAAACGAGCCCGTTTGTGTGTCGGAATTTTCTATGTATTGCCGGCGTCCCAATTTTCTCTGCCGGATGATCGTGTGTGGCGAAAATATTGAAAACTTTCCAAAAACCACCACAACTTCACGGTCTCCGTTGATGCAGGGTGGTTTGCATGGCAGCTCCGAGAGTCGTTCTTCTTTAAACGGATCCGGACCGAGTCCTTGAATGAGAGTTTTCCAGTGAATTGCTTGAAGGCTCCCGCGCGGATGGTGAAGGTTAACATCCATAACCTGTTCGGTATGTCAACAGCGTTTCGAGTTTGTGTGTATGTCCATGTGTTTGCTATCCTTGAGCACCGTAATGGCACATTATTTATAACTTGTGTAAAGCTGTGGTTACGTCAAACCGCACCACCCGCAACCGTTAGGCAGTGTCGTTGGAAAACGGGAAAACCCATTAGCGGCGTGGGTGTCACCCACCCACCCATCGTCGGCGGGAGGAGGTGTGGAACGCTGGATTGTGATGGTTTTTCACGTCACCAAAACCCCGTGCCTTGTTTGCTGACGGTAGCGTGAAAGAATACGATACGCTTCTACGGTTGCGTCTTGGGCGACACGACAGATAATGAACTTCTTACCTTGACGTCGTAATTTTAATCCATCCATCTCGAGATGGAAAGGTTAATTAGAAGTTGGGTGAAAACTATGGGCGGTGGGGCGAAATGGGCGATAGCTTTGGAGAACATCGTTCGGGTAAACATTCAACACGATATGGCGTAAATTGTGTTGGGTATGCAGACTTCTAGTTTATGTCATAAATTCCAGACTTGCTGGTTAAACCAGAGTGAAAGAATTTTAGTTTCAAATATTTTTTAATTTAGAGTTTTTGGGCTACTGAAAACTTCTTTATGCTATCGCCAAAATATCAGTTCTTCGAACCTACCAAAAACTGCTTCTCCAGTGAACAATTAATTTCAAATTGATAGTTTTAACCGCCGCGCCTTGCGTTCAGAATTTATGAAGACCATTTTAACTGACATTAGTACCACATGTTGACATTAATTTGTGCTACGTTGTATCCGGGGTGGGAATTTCTTTCGTAAAGTTTCGAACTGCAGCTTGGTGTTCTTGCCAGCCCGTATGTGAATATGCATCGATATTTTCCAGCATAGTTCGAAGACGAAAACCAACAGTGAAGCGCAACTGCTGCACGCCGGACACGGCTTTCGATGCAAGCAACGGATAATTTTTCTGCGTGCAATGTTTTGGGGTCGAAACGTGCACAAAGACGGTCCTGGAGTGGACGAGCTGGAAAATGCCAGGAACGACGGAGACCGACTATCAAAACCAGCCGGTGCCATTGGTTGTGGTTTTCGGCCACAACCAACGACTCCAAACGGACAGTAGCTGGCCAACCAAGGATGAGACTGCTGCAACATGTTTGCCTGGTCTGATAAAACTCTCAAGCACCTTTTCGAAGCGAGACTATGCTGCCAAGTATAGAATACTATTTTGGTTTATTCAATAAGTTTTTGAAATGAGTTTCCTCTTAACAGAAATTCAACATTGTGTAGGCAGTATTTTTTCTGTTAAAGTTATCTCCAACATTTATTCAAATAGTTCTGATAGTTTTGTTTCATATTTTATCTATTTTACCATACTTGAATGTGGTCAGACGCACATATCCTCTCGTGAAAATTTGTACACCGCGAAGAACGGCTTAAATTGCTTTTATGGTTCCCGCTGAAATCATAATTTTATCGGCGGTTAATCGATAGCATCGAGGCTTCTGATTTTACGCTACATTTGTGCTCTCCAAACTGCCGGACCTCGGATATGAGAACGCACCGAACGGAAGTGGTTTTGCGTTATGGGTTGGTTGTAACGATGGTGGCCATCCAGAAACTTTATGGTCTTTTGAGAGCCGATTCAGTTATCAGCACAAATGGTCAGTTAATGTGTGTTTAGCTTTCAATTCAGAGCAATAAAGACAAATGTTTCACTTGTCGATAGTTTTAGGGATTAAAGTAACCAAATGTCAATTATTTTAGCTTTGTTCACCTCTTTTATAATAAAGTTCTTAATTAAATCAATCTATTTCTTAATGTTTATAATTATCGTCTCTTGGATTAATACTTCGATTAGTCTTTAGTATACGAGATTTCCCCGAGACATCCAAGGGTGGACAAATAAAAAAATGTTTTCTGGATTTTCTCTAAATTAAAGATCCACTCGCCTTGAACTGATGCCTCAAACCTTTGATTTCAAGTTGGTTCGGGTGATATTTTAAGGTGGTCTTAAATTCAACGAAAATATCGTATAGTCGTAAAAATCAGGACGCCTCTTCAGTTGTTCGGATTCGTCAGTATTCGTAAAATGCAGATGATCATGAGGATGCTGACGAGGTGCAAATACTAGCGTCGAGGGCGGCCCCAACGACGAGGACAACTCGATGAAACTTTCTCCCGGTTGCTCAACTACTCAAACAACTGGCGCCTGTGGAGCAGAGGCAATCGTCGCACATACGACACAAAGAAAAAAAATGGCACACGTACCAAAACCCCGAAAACACATACACACTCCCAAACAGATCGAAGTGGAGGTTGGTCGGCTATAGAGGACCTCTTTCCTCTGCTACGCCATGTGCCGCGAACAACTGTGTTTCCGAAAACGCTCCGGGGAGTTTTTCATCGAAAAGAAGAATAATGTCCGATGGGGTAGCAGACAGCGCAGAGTTGGGGAACACTACCACAAAGGAATAAGATATCGTTTTCCAGCGTTTTCGAAACACACACACACACAGTCCCAGATCAGACGGAATGGCGGTGGTATACAAGAAAGAGGGCAAGGATATTCCTTAAAGACACTCTAACTCCGCAGCGCCTTGAGATACCGCAAAAGCAAGTTGAAACGGACAAGCAAGGAATGGAGATACCAAATATGCTCTCTGCCGAAAATTGGGTATCCACTTTTTATCATGTGCTTTGATGGCACAACACACTAATCTTCATACTCACATTTTATCCCCAGGCATACTGTTACGGCCTGGAGTTCTAGAGATGTACGAAAGTTTCGACCGGCTTCCGGAACAAACGACACACTGAGATAAAAAGAAACACCCCACGGATAGGCACAAATGTTTTACTCGAAAATCCTGGAGATGAAAAACTTTCGCCAAACAACTACTACTTCTCCAAAACGAATCTTGAGGGGGTGCTTTCTTGGTCTGATTTTTTCTTTCTTCCCCTATATGTTTCGAAGGTGGTCTTTTTGGAAAAGAGGAACTGCACACATGGTAGCACACAGGCACGTGTTATTTATCTTCAACGAGGTGATTAACTTTGAAACCACAGAAGAACACCGTAAAGAACGTGGTAGAATGTTGGAACACTTTTGTGAAACTCAAAAGAAATTAGAACATAAACTAATCCCAAGATTCCTTCCTATCGATAAAACAATTTACCGGTCCCCTAAAATCCACAAAGTCTTGGAACGCATTCTTCGGGCACAAATCGTCCCTACGAACAATTACCTCTCTTCTGTGAAAGCACACTTATCGACCATAATGACACATTTATCTAACATTCTGTCGCTGCTTGAATCCTTCTCAGAACAAACGCTAAAATGTTGTTGACCATCGCCAACCGGTGCCGGTGTTTGTGATTAAATCAACGCGCGTGTTCACCGGAAGCCGAAAGAAAAACGTCCACGCTAGGATGTATCCTCTCGGAAGGACACTCCGACACTGACGGCTAGAGACATCGTTTTTTGAGACACCGATTCTCTCGCCTTTTCTTCTTCTCTCGCTTTTTCTCTTTCTCTCGCTCTCGATGGAGGAAAACGATACACTAAATGCCGAGAGTGAGATCCTACTAATCCTTGAACTCGGTTTTGATGTGGAGCTTGCTGTGCATCGGCTTTTTTGTGTTTTCAAACAAACCGCACCGTGGAGGTTGTTTGAAGGAGTTTGCAGGGACGAAGGAAAGGGATGGTGCGGGGTATTTCTGCTCCGGAGAAAACCGGCAAAGCGTAGTGGAATTTTATGGGAGGAAAGTCAGGAAAATTTTCTCCCTTCAAAGTCTCGTTGTGAGTTACTCCGAGTGTTAGTGAAGTTTTTTGGTCCACTAGCCGTCATTGGTTTCTTTAGTTATTATCATGATTTTTTTTCGAACCATGAATAAATTTCAACTCTTTTATGAAATTGTACACAGTGACACTATTGGATGCACGTTTCTGTTGAAATGCATCGAACAGTAAATGTATTTTGTAAAAGGCAGTAGAAATTAAGTTCAAAAAATAATTCTCATGTATCTAAAGTGACAGTTCTAGGTACATTCAATGAAATCCTTCGGATGGCACCAATAAATCTTTTCTCCGTCATAAAACGTCCCACATCGAGTTCGGCGTGCGTGCCGGTCGACGCTGATTTATGCATTGCTTGACAGATAATGAAATGGAAACAAAGTCATCAAACGTGATTGCGTGCCGTTGCAGCGCCGGACCCAAAATCTGGGCAGAGTTCTGGCTCCCATGAGTGTACTTGGAATGAGCTAGGAAATGCCATCATCATTTCGGATACGATAGCCTGTCCGAAATGGAACGTCCCAAAGGGTAGCTGACCATCCCGAGGATGACTATCGTTTTACCAAGAGAAGAGGGATGCGCTTCCACCGGAAAGTCAGACGCACACCACGAGCTTCACATTCCGGGAAGATTTTTCGAACCATCGTTTATCTAATGCCGGATTGTGAGAAATGATCCTTTATGTCTGAGAATCGGTGTCCAAATTTTTGGAAAGCGCAGGCGCCATATCGAGTGAAAGATGGCAAACCCGACCGGCTGGTGGACTGGGGGACTGTCAAAACAAAAACGCGACCTTCAGGAAAAGCCCCTTTCGTTTCCAGCAGCGGTGCCGTTGCAAAAGCCGTTCGGTAGGGAAATCGGTAGACGTCATGTGGCCCGTTACCAAGACGACCGGAAGCAGGATGCACTGTTTTCCATTCCGGTTTCTGCAGCCGAAATTGAGAGAATTCGTGCATCGTTGCAAAAGAGCGAGAGAACAATCGGGAAAGGTGCACAAATTTGCAAAATATCCTGCTCGTTGCGAGTTTGCTCATCCATGCTGAACTTCGATGAAAATTCATTCTTCCAATGAAGATGAACAAACGGGATGATTTTATTCATTGAGAAGGTTCACGAAATGAACGATTTGATAGTAGTTAGTGATAAGATAAAAATTAATGCAACCGTATTTTAAGAAAAACTGAATCAGCAATCGCGATGCTCAAAATCTTTAAAACCAGTTGGTTCAATAAAGTTTAAAATTTTATATTTTTAAATCGAAACCTAGCACTGGAATGGTATGATGTTATTTTCTTTAAACTTTAAACACAATCGTTTTCATTGTAGCTTCCAAAACAAACGTGTCAGTGAGGCACGTACCTGGAAAACTGTCAAAACCTGACGCAACTTAGTTTCGGAAGATATCCAAGAGAAGCCAATGGCCAACAGCGTGTCGAGGGAAAGTGCGCAAGCACAACTTGTTCGAACTGACCATCCCAGAAGGACCATTGGCAAACTTTTCTACCATTATTCAAACTGGGAACTTTTGTACGCTGTTTGGTGTGCTTTGAAACTCGAACAGCGGGGATTTTGGGTTTAGTTGAAGTCTCGTTTGCGATACGTCAACGAAAGTGATATCGTTGATGATTGTTTGATTTCGATACGTTGTGCTTTTTTGGACATATTTTCAATATAAAAACCATTCTCATTAGATTTTCATTATAATTCCTATAGAAGAGTTAAATGAAAGATGTTTGAGGAGAGAATAAGAAGCATGCATAAGTTGTTTCAAAATTCTATGCTTCTCTGTCAATTTTTGAAATTAACTAAGTGCATTCATTTTTCTGCAACTAACAACGCAACTAACGCTGAGTCGTACCTCGAATTTTCGTGCGAAAGAAAATGCTACCGAACCTTTTCAAACAAGCAAAATTCCTCACCAACACCCTCTCGAATGCCGGCAGAATATGCAAAGAAGTGTGAATTACGCCCCGGGGGTGCCACGGGAGTTCCTCGAAACGAATTCATCAGATGAAAATTTTATTTTCATCCCACCTGAATGATGCAGAAAACCGAAGAGGTGTGCCTTTGTGTGCACGGAGGAAGGATATGGGAGCGCAGGTGCAGCCACGTGCGGGAAAACTTAAGTATTTGCGCGGCCGTCGGTAACACAATGGAAACGTTTGATCGCGAGCTGTTCTGTTATTCGTGTACAACTGGGTTAAACTGGTTATTTGCCTCATTCCCGGCAAGTAGTTTTCAAGATAAACTGCTCAACTTCAACACGAGAGGAGTTTTCCATGTTGAAGTATTTTCACTGGATGGTAATGGCGGTACATCTTGATGCAGTTTTTTATAGCTTTATAAATTATTTTTGTTACCATTTTTAACGAAAGTGTGCGATATAATCACATTCGGTATAATTCTTTAACCAAACACAGCTGTGTAATTTCACATCAATTTTATAAATATGAATACATCACATTTAATATCAGCGAATGACTGACCTCTCTCAAGAAGGAACAATCAAAAGCAGTTAGTTTATAAATAATATGTTCATCGGATGCTGCATTGTTGTCGTGTCTGTCTCATAAAACAACTCCGAATTGTATCTGGTTTGATTTGATAGTCGATGGGAAACTGGTTAACAGCTTGTTAGAGTCGATCTGAAAGGCCACAAGAACTTTGACTTTCTTGTGGGCAAGATAATTGAGTCCTGCTTCAAAGATCTCATCGTCTTACGGACAAGCACAATGGAAAATAATGTTTTTCCTATCAATAGCGAGTGCACGTCTACGATTAGAGCTTCTGATAATTCCTCTGTGTGTGTAGCAACTGTCGGGATAGAAGTAAGAAAGATGTTTATGATTAAATTGATAACCTCCCCATTGTACTGACCACTTCCTTTCGTCGACTTCTTGTGACAATTTCCATTGGTCGGATGCTTTTTGTTGACAAATTCAATGTTCCCATTTGCTGGCGGGGAAATAAATAGCCCCAAGCAACCTTTCCGAGTAAGCGAATTACGTCCGTCCGTCGAACGGGAAGAAAAGTGGCGACCCTCGAGTGTGAGGTAAATACATTAACAAAAGTATCCTTTCACGGTGCCTCACAAGGCCGGGCGGGAAACTAAAGGCTGTACTGGGACACGTTAGTGCCTGTATGTGTTCTCCGTGGGCAGCAATAAAAAGGAAGCTCATTTCTCACTTGGGTTATTTTGTCAAATTGCCTTTTACACATCGCCTTGAAGCTTTTCTTTATGTGCGGGGAGCAGTTTAGCCTTTTCCCTTTTTCGGGGACACAAAAAGTGTGTTTGTGTGAAGAATGGGAAAAATGATGCGATACGGTATGTTCTTGAAAAGATCCGCAACAAAACCAGACCTGATAAAATTGATTCAGACCCAAAAATTAGTCACCCGAGCGAAAGCATTTCTTTTACGCAAAGAAAATTAATCCGTGAATAAAAAATTATTTCTATGATTTTAGATTAAACTTTACAAACCCATGTTTTGTTTCATTGTCGTGGAGAATAGCTGTACAAAATGTTTCATTAAAATGTCATGATTGTGTCACAAAATAAATGCATGTTTTTCGCATGAAGTTTTCTGCGTGAAATTTTCCATAAACCATACAAGTGCAGATCAATCTCTTTCCTTTGAATTCCGCGTCGACAATCGACCCGTTTGCATTCCAAAATCCTTCCGTGTGTTACCATCCTGCTCATCAAACATTATTTAGCCGCAAGTTTCCACTGAAAAGCGCGATAACGATGTTGATGATGCCATCCAAGTTTTCCTCGGTGAACATCTAATACCTTTCCCTGCCCTAGGACGCCCTAATACCACCTCTCGGGAGCTGTTTATGTGCTGTTTTGCACAGGAATCTCTTTTATGCTCGCTGAATTTTCTTACCAGGCGTTTGCGAGCGCAACATTATGCATTCCGCACACGGAATGAAACGATGACGACGGTGCTGATGACGATCGGTAACGATGGAGGGTTTTGAAAGTGCAGAACCCCTATAATCCTTTTCTTGAAGCCGATGAGGAAATGCATGTCGATGTTGTATAATCACGAGTGGCAATAAGATGAAAAGCTGGAGTGGTTTAGCGACGCCGTATGCAAATAATTTTTTGATAAGTTTTTCTTCTTGTTTCGTTAATTTTGGTGATTGATACCTATGGAGTGTTTTTGAAGTAAGATACAAAACAAACATAACTTTCGTATAAAAGGCTTTCAACAGAGTTTAAAATAAAAATTTGCACTAAATTAAGTTAAGGATGCTATTTTTAGTAAAGAGTTGACTATGCTGCGCACGTCAGAAGGAATACGATAAATAATCCGTGTGACTAATTAACAACGTCGATGGCTTGAACGGTGGCTCTGATAATTATGAGCGTCTAATCAATACGGCCAACGGTTGTGGCCTGAACGTGTCTAAGCCGGTGTATGTCTCTTGTCCGTTAATGCTCCGTGACAAGGATGTGCATGTTATTGTAATGGGAAGAGGACACTATCTTCTACTTCACTTGACTATGGGTTATCCAGTACTCCTTTGGACAAAATAAGTTCAATAAAATATGTTCCTTTTAAATGACATACGAATTGTGTTCAATTCTTGCTACAAACATCGCCAAATAAATACGGATAATTTAGTTTACTGTATTGGCCAAATATTTAATATGGATAAAAATTATAACGATCACCAATCCAATAGTGCACAATTTCTATAGTTCGCCGCTACGGTGAGGTTACTTACGCTACCGTCGTAACTCAACTCAACCGCATGAATTCGGTGAAACTCTTCAGAAAACGGAACGTCGTAAGAAGATGTTGACGATACCGGGACCGAGCTGGGTTTGGTTAATTGATTCGTGTGGGCCATTGACCGTCGTCTAATCCGATCGCCAGCGGAGCGCAAGTGTGGACGATGCTGGACGACTAATAATTAGCGCGCTCTGCTGGAACTAATAGCATAATTCAATTGCGAATCTGACTGACGATTGAGTCGAAGTGGATCAATATGAGCATCTTGCCGGGAGCAGGGCGCTGAACAAAGACTTCTGTAGCCATTGGATCTCGTAAGGACTTTAGCCGATTCTGTCGCTAAGTTATTAACAGTCCCACTGTGACTCATTCAAATGCAACTAGCGTAAAGGTTATTTTGGCAGGAAAGGAGGTCTTTAAGAATCAAATAACTTCTCTTACAATTCATAACCCTGAATTTCTAACTAACGATGAACCAATAAAATGTTTTAGAAGATACCTCTTCGATTCTTAAAAACACACAAAGTAACGTTCCTAGATCTAGATAATTCTCCATAAAATCCTCGGAGAGGAAAAATCACCCTTTTCACCTTTTAAACTGTTGTGTCAAGAAGAAAACAACAAAAAGTGGCTCCGAAATAGAAAGGTCTTAAGTTTAATATCCCATCCTGTCACAGTAACAACGTGAGTCCGTAAGGCCAGAAGACAAGTGGCACAGTCACACAGGAAGCATTTCCCGGGAAGTGCGCAAAGAGCAAATTGTAAGGCTTTACGTGAGTGATAGTGATACCGATTTAGCCTAAAGGATTATTCTGTGTGATACAGTTGGATTGATTTATGCCGACACCTTGCGTATACTCCTTAGTAAACACTTGATATATCTCCTCAGGGTACGTTTTGCCATCGAATCTAAACGACTTCTCTTGACATTGTATTGAATTTTGTGCGATTACAATTTTAAGAAAATACCAAAAGCATTTTGAATAAAGTACTTGTACTTCCAAAGTTGTCAAATTCGGTACGCCTGATGGAGCAATTCGAATGCAAAATTATACCACTCCGGTTGGCTTTAGTAATTATCATGCTCGTTGAATTTTACCGACTGTCGGTGATTCTCAGATGTGAAGTTTAATTAATTTAATTGACTTCAATTATTTCCTCCCCTCGCAACGCCGGCGGGAGGGACTTGATTGGTCTTGAAGACACTACAATTCGGCATCCAAGATCGAAATGAAGTGCCAGAAAGTGCACTAATGATGCCATTCGGATGCAGATCATCCGTGCCATCGGTGTCGATAAGTACTCGGTGTCTGTCGGTACTTCGTTAATACCGCACTTCCACAAGCCACACTTTTTCAACTTAATGTCATCAGCCGCTCGATTGCATTAAAGTTTATTTCGTTACGGCTCCACCGAGTCGTCGTCCTCCCATCACTCGGTTTCGGTAAATGCTGTTTTCTAACATTCCACAAACCCGCCGGACCGAAAACTGTAATTGCTATCCATTTGGGTTGGTAATGGGTCGTCGAATCGAACGTTCAGCAACAACACTTCTAGCCCTTGAAAGTTGTCTGCATTGCGTCTCATGATGTTTTAAGAATGAGAAACTTTTGTATGATAACTTTTCGGTTGCAAGAAAAACTTGAAGTGTCAGAAGCACGTTGTATGGAGGATTAAAAATGTTATTATTTCCTTTTAAAAGTGCGGTAGGGTATTTCAGATTAATATAAGCATTTCTCCATTACAGCATATGAGGATAGTATTAAAACGATGTTTTTAGTTTAAAGGCATTTAAAATGTTATACTTGTTTATTATGACTGTTTCATGAATAAAACTAAAAACAGAGCTGCTTGATGGCAGCTCCGATTGCTATTGTATCAAATTTATGTTTATATTTCTCCTCCATAAAAGCTCACATCTGAAGATTGTCAAAAGCGCAATCGCTTCCATCATCTCATTACGCTCGGGCAAAGCTTTGCGTGTTGCAGAGACGGTCTGCACTCCCACGAAAAGAACATGCACATAAATCCGATGACAGCTGTCAAACATACTATTTCCGTTCCATTGAGCCGGGGCGCGTCATTTGCACGGCAGAAAAAGAAGCTTCTGAGCGGAAATCCACTGCATTCAGCTCGCTGGCAAAGCGGACGGACATTATGTCGGACGTGACACGGTCCAGCGAACTCCGAGCGATTTCCAAAGCAAACCGACTGGTATCGGTTGCAATTGAAAACTCTAATCCTTTTCCGGTGAATGGACTGGCGAATCGAAACCCTGACCATTCGGCATCGGGGTTTTGCGGACGATCCGCTTTTCCTGCCATTTGCTTGGGACTTCATTTGTGTGTGTGCAGCTTCCTGCAGCTGGCGGAACGATGTGTCTCCGGGTTTTGTTTTGGACTGGATATCGGGTACATTGTGACTGTTGTTATGACTTTTCCGGCCGGTGGACTTCAGCCGAGCATGGTGGGATAATTTTCAACAATAAGCTTCGGTACGGTGCGTAAAATACAGCATTATGAACGTGACGTGATGCAAACAGGATGAAAAAAGCGTTAAACTTCCTGAAATCAACAGATGCGATGGTCGCGATATAACCATATCATTGTGTAGCAATTTTCCGGGAGAGTAAATACCTTTTCTGAACTGTTTCAGCCGTTGCAAGCTGAGTTGCAAATGGTGGCAGAAAGAAATTATTTTCATATAACTCCAAACAAGTAGGAAGTGAATTATTGATTACTTCTTGTCCCCCGGAGGTACTGACTCCACCCACAAGCTTTTCCGTACCCGAGTTAAATGACTTTCACTCCCTAAATTTTTTCCATTTTATCACCATTTCAATCGACCAAAATGCCCACTCGAGTACCGAGTTGCAACTCAAACGAACGAAACAAGGTGCTAGATAAAAAAAAATGGGAAGCTATCGGAGAAAGTCATAAATCAATCATTCTCCTGTCGTTTTCATCCATACAACATCCTTCCTGATGGTATAAAAATGAATATTCCCATTTTTTCTACTCATTTTTCCACTCCATGTGTGTCAAAGAGTTTTATTTTATTTACTTTTATGTTGGCCGTTTAATATTTCTTAAAAGGTTGTTATTTTACTTCGTATGTTGGTGTTTTCGCATTTTTTTCATCTGCTTGAGACGTTGCACGTAAAAAGGTATCGAATTTATCGGACAGTGAAGGACGTTTTTATCACATGAACAGACGTCGGACCGGTTAAACCCGGTCCGGTTTGGTTAGGGTGCTCGAAATGAAATATCGAGCAAAGATAGCTTTCACCCATTCAAGAGACAAAGAATGTACAACAACACAAAAAAATGGAAAAACTTGCCCAAAGAATATATTCTTGCAAGAGAAGAGGAAAAATCATAAATATCCCGTGCCGAAACGTGCGTCTGACACCTATTATGTCCAGATAATTTATCAGATTTATGATTTACTTATACACGGCCGTCGCAGCGAATTATTCTCGTCGGAGTCTTTATCAGTGGTGTGCACTCACTTCTGCCTGTCTGAAGAAGCCGGAAGAGTGGGGCTTTTTTCTCCACTTTTACCAATGCCACCATTAACATCGTCATGTCGAGCTCATCATTCGCGATGGGAAAAGGTGCCTGTGGAAGGAAATGCAACGGAGTGTGATGATGCTTGACCGTATCTTGGCGTGGACGATGATTTATATTCACGTTTTAGACACCGAACGAAGATAATAAGTTCCATTTGTGAAACACATCGCACCATGTAGACTGTACTTCTTCTATTAAGCACTGCTTTAGAGGATTAATGCTTGGCTTGGGTCGTAAATGCATTTTTCTCAATTGTTAAAAATAAATTTCTCTTCTTCTTATGTGGCTCAACATCCCCTAGTGGGACAAGGCCTCTCTCCGTAGAGAGTTACTGTGACCGAAAGACGGTAATATCATAGACCGGTGGTCAGCCGTTCGTAATACCGGGGAGTGCCAGACTCGGGATTCGATCCCACACCTACGGCGTGGTGTTTTCTTGCGCTACCACTGCGCCATGGGCACCCCCAAAAATTTACAAAAATTAAAAATAAATTTACAAACGACAAATTTCCCTGACTCTTTTCTCAAAATTGAAAGCCGTTTGCAAAAAACAAAAAAAAATTAACACTGACAGAATATTGTCTCGTTTTGTTCATATTCTTTTTTTTTTCAAATAGAAAATATGTAAAACACGAAACAGAAAAGGCGAAACCAAAAAACAAAATAACGGTCCGGTTTCGGTGGACAGTTTCGCTGACAGGACATTATTCAGTATTCTGCCAACGTGCCCACTTTTGCTCGCGTTGACCGATGTTCTTTCCCAATTAATTACTAAAATTAATTTTCATCTATTTATTTCAGCCATTCCACTTTTCGCAGATTTCGGCGAAAATAAAAAGTATGGCTAGAATTTTAAATTTCAATTTTTTTAAGGCTACCATGCTGCCGAGTTTTTTTGCAGCCAAAAGAGACGTTGAGGGGCTTTTAAATTGCTGCCACTTTTTAAGCATAAAACAACCAGTGAGTCAGTAGCTTTATTTGATGGTAGCATAATATTTGGAGGGAATATTGTGCATAGCTCAAAGCTCAAGGAAATAAGATAACTCACTTTTGTTAAATGCATCTGATATAAATAGTCATATATTTAGTATAAGTATATATTTATCAGTTCATCCTGCTAAAATTGTCACCAAAACATACAATACCAAAAACTGCAAATGAAGTACAACCCATTTTTTTCAACAACCAACGACAGTCGCTAACAAAGGACGAAAGTAAAGCATTATCCTTTCGTTACGTACGCACTGCACGTTTTGGGATGTAATAAAATTATGACTCGAAACTTTGGCGTCCAGCAACGAGTCCCTCTCGTTTTATAGTATCCCTGATGGCTCTTTGTTTTACGCCGTGCGGATGTAGGCGACAATATGGTCGAAATCTTTCCGAAATCTTCCAAACTCGGCAACTGTTTATAGTTCGATATTTTATCATTTTTTCCAGTGAGCCGGAGTTTTCTCGTTGGTATGTTTCGTACAGCAAGAACAACCGATTACCGGGAAATGAACGGTTCGATCGTGTCCGAAAACAACCAATGAGTACGGTTTGGTCAACAGCATCATTTTCGATACTCCACCCGTCAGGAACGGTTGAATGGAAATCGAATGAGTAGAATTGAATAAAAATTTCAGTTATGACCATGAACTTGACAAAGGTTGGACTCAAACAAAGAACCTCTACGAAGAAGTTTTATTTCACTTTATTTTAAAATTACTAAACATATTTTTTCATTCACGCCAATTTTTGAGCTCACTGCAGTTAAAGACGCAGCAAAGTTGTAAATGTAATCAACTTTTCTTGTTTTATAATCTCTTTTATCTATACATGATCTATTCTTCTTTAATATTGGTCATCTTCCTTTACTTACAATGAGAAACAAAACAAAATAGGCAAAAAATTGACGAATTTGTTTGAAAAATAAACCAATCAAATTTTGACATCACGTAACGTGAATTAATACTATCAAAAGCGAATCGAAGAATCAGATGGAATCCATTTTTGTGTGAACACATCTGTTTTATTGTTTGCATGTAGAGTAATTGAAATCCGAATCTTCGAGTTCAAATAATTTAGCCTATGACATTGAATTGTTTTTATAATAGGACTCTTTAAAATAGGACTTTTATAAGTACTGCAAAAAGACTCAAAACGAACAATTTGTTTCGGCAAAAGTGGGATGAATTGTTTTTTAAAAAAAGTGTATACAGTTTGTTTCAAGTTTCCCTCAAGCCAAACAGTCATGATCAACTTCATTTGTACTGAAACCAATAAATTTCAAAATCGCAACACAATTGCTTGTAATCCGATCGTTGAATTAAGCGGTTCAATCAACTTTCTGTTGCCTCAAGTGAAAGTGGAAACTGTTGGCACTCTTTTCCACGGCAAATATCAATCCCTTTCACCGCACACGCGTTAATCGTGTCGAACCTTCCGCCCTTATCGGAATAACACTTTTCTTTCCAGCTCCCGCCACACCGGATTCCAAACCCCCCACTCCGCCCTACCTTAGTTCTGTACAAAGTAGAAGTTTGTTATTTCAACCCTATAAACCCCGAGGAAGCGAAGCGAGCGGCGCACGGTCCCAGCGGATCGATTCGGGTTACGTTCGCAGATGGATCCCTCGTGGCGGGGTGTAAAACATTCAAATTTATAGTTTTACGACATTGCCATCCGGTACAGCTAGTTTTCGGTATCGTTTTACAACCCTTCTTGCCGGTCGGGCCCGGGCGCAAGACGGCATCGTTTAATTCGGTACGGAAAACCCGGTGGCAAACCTTGCCGTTCGGAGGTAAAATACATTGTTAATCTTGTACGCGCGCGATCTGGTTTTCAGCCCCGGCTCCGAAACGAAACGAGGCACTCGGAGTTGAGGAGCAAGAAGGAAAAAATCTGGTTGATTGACATTTTCAACAAGTCGAGTAAAATGTAAGGTATAGGAAAAGGGAACTGCATCAAAAACCAATTAGCCGTACGGTTTGATTCCCTCGTTTGATGGACAACATCCCTTTTTGCACCCTTGCTTACTCCGAGAAGCCACCACTTTTTTAATCGGGCTTACATTTCTTTCCCGAAACCCATTTGTTTCTGCGGTACCGTGCAAACCGTTTTCCCCGGACGTTCAACTAATGTTCGGTTTCATGCACCATCGGAATATGTACATTCCCCTTCTTTGTTGGAAAAGTGAAAAAAGACCGGAGAGTAAAAGGACAAAACCCCGGTAGGGGTGACGGACGGTCAATAAACCACTTGGAATCCGATACGACAATCATTCCGACGGCGCGTCTGCCAGATGAAATGTAACTCTCGGGAGCCCCTTTCCGAGCCTAGGAGCAACCGTTTAATTTGACTGTTTTATTTGAGCATCTTTCAACACGTTTCTCTCGCGCGTTCACGCTTGGCATGCATCCCCGGTAGGTGGATGGGTGGGTGGGTGGTTGGGCAAACCAGCCCTTTGTTAGCAAAGGACAAACCAGTTGAAAAATCATTAAATATGTCAATCCAGTGTTTCCGTTTGGACTAGCGTTTTTCCCCTTCTCTTTTTCTTTTTGGGCATTCGAGGAAATGTTCACCCGGACAGCAAGGGGAAATGGGACAAATCCCCGACAGGATTCTAGTTGAAGCGCTGATTTAATTGCATTTTTGATTGGCGAATGTGACAGTTGATTAATGGAAAATGAACACTTTGCTGTCAGCTTTTCTCTTTTTCTCCCCGTTTTATCACGCTTCGGCGTTTTAATCAGCGTTTTCACGCTTCTTAGGTTTATCAAAAATCGTAAAAAACACCATTTAAAGATAAATATTGATACCATTCATTTATTAGCAATACGAGAGTGTAATACTCGCCTTATTTATAAGTATAATCCACGACTATGTATGACATTAGGATTTTACGAAATTTGAGAATGTAGACCTGAGTGAAAAATTCTTAGTAGAAAACAAATCAGCCATGACAGTGGTAAGTTTGTTTGATAAAAACCGTGCAATGTTAAAGGTGGTTTTCCCAATCTTTGTTTGTTTGCGTCGCAGGTTATTGACAATAAAAAGAAAAGTTTTGCGCGGAAAACTCCTAATGAATTGAATGGAATTTAAAATTATTAAAAACATACTAAAGCTGTATAAAACAAGCGTAATTCGTAAGAAAACTTCTAGAAAACTCATCCATGAATTAATACACCGAATCAATTTTAGATGAAACTTAGTGTAGCTTTGCAATGGTATAAATTATGGTAATTTAATATGAAAAGATACGACAAACACTACGACTTTAAACATCATTGGCTCACTCGTGCTAAAGTGAAGTATTAAAATTGCTCACTTCAACAAAATTGAACCTCTTTTCGGCACTCGGACAAGAAAATTGATCAATTCATTTGCAAATGGCCTCGGGGTACAATCAGAGGCTTCCGATTCGCTTAATTTCCGAACCCAGTGCCTCGCCTGCGGGTGAATGGAAGATGAAAAGGATGTCCTCGTTCCTGCAGACTCTCGTAGGAGCGGGACGATGTATAACAAGACGAGAGAGCATAGACGTTTCCCATTTACTTTGGACATAGTGTCTACGATTTGTAATTTTATTACCAGCAGGCTAATCAGAACAGAGTAGAAAAACTGCATTACTTAAGAGTTAAATAGAGTTAATATCTTTAAATCAGTTCATGTTGAAATAAAAGTATAAATGTATCTGAATCTCTATTGCATTCATTTTATTAATGTTTTTAACTCTTAAGGTAAGAAAGATACATTCGAAAAGCTATGACTTTAGTAAGAAATCCAGAAAATACTTAAAAGGCGATAAAAACATCTCGTACAACGTCTGTTTGCTAGCGGTTCTGGGTTTTGTTCCAGAATCGTTACTGTTTCGGCCGCTAGAAAACAACCCTTTGTCTCTTCTTAACGAGCAGCTTTGCCAAATCTAGGTGCAAACTCTCCCCCGGGAAGCAAAGCGCGATGGGTTTTCCGCCGAATCAAACCGAATCCTTTTCATCGGATGTTCATTCCTACATGGCGGCGAAAGAAAGTGGATGGAAATAGTATTAAAATAGAGAAAAAATTGAACCCGCCTCGAACAGAACGGCAAGCAAAAAGTAAACGACGTGCAAAAACCCCTTTCGCATTCATGGCGCGTTTTTCCGCGGATTCCGGCACGAACGTGAACAAACAACCCCGCGGGTTGGGCGGGCAAACCTTTTCGCCATAATTCCGTTCCGAAACCACCCACGTTGGGATGGGGTGGGCCTCGCCGTTAGTTTTCCTCGTCCTAGGCTTTCCTTAGCCGACTCCGTTTGCCTTCCCAACGACCGTTCGGCTCTATTTATGTCGATTGGGCGTTGGGTTGCGGTTTTTCTCCGTCTGATTACGACCTGCAAAAGGTGACCGTAATAGGCGAAAGGCGGGAACGACCTGAATTGGGAACAACGGTGTGTTTGCTTGCGCAAGGGTAAGAGATAACAGATGTTAGTTTTTCGTTTCGTTGCCGGCGTTTTACCAAAGGTGCATCGTGAGGGGATGGAAAGACATGCTTGCAATAAAAGTACTACCTTCAAGGATTTTTTTTATCCAGTGTTTTTTTCCAGTGGCTGATACGTTGCAACTGTGTGATTCATACTCACTCCCGTTTCGTTTTATTATTAACTAGTTAAAGCAAGTCAACAATTAGTATTTGGATTGAATGAAAGTTATAAATAAGAATGATAATAAAACTTATAACAAACACATTCCAATTTTTCAAATTCCAATTTGTAACCTGACTTCTTGATGTGATTGATAATTTTTTTATAATCCGAAAATGAACGACAAATAAAGATCTGCGCTTCGTGCTCATCAGATGCTTTCATACAATTAGATTATCATTCATTCTGTGTCGCTGTCGTTGAAAAGCGACACTGCTAGAAAAAAGTGCGACATGGAATGAAGCACTCGCGTCACCTTGGACACTCGGGGAATTGCAGGATAATGGAAATTTAAAGTATTTTTTAATAAAACTTGTCACCACCTTGTACTACTGGGAAGGAAAAAAAAGGAGACGGGGAATCCAGAAACTTGGTCTAGCTTAGCCACGAACGTCGAACAAGGGTGTGCAGTGGCAGTGTTAATCTTTCATTAAAATGTCATAAGTTGTGCAGCGGGAAGTTTTTGTGTAGAATTCCTCGTGAAAAGTGCTTATTGGATTTTCGCAGTTTGCTACTTTTCTATTCTTTTTTTTCGGTAATGGAGTACAATGGAGGGAGCATTAAAAATATTTCTTTCCCGTTGCACACGCTTATGTAAGATCGTGGATGAACCAGGCGAGAAGGAATAAAATTGGCATTAGCAGGGAAGTTTGTTACATTCCATTCAAGCCCGATGAGTTCCACACTAAAACTCTACCAGTTAAGACAGTTTTCAACCAAATCTTTGGAAAGTTGGGAGTTTATAATTAAAATTTAGTTCAGAGTTCAAGTCTGGGCATTCCATACAGCCGACAGTTTGGCTTTTCAATCTTAATAAACAATCCAATGTTTTTTTCTGTTGCCGAACGTCATCAAATATTCACGATAGTGCTGTAAACGAGCGTCGTAAAACGATTCGGATGGTGCTCAAGGACACCCATAAAGCCGGTGGCCATCGCTACGATAGCTCCCAAAATGGCGATAAGAGTTAATCACAGTTCCGTGTTCCGCAGGACACGGGTCGCATAGCTTCGGTCTCTCGAGCTCAAGGGGGGTCGGAGCTGGCAGCCCGGATGGCGCCTGGATCATTATCTTCCGAGGGCTGGTTTGATTAGCACAATAAAACGCACATTAACCGTGGCCTACCAGTCGCGGATTTCTCAGCGCTTCAAAAGATTTCTTTCACCACCGAAATGAACAAACGATTCGGTTGGGATTGTTCAACTTTTTAGAAGACAGCTTCAGGTTCTTGAGGTTATTTTCATGTCAATTGAAGTCCAATTGGGAAACAAACATAATAATTGATTTCTTTCTGGAACACATTTCAACAATGCTGTATTCACATAAATGCAGTTGAAATGTATTACCTCGAGGGGTTACAAATTGAACTAAAGTTATTTAAATGTAACCAAAGCCTAACAATATGAATTGTAAGTTAACACAAAAGATGACTCTTTGAAAAGAAGCCAAAAATTGTTTCGTCGGAAATAGGATTTTCGGTATGTTCTGAAGCAGCAAATCACATTACGCACGCTGAGCTACAAAAAAAAGCAACCGAAATAATCAGCTTCCAAAAGCAACGAGTCAGAAAGATTGATAGACGAAAATCAATAACTTCTTCTTCGTGTGGCCGACAAAAATAGTACACCAAAAAGTGGCACATGAATTGGTGTTGGTATCGGAAAAGGAAAACAACAATTCGAAGATGATCCTCCTTAGCGGAAGCCAGCGTAGCGAGCTACCACCCACCGCCGGGGCCAAGGGAAGCATGAAAGATGAATCCATTGCCAATTGGATGATGTAAGAAGACACTTTTCTCGAACCGGGCAAAGTCGGAGCATACATTGTGTGTGAGTTCCGGGATGGCTTCGGCGCTGGAAGACCCCAGGAGCGCGCGGGAGGCAATTTCATTTTTCCAACAGCATTCGCAATCATCGCAGTGGAATCGCTATTGAGAGCCCTTCCCACCGGAAGGAAAACCAGATACGTCTCCACTTGTCCCGTCTTTGCACTTGTCATACGGAACCCCTTGCCTCCCTCCCTCGAAAAGGATGGATGGGTTAGGAATGAAAGAACGCGGGAACGAATTCGGTTAGCGGACCCGAGATTCGGAAAAATGGGATCGGATGTCCGCTGTGTGCCGCGCCGGGTCGGGCTCTATATGGAACGTGCTCGGAATTCTGTGATTCCCAATTTTCCCTTTCTTTTCCGGTGCGAAGCTTCAATGATCGAATTTAGCTGGCTCTTCTCACCTGTACGGAGGGATGGTGAAACCCGCGGTGGGAGGGGACTTATTTCGGCAAGGATATATATTTGTACTATGATGGATGGCACGGTGGTGGCGAAGGGATAATCCACCCTCCGCCCCGGAACTGTGCATGTATGTGGTTAGACCTTTTCCGACCACGAAAACAAAATACACATTAGAATCCTCTAAGCGTATTAAAATGAATGGTTGACACAGCATTATCAGTAGGAAAATTAGACGTACTCCAATTGGTTCGTGGAATGTACAAAATTTGATATTGTACGACGAAGAGGTATGGAATGAACTAGGTAATGAAAACCATTCCGATAAAAGGACTTGGCTTTAATTTTGTGAATAAAAATTAGTATAATTCTTCCTGGAATTGACGAATAAATGTTGAAATAATTAGTATGAATAACCAACCCTTAATTTAATCAATATTTATTTAGATGCATGCACCAAAACTGACCGGAATTTGATTATTTTAATGTTATTTTTCTTCAAAATTTAACTTTCAGTCGAGTTAAAATTGAACCGATCCAAGATTACACCAAAAATTCCAAAATCAAGTTGACGACGACCACAACGAAAATGATGATGATGATTATGATGCTATCGGCACAAGCGAACCGAAGTCAGCAGCTTTGGACACGTCTTAGAAGACGCCGGTTCCATCCAAGACACTGATTGAACACACCAACGATCGAATCCCCGGGAGAAAATGTAGGAGAAACTAAAACCGCTGCAGTTTCAGCAGATTGCCTCCCGCTTTTGAGTTGATAAACTTTCCACGCGTCCACGAAGAGCCACCGACGGAGCGCAAGTGTTTCCTTTCTGATGCTCATGAAAGAAAGCTACTCGCAATCCACAAGCGGTCTATGGCTAGGGTTTTCTAAGCCGAAAGGTATTGCAGGAAGAATGGTGAATTGATTGAAAATTGTGGTGCAAAATGCTGGCTTATTCCATAGGAACTCCTGAGATTACTCTCTTAGCCTTGGAAACGATAGCCATGGATGATGGTCGCTGAGATAAATTGTAGAGGAAGGAGTTTTTGAAAAGACGAAATTCTGAAACATGTAGATTTCAGGTTTGAAGTAATTTTAAAGCCCACAAACACGATTTTTCAGGCTAAGCGCAATAAGGAAAAGGAAAATTGAATTATCATATTTTTGAAATTCTTGACTTAAGATTTGGCAACTAAAACCGATTCAACTAAAGAATTGTTAGCATGGAAACCGTGACATTAATTTAATTGATGCCTCTTTGTTTTAGGTCCCGAAAGTTTCTCTTCGTTTCCCGAACAATCGCAAAACGACAGCTCCACTTAAAACACCAAACCAATCTTGAGGCCATCAAAGAGCAGGGCTAAAATAAATCACGACAGCCTTTTGACGATTAGGGCGCCACCGTGGAAAGCTGATGGGCAAAAGCTAGGTTCCCCGTTGGCCACCAGACGGCAATCGATCTCCATCTGCGGCGAACGACGGCAATAAATAACCCACTCAAGACCGGCGATTTGCGATAATTTCGGTCATTTTGATTTTCGGCTGGATGCTGAGGTCGTCCGATTTGTACGGTTTATACCGCGCTGGGATGACTTCGATCGCTTTCGGCATCAATTAGCCCTTAAAGCATCGTCAGCCGGATAATAGGGGTTCGTCCATACTATCTTAATGTCTAAAATTAACCTAACTAACCACGAACGAAGGAAGCTTTCCCGATACAATCGGAACATTTTATTTAAACGTTTTATGTACCATGTGCAAATCCGAAACAACAGTATCCACACAACAAGTTCGAATAGAAATTAAATGATATGAAAAAAAAATACATTAAGATAGCGTGCTTAAAACAAGGTATGGTAGTTCCTCGAAATCCGTTGCTTGGGTTATGGGTTGGAAAAGAAACGAAATTTTAAACGCTCAGCTGCAATTTTAATTTCACTATCCCGTTGCTAAACGACAATATTGGACACCGCTTCGGCATTCATAGGAACAAGGATATTTCCTATGAAAACGTAAGCGAGCGCAAAATTAAATTAAACGACCAGATCCGAGTGCTGCACGCGGGGAGCATTTTCCACGAAATGTTTCATGAACGGACACTTCACAAAGCTCAATTTCAGCTGGAAGTTTTAATTGCACAGTTTTTGGTTTGCTTCTGCAATACTAATATTACCTAGTTTTTGCAAAAGGATTGAAAATGCAAGTGGAAAATGAAGGGAAGCGAACTAATAGAAACTTGTTTTGTATGGTTAAATCGAAATGAAAGATTCATATAAGTTCATTTATTTTGCAACATTTTCTTTCTTAGAAGTTATATTTGAATGCAGCTGTAACCGAAGAAACAAATGTCATTTTCATTTTCGGTCCACAGCAGACCTCGGATCGAGCGTATCATTTTCCTGCGAACGTCGTACGTGCACCAGATTTAATCTGACGATATGCATCGGGCACAGCCATTAAAACGTACGGAAATCAATTTGACAACGTGTGTGTGTGTGTGTGGATGTGCTTGTGTGCTTTGCTAGTGTTTCAGCTGGCTTTCCAATTAAGTAGAACGTTGGCGCTTTTCTTATCACTTCTTCACTGCCGTAAATTTAACGTCTTGATTAGCTCCGGCAGAAGTAGCTGAAAGGCGCAGGCCTTGTGTGTGTATGTGTGAGTGGTAAAGAAAACGATTGCGAGAAACTTTATAGAATGCATGAGACAAAGAGGCAAGAGGACACCCGTGGCTCCGCATTCTTCGGTTCATTAATTTCGCGGTATGTAGAAGAGAGCCGGGTCGACCGAGTAACCGACGAACCGGCGACCAAGGACATGTGCAGGAGTTTGTGTTTTCACCAAATTGGAAACTGGAAATTAAATTTCTTCCACTGCCGTATTAATGCATTCCTTTTATGGATGTTCATTGAGCCGCCACCTTCACTGCCATCCCCCCCCCCTCGGAAGCGATTGGATCCTTTTTCATTAATTTCAGCACCGGATCGATTAAATTTCTGCGATGCGTTTCGGTGTATGTCACGTGGTGTGGTTTTGTGCAGGTCTGGCATAAGATGCTGAGATTTATGGTTTCTTGTGTTTGTGGCCTCAATCTAGGTTTAATTACTAGTTTTAATTAATACAAGTACGTTCTCGTTCGCTGCAGTGTCGTTTCCAGCTGGTGAGTAGAAATACACTTTTGCTCCGGATGTAGGACAAGAAGAAAGGTGTAGACGGTACGCATAAAAAGATCTACGGTTTGTAGATTTGATTGTACTTTTAAATAAGTGCTAAGCTAAAGCTCTGGAAGATGTGTATATTTTATTGATGGCTTCATAATTTGAGATTGTATTTCACTATTTGTCTAAACCATAATTCCACTTGTCAAACAAACCGTTCTCTAACGGATAATATTTTTTATTATCACATGTATAACTCAACCGCAGTGTTTTTATTCATTTCGCTAAATACAGACAGATTTGTATCATTTCTCTACTACGGTTTTGTGCACCTAGTACATTGATTTTTGTCATAAATTGTTTGCATCTTTATTTGATCTAGTTTCTGATGTTTTTGGAGTTTCAATAAATGTTTATAACTTGCAATACATTTTAGCTACAGGCTGGTACTGAATCGTTTGTACGAAAATGTGTTGTTGTGGATATACATGTGCAAACACGGTGTTTGTCAAATGAAATCCTTTTTTAAACGTATGAATGAAACAAGAGTCTTAAAATGTCTATTATGAAACGTTCTATTGGGACTTGCAAGCTATAAACAAAACAAAAAAAAAGGTCACCAAGTTTACCCCCAGCTAGAATAAACTAAAGTTTGAGAGCGTTCCCCAAATCCTCCAACATTAAAAACCATCGACAAATCATTAAGAAGGAATAGCCTTCTTTGAAATAATGATTAAAATAAGTTATCAACATAAAACAATACATGCAAAGCTTTGAAATTGTGTTTAGTATTCCCATGTATGACTTCTAATAGCAGCACCTGGTGGTCAAGATCATCCATCATTGCATTCGGTAATATGTTTCCACCGGTTCTGAAAATGTTGCCAGCATCCTACAAGTGCAATTCAAATCAAACATACGTGCACCATTGTAGCCGAACGGCGTTCGTCCCGTCGATGCAAACGAAATTAAATAAACTGCGCTAGTGGGCAACGAACGCACACAATGTGCATTATTGATTGCTTTTATATGAAAATTAAATTTATCATTTGACGGAGCAAAAACAGTGATACATTCAGCGTCATCTCACTCGCTCTCTGTTTTTTTTCTCACATGTTTTCCCGTTTTCCCATCGGCAAAGGGCAAAGGGAGGGAGTTGAAAAAAGGGAATAAAATAGAAAACTTTGCCACAAAACCGTTGAATTCGGGTGCATGAAATGCAGAGAGTGTGGCAGGTTCCGAGGAGGGCGAGCGACGAACCACAGACTTTCGGTCAGCCAAAGTGGCGTCACTAAATTCTTTGCATGGTGTGTGACGGTGCGGTAGGGTGGCTGAGGGGCGGGTTGCGGGAAAATTGACAAGCCGGGGGATGCCCGGAGGGGCAGGCAGGGATCGGTCGGCAAACGCTGAAGCTGACAGTGTGTCCTTTGACCCATAAATCAAATACTCGTGTCATCTTTATTCATCAGTGTCTATTCCACCAGAGCTTTCGTTCTGACAAGCGACATGCGTGACGCATAAAAACAGGACTTTGAGCGTGTTTCTTCTTTTGCTCTTGTTTTCCGGAGTGGGCTTTGGTGTGTGTGTGTGTGTTTTTTTTCATTTATTTTTCTTTTTGCTGGGACGAAATTGTGTATAGTTTTGCATCAGATCGGAAACGGTGGGAAATGCGGTGGTGGGTGTTGGTACGTGTTTGAAAACTTGTTTCCAGGTCGTGCGAAAAGTTCACGCTCATCACTCACACTCACACGCCGCTCAAGTTGTGGTACAACAAAACTTTACTGGTTTCCTTTCACAAACTGACAATGATTGGAGGCTGGAAAGCCCAGAGAAAAACAAGCATGATAAGAGAAAACTGGAAACCAATCCATGTAGAAACCCACCTTCTATACGCTACTTTATGAGAACTCTTTAAAATTTCTTTCCTAAAAATAAAAAGTCAAACGCTCGCTTGGATCAACGACCAAAAATATATCTTAAATTGAAAAAAGCTATAAACCGAATTCCGTGTCACTGTAACGAGAACAAAATAAAGTCAAGTCCACGATAATGTCCTTCGTTGGAGCAATAGAACGAACCAATAATTTATTTCCCTCCTTTCTGTCAAAGTGTATCGTTGGAGAACAAAGAAATCAACTCATTGACACAATGGCCGGCGTAGCCATTTTTTAGCTTTTCCCCTAGGGACACATAACCAACCCTATGATTGGGAATGAATTCGTTCTTCATCCATCCATCATTGTAATGTTACACATGAAAATACCATCAGTGGATGGAACGAACTGGTCGTTTGATTCTTTACTTATGGCTTGCCGTGGTTATTTTCAAGTGACGGTTCCAAAGTTACTGGAAATTTATTTCAAATTCATAACAATGTAACTTATTTTCTGTTATTTCTTTTTCTTTATTTAAGACATTTCATAGAAATGCGAATTAATGTTTCCAATATAGTTCCTTCGTTATGTTGCTGGAAACCAATTGAATTGAATAAATAAACAGTAATTTTTTAAGGCAAAATTACCGTGATGAACCAGTTAAATCATCATTAAATTTGCATCAGTGCATTTCAATGGTCAATTTCAAAAGACTCTTGTAAAACAAAACTAATGAACTAAACTGACAAAGACCTCATAGTCTATGGCAACCGCCTTTCCATCCCCATTCTAGATGAAAGAAGTCATTTTCTACACAATGGCGGTGAAGATCGATAGAAATCAGTGTGTAATGAGTAAGCAAGCAAGTTTCCAGAGATTATAGCACCTGTTCTTTGTAGATAAAACGTAATTAAATTTCATCCAACCACAACGTTCGCCAACGATCGTTATGTTTATTTATAAACTTCTTGCAAAGGTAAGAAATATCAATGCACTGCTAAAGTTACTCTTCGACAGACCCGGCAGGCAGTGTGTTTGTTAAGTGAGTCGGAAAGAAACTGCTTAACAAGCGTAATGCACATGTTTATGCTCCAATAGATTGTAAAGGCAAGTGTGATTTAGAAAAACACTCGCCTTTGGAAAAATCTTCTATCGAAGGTGTTATAGACTGACTAAAGGTGCCTTAAGAGGATCATCGTGAAGTGAACACTTTTTTAACATATCATCTCAACTTGCCAGCTTACGACCCATCACTTGCCACAGAAGACATATTGAAAAAATGTTGTTAAAAATTCTACGTAGAAGATTTGGGGGTAGGTTAAAATGCATTTAATTCAACAATATTTTCTCTAACTGTCTCGTGCTTTTATAAAGTTACTATTTTACTGTTGCTTATGTTACTTTTGTAGAACTTTAAACGAATTTTTATTGTATTAGTCTTGTTAAATACTATCTTGAGTGTTGATTAAGTTTCCATTACATATCATTTGCGAGTTAACTCGTTGATTTTGTTTCTTCAAAGTCTCCTAAAGAATTTTCTTCTATTTCTTTTTCAAGGTAAAAGATCTATGAACGCTTGGGACTCAACCCCATTACATCACAATCCCACTTGATCCCAATTGATACGACACCCAGCCCAGGAACCAGCTCATCCTTTGGCTGTGTGCGCTATGGTCACGTGCAGGAACACACACGCACACAAATACCGAGTAAGCCGGCCACCTAAAGCCGCCTTTCGAATGGATGTTGCTTATCCTTGTGCCAAAAGACGCACAAATGTAAATAAGGATTCACATTTCACCGGATCTGGACCGTTCGAAGGGCCCAACCTTCGGGGTTACGGTTAGCACCGAAATAAATTGCTATGGCGTTACAATTCCAATTTCGACGGCCGGGAAAGGGGCTGACGTATCTTTTTTTAATATTTATTGTCCGGATTATCGGCCGATCTCGGCCGAGGCTCTTGAGTGTGGCTACCGAGGCCGAGTGCGTTGTGCCCTCGTTTCCCCGCCCCTCGCAGGGACATCATCATCATCATCACCATCACCATGCAAATCCCCGGCAAACCTCCCTACGTAACCCAATCGGTTGAGGTTTTACAGTGACTGTGATTTGTTGTGTGTTTAACCTTAAACTGAACTGAGATATGAGGGTCCGGTCCGTGATTGAATATCATTTCAAATACATTTCATTCAGCTCTGTGGAACAAAGATATTTCTTGGTATAAAATTTTACAAGCATTGGTTGCGTTAGTTTTTTTTGTGAGTTTTGGATAATATTTTCTATTTTATTTAATTTTTGTTTAACTGCATTAAATTTTTATAAAAATGCACGAATAAACCAAGCTAATGCAATGGAAAACCTTATTTCCAAGTAGCTTATAGTAATTTCTTTCTAATGAAACTCTGTCCCACCGATAAACGAAACGCTTTCTCAATTTTTCATTTGTAATGAAATCAAACTAAACTTTCCTTGTTGCATTTAAATTTTCTGCATTCGCAGAAGGAAAGAGTATTTAATCATGGCTGGAAATAAACTCCCACAATAATGTCGCCCAACTCACGCCTTTCGCGTGCCTTTGAACTGTGCCCACATTCACTTTCACGTTAGTTACCTCAGCATACTCGGCGAGTGCGCCGTTCCCGTTAAATGACATCCAATTTACTGGTTAATGTACTGCTGGAACCGGTTGCGACGTTGTAAGGCAGCTCAGCAAGCCCTTAAGCTCCTGTCGTCGGCGGTTCATTCAAGGTGCTAAATGAGCGTGATGCCGAAACAATGAAAAACGGAGCACGTTGAGGATGGTGTCGGCGTTGGAGACGGTTCTCACCGCGCACGATGTGGAGAAGATTTCAACACACGCCCCCTTACTCCACCGGAAATTCGCTAGATTGCACCGAAGGCTGAACAATTAATCATGCCGAGATTGTAGTGACTTCAACGTTCCTTTACAACCCGCCGGGGGCGTCCTTCCACCTTAAGATGCTCAGCATGACGTTGGTAGGAAATGGTACAATCCTATCGAGCCACTGGTACACCTTAATCAACGGGTTAGCCTTTGGATGGAGCTGATGGGAAACCAGAAGACAAAGGGTTTGCCTGCTTCTCTGAACCTTTTGGAGAAATGTCATGCATTTTCTGGAGGAATTTGCTGAGTCTTACTTCCGTCGCAGGAAAAGCTAATTGATTTGATAAAAATCGGGAAGGTTCAAGATATGAAATTTATGAAGAGAGATAAAATGTAAGAATGTTCCTCTTTTAACGTATATACCCTTGCAGAGGAAACTCATGAAAAGTCGCATTAAGGGAGGTATGCAAGGAGCATATAAGGAAATATGCTTCGGTTCAGTTTAATGTGTCAAATGTACAAATAAATAGATTTTTTAAAAATCTGATAAGTACAATAATAAATAAATCAAACAAACATCCATCAGAAATGCAACAATAAACTTGATTTGAAGACTTATTAATCCTTCGAAATCAGTTCTCGCTTCAGTTATCTGCCTGCGTTTTCCTTAACTGTTGCCATTTGTCATCTGTCTCGTTTATTGAAATAGATGCGGTTAATGCTTTGCAATTCTAGTTACTTGGTGTTGCTTGTATAATGAACCGTGTGTGCATTGGAATGAGATATACACAAGTGAGATACATTAAATCCGATACCTGCGATTCCCAACAAACTCGAAAGAGATGTTAACGTTCTATGAACGTGTTTATTTTTACCTGCTTATAGCACTGTAAAGCGCGTGGCAAAGAAAACCATTTACGCGTGTGTTCAAGATAAAATAAAACCACCTCGCACAAACCCCTGTCAGCCAGGAAAACGCGTAGCGATTGAACATGAAAGAGCGGCACCTGTACACGAAAAAGCATCGTCCGCCATCGTCAACAAATGCTACTATCGCACCGTCGTCACATCGAGATACGCTGCGATGGAAAAACCCTTTTCCAACGGTCCGTGAATCTGGAAATCACACGCAACATGGGATTCTGAAGCCTGCCAAACAGGGTACAGATCTCGGTTTCATTACGCCAAACGTATCGGCCTGCCGGTGTAGAGTGAGTGTAGTGAATTGATAAACATGACGCTCAGATCGAAGCTTCACAGAGTGTAACGAGATTGTTAGCGTGTGCCTGGATCACGTGCCAGCGAGCACAGCCGTAATTGAGGCTTGTATCGGGACAAAAACTGGTTGGTTCTAGCGGCAGCTTTGATAGTTGGATTGATTGTAAAGGTTTTGCTGTGGTGTGAGGTGATAACAGGCGTATCAGGTCACAAGGCCTCATCGGTCTCGCAGATTGCTGGAAACTTGTGTTTTATACGACTTTTACGCGTAATTATTTTAATCAATAACTCATTTTGATGTAAGAATGCAAGAACAAACATAATGAATTAAACACCTTTTAAAACTGGCGTCTATCAACGTGTGTTAAAGTTAATGAAATTTAACGGTACAGTTGTGTGCCAATTTTACCGGAAATAAGTTGAAATTTTCCCTATTTTCCCCTAATAATTAAAAACATTACAAATATTTTCAATGAAAGTAAATAGTGGGATGATAAACTAACTATATACTATTCCAATAGACAGTTGTTACGGATATTCCATTTTACCCATAATATACGATAGGGTAACAGGATATTGCGTTGTTACCGATAACAGTTGATCTGTTCAAAGCAATTGAAACAGCAATTGACTTGAGTGTTGAGTGTTGAAGCAATTAAAAAAAACACAAATAAAACGAATGCAGTCAAAAAATCGTAAAATTGACATAGGAAGTAAACAGCAATTTTTGATAATAATTTGAAAAGCACTAATCAAATCTAAACGCACTGTTTGCTAAAGACCTGAAAGTAGAAATTTAAACTAATGCGTACTAGATGAAAAGAGGTTGGTTTTCCATTATGTAAGGATTTTGTTGGCCTTCCATAGAATACTTTTATTGGTTCTTTTTTAATAGTTTGGACTTTTCAACATTCTGCCTTACAATCGGCGTTTGTTCAAGATATTGAAGTTGTATATATTTTTAGAACGATGTGGGTATACTTTTGGATATATACATTAGTATCCAACATGTTCATAAGGCTCAAGTTGAGAGAAATATGTAGATTATAATACAAGTACACGAACATCCGCTTCAAAAGTCTGATGACAAATCACAGAGTATGGGAGAGATGAGAAAGTGACGCTAAACTACTACAATGCAAGCTGCAAGAGCGCCCAAAGAAACAACAGTAACAGCTAACTTCCCGTTCCGGTTGCCCTTTTGTGTGTGAACAGTATGTTTGTGGCAGCTTCAGTTGATGTTTCGGCAGCCATTTTGTGCAGCCATAATGCACTCTCATAATCCATGCACATTCGTGGCAGTGCAAAGTTGCAACGGCTTCCATCTGCGCTGCCACCGGAAACACTGGATGAGCTGAGTCGTTGAAGAAGTTCATGTCAATGGCCGTTTGAAACTTTCTGTTGGTTGCGTTCAGAAGCTACGACCACGACGGCTGGTCCTCGTACAGATGACTTGTTATAAAATTAAGCTTGCAGTACATTTAAAAAAACTGTCTCGGGATTCTGGATGCGCTGTTCTTTATCTTTAACCTACCTGATTTATATTTTTTACCGTGTCTCATGCACATTCGACTTGAATTTGTGGTATTTACTTCCCCGAGCGGAGGCAATGATTCTATGAAAGGACAATGTCGGGCAAAGTTGTCCGCTTGCAACCCAGTTGATTACGAACGTGACCACATCAGTGTGGAACATGAGTTTTAGTGAGTGTTTGAAGAGGAAGAAAAAACATGGTAGATGTCCCCATTTCTGTACAAGGTTGAGTATGTGGTGCAAGTGCAGCATTACCGAGAAGCTGTCCTCGTGCATCGTTCATCGGGGTGTTCCAATATTTACTCTCGCATGATGTTCAGTTTGCAACCCCGCCCGAGAGTACGTATTGACATTACTAGTTTGCCATTCCGTTCATTTTTCTTTTCCGACATCTTTGACTGCCTTCGGGATGCAAGTTCCACTGCGTCGGTTTGATGGTTGTCAGGAGGCACGTCTTATAGACGTGCCGAGGTCTGAAATCAACTCGCAGGACTTCCGCAGTTTGACATTCGTCCAGTAATGAAGAAAAGTAAATTCAGATAACATGAATTATAGTACCTTGGATACCAGTATTTTCCAAGGAATAGTTTTAAATTGCCTTCGAGGAATGTTATACTAAGCTAAATTCTTATTCAAGGACGTGTTAAATATCTCATACTATCATAGGCTTGTGAAAATAATAATTTAGAGCCTTAACTTCTAATCCTTTCACCATGGATTAATCTCTATGGCGTTTTCCTCGGAAGCTTGTAAGCATACCAAACATTCCCATGTCGTTTGCACCCAATCATAAACAGATTGTAATCCTTTGAGAGTCCGTTGATTGCGTCGGGACAAATTCCCTCCTGAATGTATCAAGCGCCCCATCACAAACCCATCCGGTCACGCAGTGTTAAAATCTGTTATTCCATCATTAATTGCAACCGACCGTGTCTGTTTGTATCCACGAGTGGAGTTTTTTATGTTTTTGGTATTTGTTTCATTACTTTTACATTTGTTTTCCCGCCGAGATTAAACGAGGATTGATAACCGCAAACTGATTTTCCCCGGGAACGTGTCAAAACCTCCGTTAAGACCATCGTTACAAGCGTTGCGACACGCTTCGGCCACGGTCCGTTCGCGTGCGATGTAAATGGTGCGTTAATCGAATTTTCATGCGAAAACAATTTTCCGACAATTTTCAATCAATGTGAGTGGACTTAAACGGTTGGATTAAGGACATACTTCCCTCCCATTAGCGGACGGATGACGAATTCCGTCCGTCAGCTGGAGGATTGGAGCGATGTTTCTTGCAATTAATTATGCACCTATTTTGCATAAAATTTAAGCTTTGTATGTTCATATTTTGCAACATCATCACGATGATGGTTTAAAAAACTTTTAGTTGTACATGTTATTTAATAACAGTTCAATGATGAGCATGCCCGTCACCAACATTTAAAAAAATAAAAATTAAAAAAGATTGGCTGCACATTGCTTTTGTCCTTTCGAATATTAAAAATACAAGACTTCTAAAATGTTAAAAATTATTTTTTCAAAGAAGTAACTTTTGAGAACTACTTAAAAAAAGCATAAAAGCATAAACTCTTAGTCGAATCCATAACAGATTTTTAATTAAATTATGTAAATGAACCACGCCGAACTGTCACACCACACGTACGCATTTCCTGTCATGCGTCTGTTCGGCGAATTCACGGTCTCTGTAATGCACGTTTTCCCGTGTCGTAAAAAACAAAACTATGGGTAGCTGAAATTCGGAGAGGACTCCTATGGAAAACAGCTAAGAGGATTGAGTTACATTCTCCTGAACGAAAATTCTTGCTCTGCATTATTCCTTGGAGATGAAGGACAGATTTTTAATTCAGTTTTATCAATGTCCTTCTGTTGCGATGTGATTGCACAGATTTCGAATGTTTCCCCTGATGAGGATTTACAAATGAATTATTCTGTTAAAACAATGTAATGGCACGGTAATGCTTGTGGTCAAACTTCACAGTGGCATAAAAGACACTCCTCTTTTCGTGATTAAAAAATGCCAGCATGTTATGGTCGAAATTGCCATCGCAAAGCTTCTTAGACAACTGATGGTCATCATGTTAACGAATGATACGTACAGGCATTAAATTAATCTTTCCACAAGAAACCATTCCTTCGGAACGAGATTGTGTTTTTGGTGGGTTGGGCGTGAGAAATGGTTCGATTTACCTTTAGTGTATAACCAGAAAGGAGTGTTTGAGGTGACATCGCAAACATGCCCAAACGACAGAAGGCGGAATGGAAACGTTGTGGCATAAAAACAAACACATCTCGTTAGCAAAAAAGCAGAGGAGTCGGGTGAGGGTCTGTAATGATGAGAAGCTTTGGAGAACGACAGCACACCTGGGTCAACTTTGTGCTCGGGAGGCTCGGAACCAACAACTGTGACAGTAATTCGATTGCCTGACGGTACGCAAGGCAGACATATTTGTGTAGGTTGCTTCCGGATTCCGGGGCTTCCGGAAACGGACGTGTTCGACCCGGGCTTGAATCGGAACACCCAAAAACGCACCCCAAAATGAATCGTTCACCATGCACTAAAAACAGAAGACCACCTTTGGCCACACCGAAGCACAAAAACCCGATCGGCAGCAAGCAGTTTCATTTGCCTGCAGGGGGAGCATTTTCCGAATTTCTATCGAATCTCATTAGGGGAACCATCCAGAGGTTCCGTCGTACGCGTACCGAACCGAGAACGGCACCATCCCCTGCGAGAAGAGTCCTTGGAGGTACGTCGAGTGTGCAGGCCCTCGACTTATCGGACGTTCCGGCGACTAATCGATTCCGGTACAATCGGAAACAATCTCCGGAAACTCCTGGTTCCAGATTTTGAATTAGTTGCTCAGGTGCTCCTCGGGGTTCGTGGTGCGAGAAGTTCCGTGTCGTGTCGTGTCGAGGCAACAACCGGACACAGGTCACTATACCCTGCACAGTTTACCCTTCCGCAAACTCGAGGACTCGAGACTAAACTATATCTGAAGGCCTATAACCCTCTGTCTAGCGCTTGGCGGGGGAGGCAGGTTCCGAGATTATAATCCAATTATAACCTTGCCGCTAACAACAATCGATACAAACGGAAGGTATCGGTTTTTGGGCAACGCTTCTGCCTCTAGGGTGCAGACATCAGAGGCCGCTCGGTGAGGTCGGTTTAGGGAGTTCCCAAAGGTACGAATTTTTGAAGGGTCAGCTAGCGAGATTCGGCTAGGGAAACTCGATACCGGCACCGGGTAGGGTTGATGTTTCCGATAGTCGTTTCGGGTGGCCCGGGGAGGTGGTCTCACCGGGCCTCACTTTGACATTGATTATTATTATCTGATTTATCTGCTTTGTAGCCTTCGCCCGAACGGACAATGGCGGCCAGACACCAGTACTTCTGAGAGTCCCATCGAAGATCGTGCCAGCATTCGAGTTCGGGAGCGTGGAGTGCTGAATCACCAGCACTCGGTTCTCGGTAGTGCATCGAAAGGCCAGCCTTTGAGTCAACTTGACACTGGAGAAGGACTTCTAGGACGCCTACGACCCCGTCCGGCCGGTTGATCCGTTTCGAGTGCGGTAAGCATTTAATCGCTTTTTCTTTGGCCCATCATCGCCATCCTCAATCAAACCGCATTCGCCCTTACTCCCCACTTTCGATTGTCAAAGCGGGACAAGCAGCACTTGACAGGGCAGCCCCTCATCGTGTGTCTGATGAAAGCTACTCCACGCCGTGTTGATGTTGAAATGCCCATCGAAATGCCCCGTTCCATCCATCGTCGCCATCATCGCCATCCACGAGGGAGTTGTTGTCGAAGGGCAAACACGAATGGGAGTTTCTCCCGATGGGATTTTATTCACGACCAAACAAAAAAGTTTACAATTTGGAAATCTGTTTTTCCGCTTTGTAGAGAAAATTTTGACGCGACATTTTCCAACGATCCAACAATTCTCGTTGCATGTAGATTACGAGAAGATAATGAAATAGCGTGTCTTCTGTTCCATACCGAATGGAACTGTTTGGTGAACACAAATTGAAAATGATACATTGGCGAAGTAAATCGGCCAGTAAAGGTTCACAAGAAATGCCTTCTCTCATGTGTGTGAAAGGAAAAGCAAGTTATAGAGGTTAACTTTAAACCACCAACAGTTCACTTGCGGCAACCGAAGCTTACCTTTAGCACCACTTGATCACACCTCATCCTTTTGAAGGCAGATTGTGAGCGGCTTTCCGGGTTTCTTCATTATGCCCAGAGTCTCTAGGAGGTCGAGATATTTTTCTTTGCTTTAGTAGTATGAGATTTTTCCTCTTACAACTACGGAGGAGAGTACGCTGAAATGAAAGTGGGTGAGAAGTGTATCGACATGTTTATGCTTTGATGAGTTATTAATGAGGTGAGAAAGATAAAAGGCTCTATGGATAACAGGTTCCGAGAAGCGTTGTCACCTTCTTTTGATGGGTGTGACATTTTTCTGTAGTTTTGATACCATGTAATGAAGCTTGCGTTGGCCTTTAAATAGAAAAAGAGGAGTTGCATGGGATCTATATTGTCCTGAATTAAACAAAAGTGACCTTACAAATAATTTATCATATCATTTAGACAGTAAGGCATATGAAAATCGATTACTTTCAAAGAGGAAAGGAGCTTCCTTTTCGGAAAATAATTGGTATGTTCGTTTCTCTTGAGTAGTTTTTAATTTCGTTTGCCATCGTAAATTCGCACTGCACAATGGTGTTTGGCGAATTTTCCTTCCGGCCATTCCACCCACCAGTTTCCTTGCTTCTCTTTTTTATTATTTAAAACTTACGCACATTAATTGCGTTATTTGAATAATTCCGCCATATATTTTCATACTCCGCACAATTATGTCGGCATGAGTTACGGCTAATGGGTCATATACTTTTAATGTAATTATTTTCCGAATGTCCGATCAATTTCCATTCCCACCCCCGCCAACTGCTTCTTGCTCGAGCGCCGGAAACGCTCCCTGAAAATAGCAACTGGCGCCGTCCGGGTGCCAAAAGGCAATTTGTTTCCATTTGCTCGGCCGAACCAACCCTCAGTCGCATTGGGTCGCCACTCAGCATTTGGGTGTAAGGCATCCGAATTCGCAATCTTTTCCCGGTTGACCACTTGGCCGTACGGTTGGCCTTCGGAGTGGGGGAGTTCAGTCGGGAACGAATTGCGGTAGGACGCTTCAACGATTGTTTGCTTTTTCTATGTAGATTTACCTATTAACTAGAGGCCATGAATAATCATTAACTTTTTTAAAAGTATTTTATAAGGTATTAAGAAAAGGTCCGCCACTGACGTTTAACATTAAATTACGAACGAGCCGAAAAGCGTATGAACCTGAGCACAAGTTCAATAAAGAAATTGAAGCTAAGCACAAAACATATTTACATCCCCATCTTCAAATGAGTTAAAATGATGACTCTTCTTGGTAAAATGTCTATGGGTTTCAAGTGGTAAAATGAAATAGCTCCATGCCACTCTCGCAAAAGTCGGGTAATTACTATGCTTCCCCAGTATCGCTGCTCGCAATCGAAATAAATTATCAAAATGGCCACCAAACGCACCGAAGATTGCGTTCGCTCCTGCTGTTACTGGAGATTATTTTAAATTGTACACTCGACTGTCCACCATCCGCACCATAGAGGCAGCATCTTGAGCTTCATTAAACGTAGCATCGACACAGAATTGTTTCGAGCAGAAGAAAGCCACTTTTCCTCTTTCCCATTCCACTTCGGATTGCTTTCGGGTGCAATAGTTTTCCTTCACAATTCAAACGCGTTTTATTTCACTCTCCTCGGCGGGGGATTTCATTCGAGAGGTGCATTTTCTTTTCTCCGAAAGCGAGCATCACTCGCTCGACCATTAGCAGCATATGGCGACAATAGTTTGCCTGGCATGGCCATTAGGGTGCGTTTGGTACCTTTGCTGGCGCGGAATGAGAACAGAGAAACCGATTACGCTGGCTGGCAATCCGGTGCGCAGATGATGATGGGTGGGAGTCACTTTCGCCATGCTGTTTCCGTTTAATTTCGCCCCAGGCGTGGTGTTTCGCTTGTTGTGTTTGATTTATGGTGGTGATTAACGATAATTTTGGTGGAAAATGTAGCGATAGTTTTGAATCTGTTTGAATAGATAGTAACTGATGAACAAAACAATTTGTATATACAGCAAGGAATATCATCAAGCAAAAGAATACCCAACATCGAATGTAGGTAAATCGTAAATTACTAGAACAAGCTTATTGTTCGCCTTCGTTCCATATTAAAAGTTATTTTTGACAGAATTGAATTCGAAAATCAAGAATAGAAGCTTAAAATTTCCATTCCTTTGTTCTTCTGCTTAGAAAACAAAATCGACACTCAAGATCGCATTTCGTTGCGCTTTAAGTACCCGAAAAAGTCGGACACTAAAATCTCGCGTGTGTATCACTGCCCGTTTTGGTGCTAAAAAATAACGCCCCTTGTCCGTGACGGGAGCGATTGAGCTGTTTGCAATAAAATCTTTCGCAAATCTTACCGTCGGGTCGTAAATCAAACAGTCACCCTTGTGGTTCTGACCGGCCAAACGATGAACTCCTGGCGGGGACTGGATGACCAAAAGCCCGCTCCCGGATAAGACCGAGGTCTGCAGTTAAAATCAAGATCCAAGGGAGACCCATAAAGCAGCCAGCTAAGACGGGAAAACGAGTGGAAAATTTATTTGCAAAAAAAAAAAGAACAACGCAAGCAGCGCCTTTGCTGATAAATGGAAGCGTCATACTCGATGCGTTTCGAAGCCGCGCGGGTTTGGCGTGACTTTTTTCTTCTTCTGCTGCTTTGCGGGAGGGAAAAACGCATAAAGTGACGACGAGGAAAAAGTTCGAAAAGTCGTTTAATTTTATCATCATCATATCCTATTAAAAAGTTTCCCCGCATGCAAAGTGGCTGCTTTTGTGGGGCAATTAACGTGGCGAAGCGTATCAGCGGATACCGACCAGGTCCAGTTTGGAGTGCGGTTCTCGTTCTCTGGGTATCTCAGAATTTTACATCACCGGCTGATCCGAGCTGGGCTACTACAAAGAATGATCAAGTTTCCTCGGGGAATGATTGGGGGTGTTAAATTTAACATTTTGTTAGTCAACAAAACAATAATTTAGATTACTTATTGTGATATTTCGATTTTTATAAAATGAGGTGCAAGATGCAACAGTGCACCGTTATCTTCTCAGATGCAGGCTACGTGCTAATTCGCATGCAGAACGTATGTTTATGAGATCATCAACCATTTACCAGGTGTTTAAGTTGAAAATGTCCGGTTGAAGAATTTGTCATTTTTTACCGGTTTATAGGCTTCAACATATATCAGTTTCATTTGGCCAAAAACGAAGTATCTTTATAGTGTATCATATATAATACGACGAGTTTTACTCCAAATTACGAGCATTTGCGGCGTTCGCTGGTTTTGTTTTTTTTTTTTCATTTGAAGAAAAAGCTGTCGAAGAAAATTGTTTGCTGTGTGAAGCTTATGGTTTATTTGCTCCATCTGTGAAAAAATATGATAAGTGGTTTCGGCAATTCTAGAGTGGTGATTTTGACCTCAAGGGCAAGGACCATCCAGGAGCAACGAAAAAGTTTGATTTCGCAGAATTGCAAGAGCTGTTGGGTGCAGAATCAACCCAAACTCAGCAAAAGTTGAAGGAAGCATTAAATGAGATACAATTTGTGACTTGTGAACGATTAAAATCCATGCGCAAGATCCAGGAGCTTGGAAAATGGATCAGAAGCCAAAAAAAGTGGTATTGCAACATGAGAATGCACTGGCGCGCAAGGCCAAAATCGTAGAGGAGACCATAAAAAAAACTTAGAGATTCTATCACACCTGCTGTACTATCCAGACCTGTTTCCTTCAAATTATCACTTTTTTGCTTCCATGGGCCATGTACTTTAAGAGCAGCGCTTCTCCAAAAATGAAGGTGAAAAATAGGTCGACGAATGGTTTTTATCGTAGCACAAACAGTTTTATTGAAATGAGATTTACAATATGCCTGATAGATGTGAGAAATGTATAGAAACAAACGGGTATTACTTTGAATAAATATTATTGTACAGTTTTCCCGGAATGTACAACAAATGGATTCCCGATGGATACTCGCCTGTATAATCGGGGATTATCCAGTTCGACCCGAAGCAAAACCGAAGTTGCCGCAGCAAAAACGAAAAGGGGAAGGGCTTCAAGTTAGGGCCCCTCTCCTTCTCTCTCCTCTTTTCTCTCGCACACTCTGTCTCTTTCACATAGCGGGATTCGAACAGCGCTATTTGTAACCACAGTCTAGCTCGCCAACCGCTAGACTGTCACTCTTGGTTGGGTACGGCGCGCTAAAAGTGAAAATTATATCTAGCCAGTGGAAACGATCCCACTGGAGGGAATGTATCGGGCGCGCTCTCGGTAGCAGTACGCGCTGGATGTATGGACTGTATGGACGCGCGTCGCGTTTACTCCCAGAGTCTATGGGGCGCGCTCGTCGTAGCAGTACGCATGAAATGCTCGGACCGTATGGAGGTGCGTCGCGTTCACTCCTAGAGTATTCGTAGTTGCTCTGACGAGTCGGATCGCGTCGTTCAACCAGCGCGGGGCATTCAAACTCTCGCTGAGCGAATTCGGCTGAAGGATATTGCCCATGGCGTTCCACCGCGTTCTCCATTTTGCGCTCGACATATGGTATCGCCCGCGCTGGAACAAACCCGAGTGAGTTGATGGGCGCGGTGTGGAGAAATTTATGGCGGTGACGGGAGCGGAAAATTTCTACGTTGGCGTAAAAGAGACAATGCTATCACCATCTCACTCTTTCCCATGTAATTTTATTTTTTTCCAAAGCACTGGTTGGTAGGGTAATCAAACTAAATTTAGGAACGGATCGAAATGCTTCATGTCTGGATCGGATAAATCAATACGATCCAGCTCCGATGTCACAACACTAGCCGAGACACTGCTCTGCTCGAGGGTTCGATCTAGTGATGGGTTTTCGGAACCGCACCCACAGCTCCGAACCGTTTCCGAGCATTTTGACTACGGCTCCGATTCCGGCTTACCCACGATTTGTTGAAGACGGTTATTTAAAAAAGGTTTTGCTGCCCTGTTGAAATTATCCAACTGTCAAATGTTGTTTACAAAAATGGTTAAAACGGCCGTACACGAAACAAATGTACCTCAATGATAGACAAGGGAAAGAAATAGCTCAATGAGATCTTTTCACCAATGCAAGCTACAAGACACAGGCCTGCTTCAGATAGGCATGTATTTCATTCATTTTTTTCATTTCCCAGCAACATGTACGCCTGACCCAAAGCGATATGCAACGCGGGATCTTTGATCTTCTTGAGTAGCTAGACAGCACCTTCGGGACGTAGTGCTCCCGATCGCTAACCACTTTTTCAGTAAAATTCTTATTGTTTTTACGTAAAACCGCTTCAATTTGTTCACACCAATTTGTTTAAGACCTACCTCAATATCACTCCACAACAACGCAGCGGCCGTTCAAAAAGTAAACAAGAGCTACTGGACTGTCAAAAGTTTCTTGTATTTTTCTTTAGACGATTTGTCAAAATGCTCTACATGATCTAACCAGAGTAGTAGATTTATCATGGTAAAACCCACGGTTCCGTCGGAGCCGTCCGGCACCGTTCGGAGCCATCCGGAACCATCCGGAGCCGCTAGTCGGCAGCCGGAACCGGCTGGAACCGTCAGTGTAGCGATTCCGGACGGTTCCGACAGCTCCGGAGGACTCCAGCTCCAAGCGGTTCTGGCTGTCGACTAGCGATTCCGGATGGTTCCGGACGGCTCTGGACGGCTCCGGACGGTTCCGACAATTCCGGACGGTTCCGACGGCTCCGACGGTTCCGGCTGCTGATTAGCGGCTCCGGACGGTTTCGGACGGCTCCGAACGGTTCCGGACGGTTCCGCGCTCGAAGTATTGCACCTACCTTCCGGAGCAGCTTCCGAAATTGGTGGAGTCATTTGGAAGCGATTCCGATTTTTGATCGAATTTACTCATCACTAGTTCGATCGCAAGCTTCCGCTAGGAATGCGCATGTTAAGTCTTTCTGTTGGCAACCGTTGGAAAGAACAGTTCAGTTGTGGATCATTTGTATAGCAGCAGAGTAAAAAAAAAGGTCAGTGATTAAAGTGATCAAATCAAGTTTGTTCAATTGTTTAGTTTTGGTGTTGGATTATAACTTATATAGTGTTGCATTGTTGTACTAAAATTGAAGAGGAGCTACTGTTGCAAAATGATAATTAGGCTGGTGCTACACGCGTCTCGGTCGTAGGGAAATATGAGCAGAAGTTTCTGGCTGTAGGTCGTTGTTTAGTTCACGTTTTTGGCTAATGGCTTTGGACACTACGCGTAAGAACTATTTCGGATTATACGCAATCGAGTCAGTAACTAACACAATGTTTAAATAAGAGCTCGCTGGTTCGCCTTTTTATAGATTCTTCATTTATATTACAATTTAATGTAGTTCTTCGTGATTGATAATTATTTGTAATTGTTCTTAAACGTTGCTTATGTCTGTTTGACTTTAAATTGTGTTCTATTTGGTTAATTTATACATGCGGTTATCGATTTTCTTCCATTCGGGTCGAATGCCTTGCACTTGGAGTTACCTGTTATTATTAACACTTTGAGCGCTACGTCGGTCCCGTGGGCCCGACAGCGTGCATTCTCGTATGGCCGTTTTGGTAGTTCGTTTTTCAAAAGCTTTGTAGTTTTTGTAGTCTGCATTGTTCTAATTCTATAGAAAGCATAAGCAACACATGCTGACGACTGACTCCGTATTTTCGTGTCTCTGTTTTGTCTTATTCTGTATCGGCAAGACATGATTGAACGTGAAAGCACTGCACGCTCGCCGTCGATGGTTTGCTACGAATCGCCGGCCTTTACACTGTTAACACTGGCGAGGCGTGCTTTCACGTTCAATCCTGTCTCGACGATATAGAACAAGGTAACACAGAGAAACGAAAATACGGAGTTAGGCATCAGCATGTGTGGTATATAGTTTCATTAGAATAAGAAAAATGTCTTTTGAAAAACTTACCACGTTGTCGGTCGCGAACGGCTGTGCCCGAAGCGGCATATGGGAAAGAACGCTGTCGGGCCCACTGGAACGACGTAGCGCTCAACGTGCAAAAAATCTGTTTTTGCAACCTTCATTTGAATGTTAGTTGTAGACGAACCTTGTTTATTTTCTGATCCTGAATAATTATGCTTTGGTTAGCACCCGCTGTTAATTCAATATGTAAGGGTTTTGTTTCCATTCTTCTTTTTTTCTTTATTTTAGTAGGCAAACATTTGTCAACTAATCAGTTAACTTTGGTTTAAAGAAATTAATTTATCTCTCCTATATGCCATACGTTTGATTTTGTTTTGTTTTGCTCCGCGCCATTTTTATAGGGATTTAATAACGACCATAGTAAGATTATTTTTTAACATTAACAGTATATGGATTAACACATACACATTCCATATGCATGCTGCATTCACTAAGTCGTCAGTTCCGTTTAACTGATTTTTGTTATTTTTTTAGATTTGCGGTATGGATATGTGTATTGCGCTTCTAAATAAAGCCATCGAACAAGCTTTTACTCCTGAAGGTGCTGCTATAGTAAAAGAAACTGTCTCTGCGGTTGGAGCTGCTGCTGCTGAGGTTGGAGCTGCTGCTGTTAAGGCTGGAGTTGTAAGTGCTCCTGGGGTTGTAGCTGCTGCTGGGTGTCTAGCCATGGGGGCTGCCGTTGTAGTTTTACCTGCTGTAATAGAATCTACTTTTTCAACATTAAACATTGACGCTCGTACCAATGACAGTAGCGAAAAAGGCGGTACCAATTCCATAGGTGCCAAGGTGGACAACGTAAACAACGGATGCCCTTTACATGCAACACCAACTGGAAATGCAAATACTACTGCAAGTGGCAGCGGTAATGGCGGTGATAAGGACGAGGGAAAGGATGATAAGGAAAATCAGCACGAAAAGGATGAAACGTCGGACGACGAAGAGAGCGATAACGAAAATCAATCAAAGAAGGACAAAAACAAGCCCTCAAAACGTAAGGTTACTACAGCGTGGCTGAAGCCCGTCTTTTACCCAGAAGCTCCAGTTCGTGAAACAGATCCATCGCATGAAAATTTCATTATTAGGATAAAGGTGCCCCTGATGAGATTACAAAGTGTCGGAGAAAACGGCTTCTACCCGAGGCAGCACTTATTATACAGAATCCGTATGCTTTTTTACGGATTTGGACGTTTGCGGCAGTTATGCTCGGAATTAGGTCTCATGGTAAACGACATATGTAAGTTTGGTACAAGCGTGTATAAGGATAATCGAGCAAGAATGGTGAAAAAATCAATATATATTCACGCTGCTCATGTTTTTCCCATTACCGATTTCGATTTTGACATGATTCGTGCGAGCCTTCGCCAGTTGCATCGCAATGAAACACAAGAGAGAATTAATGAACAAATTCATGAGCTCGAGCGAATTCTTAGAAACATGGTTGGACAAACGGATTATGTGCACAGAGATTTCAATATGAGTGGTGGTGTAGGAAGAGCCCTTGATATCTTTTTGAAAAACTTCATCCAAAAGAAATATGAAGACATCAACAGTGGCAACGTAGGGCAAATTTTGAATTCGCTGTCAGAGTGTCTAAGCTCATCTATAACAAAAACCACCCAACGAGAGATTGAAGCAACCATTCAATCGATGCTATCTGCCGATCACAGAGAGTGGATTGATTATTATAGAATGGGTTTTAATCGACAATATGATTATATCTTCAACGTAAGTCTCCGTTTCATAGATGCAGAATATAGGGAACGTTGTGAAAGAAGTAAAAGCCGTGACCGGGATGACGGTGAGAAAAAGAAAATGGATGAGACAAAGAAAGAGGATAAGGACAAAAAAAACAAAAATGACTTTGGACGTACGAAAAATCGTAAAATAATTGTTTAAAATACAAGCAATGCTATTCTAGCTTAACAAAATCGTCAAAATTTGTTTACTTGTCCCTGTCCATGTATGATTGATTTGCTTTATTGTTTAATCAATCTGCTTAAAATACATGATTATCACTTACATTTGCTCATTTATTTAATTTTCTTAAAATTTTCTGGTGTTATAGCGTTTGGTTTAGTGCGTCAAAAAATAATAGTTAAAATAATATTTTTGATACCAAAAATTCGCTTTTTCATATTAATTTTTCATTTATAATTTCAGTTGAATAAGCTAGTTTTAATAAACCTTACCTACTCTAACTACAATAAAATGCAGATGAAACGTTATAAAAGCAAGGTCCAACCTTTCGATAAACGACGACACCATCATTCTATTTATCCTGAGAGTTGTAAATGCATTATTACAAATTACCCTTTTCAACCCTTTTGCTTGATTGAGGACGCCCTCCATGCCGAGTGTAAAAGTGATGGTAAAATTAATCATCCCGAAGGCTTTCAACTTTATTGCTTTACGTAAGTGGCCACCGGTGGAAGCGTATCCTTTCTGCCGCGGAACACAACCAGCCACACGCTCCCGACTAATTAGGCGATATTAAAGAGATCCTTTCCTCGTCCAACTGTAAGAAGTGGGTGCAGTGAAGGGGGGAATAGCAATACAAAGTGCGAGAAATGAGTCCAAAGCGGGAGGAATCATGTACACTTCTATGTTGTCGGTTCGGATGCCGAGGGTTTTCACCGTCGCCGTCGCTTTTCATGTCTCTAATGTCGTGTCCCGCTCGTGCATTACCTTCCTGAGTCCCTCCTTTTTGATGTACTTTTAAGAAAATCAGCAAACCCTCCGAACCGAGTCGCGTGTCATGTTACCAGCACAATCAGAAGCACCAGCCGTTATCGTTTCGTACTAGGTTTCATCCATCCTAGGAAATGCAAAATGCGGAGTAAACAGGGCAATGAGTCAAAGCAAAACCGACCGGTGGGCTCGCGTGCGGTAGGCCAATTCCGGGGGTTGATTTGTAAAATAAACAACGGCAATTTTTCCTCCCCCCCACACTCCCCACCCTACTCCACGTCAAGTGGCCGAAATAGATATCTTTGATCTTGTTACTTATGATCTCTTATTTATAGTCTCCTCCCCGGCGGAGACTCTTTTGCATGTCCTCTGTCCCCGAAGACGGTCGCCGTTTTTCAGCGTTTCCAAAAGTGAAAGTTGAGCTGATTGAGGGTTTTCCCCGCCGTTGGGTGTTTGTTTGTTCCGGTGGATGAAATTGCTATAATCAGGTAACGTATGCAAGTGGCCCTCGTACACTGAGCTCACTGTAATTTTATTAGCATCTCCGGAAAATTCTTTCATCCGCAACAAGTTTGTTGGCATTCGCCCGGTAGGGGAGGTTGTAAAGCCTATGTTGAAAGCGATGTGCAACAAAATGGAACCACTTCGAGGGGGGAAGCAATTCAGGACATTCTAGGTAAACATGTACGATAAGTTTGAATTTTTCATTGTGAGCAAAATTATTTAAATTTACTTACCACAACACAAACAAAACGGTTTAATGAAATCAAATCCAACTTGGTTTCATATCTTTTTTATATCATCCACAACACATTGTTTTAAATAAATTCACAAAGTTTTAACAACATTATTTACGACCACACGGCAATTTCTCTGTTCTATTTCGGGACGGTACACTTTAAAAACACTTGCTCCGTCTTGGTCGGCCGACTTTAAAATCTTTCAACGTACCAAAACCCCCCGCTCACGCGGCTGGGGAAACGGGGTAGCAAAGGACTCGTGCCCTGGCACCTCATCCGTATTTTCTGGTGGTTGTGGTTAAATTTACGTCACCTCGTCTGGCGGTCGATGCGGCTTCCCATTCGTCATGCCGTAGACGATTTTTATTCTCGCTTCGTTCATAATCCCTTGGAGGACGGACAGGAAACGGAGGAGGGTTACATGCCAGGCTGGGATGCCGATGCTGCGGCCAAAAACCTTAAACAACCCACTTCTTGGAAGCCGGTCGACTTTTCCACCGGTGAAAACACGCCGGCCCGCAAAAGGTGGGCGGGAAATTTTTCGTACGAATGTTTCGTGATAAGATTTTTGACAAACAAACGTCCCGCTCCGTTCTGGGCCAGATCCAGTCAGTAGTGGTGGTGGTGGTGTGGCTTAGCGGGAAAATGCAATTATCCTCGGAAAAATGACTGTAAATTGACTCGCTCGTCAGTCGAGACGCCGGCACGCCGTGGCCGGAGTGGTTTGGGTTTTATTATAATCGTCTAACTTGGCTTGTGACGAGCTGTGTGAGCGATACATACACACACACACCCACTGTTGTTGTGGGTCATTGTGTAAGTGGTGTCGTTAAGGATCGTGATTTACTTTATTTTGCGGCACAACGGGGGGAAAGAAAAAGAAACGAATATGGTCGATGGATTTTGTTACAGAAACCATCGACTGAAGGCTTTCGCACACACTCAGGCATGTTTCTGACAGGATCAAGGATCGTTTGTTGAGAAGAATGGAGTAGGAAAGTTGAGTAAATTGAAATCATTTGTTTACATTATTGCGCTAGAGAAAGGGAGGAAACAATTCATGCATATCATTTCCCTCCTTGGCTAAGATGAGACCATTTCCCAGTCTTTTCCATGCCGTTCATTATTCATCCAGCTGCGAACTAAAAAGAAGTGTTAGAGCTACTTTAATTCCACCGCCAATTAAAAATTCCTCTGATGGGAAAAGTTTACGATTACGTGTAGCTTTAACTCAAAGGTTGTTCGTGCTTGCTCTTGTGCCTCTCGTACCGGTTTTGATAAGCTTCCTTTTCCGAAGGCATTCGCAAGCCCGTCGGTCCGGTTGGGCAAGCGTCGTGAAAGTTCAATGATATAATTATCCTCTCTCGATGTGGCGCGAATAACTGTAAGAAAAGACGAGGACAATAATTATACGCCGCTGCAGATTGAAAAAGTTGTGCCTGGATCGGTTGTAAGGAAATACTTCTAGTTTCCGAGGGAGTGCAAGGATAGCTTGCTTTTTCCCATATTTTCTTATTCCTCGCGCCTTTTGTTTACCTTAAAGTGTTGGCAAAGAAAATATTTTTTTCTTGTCGAGTTGAGGCTCTAGAATGTTTAAATAAAACTTATCACTTCATACAGGCTCCAGCAGAGCACTTCCTAATTTATAGTTTGATTGGTGCTCTCCTAACAGAGATATCTGCTCTCTGTTTTTTTCTTCGAAAATAGAGACATTCTAAAAACACATTCCTTTGTTTACAAAGGACTACCAAACGCCGGAACGGATGCTGTTTGTGATAAAAAAGTATACCAAAACCAACGAAATTAATGAGCCTGCACTGTAATAAATTTGTGGATGCCGACGACTAGCGAATGTGGCGAGATAGGTGACAAAATTCGCCCGACTGCACACGTACATTTGGTAGCCACATACACAGACACACACTCTAAACCATTCGACCAGACAAACAAATCACTGCATAGATACACGTGTATCTCCGGTAAAAGGCACCGGAGTCGGACAACAAAAGGCTGGCGTTTACCGGCGTCCAATTAAATTTGTGTGGTTTTATGATAAAATCTTAACCTAACCCAGGCTCCGGGTAGCTTCCGGCCGGTATGTCTGACCGGAAGTACCAGGGATGGGTTCATGCAGGGAAAAATTTGCTCGAGAAAAGTAGTAAAAAAGGTCCAGTTGCAAGAGAAAAACTCTAAAAACCAACTCCATCGAAATAGAGATCCCTTGTTCTAGGACAGGACAAAGAAAAAGCTTTAATAAGAGCGGAACAAGGGTTGCTTGTCTGTTCTCAAACGGTCTGTTTTATAAATAGATTCACTTCCTCTTATTTTAGCTAGATAAAGTGAGATTTTAATTTGATGATCAATACTGTACCATATTTTCACAAATTTTTATGTTTTAAAATACAATTTTGTGGCTAGGCACATTTTTGAGCTGAAAAATAATCATATAAACATCCTTTCTTGGTAGTTTTAGATAGTTAAACCTACTTAAAAACAGTTCTGTTATCACCTTTAGTGTCGTGCCAAAATAATCGTAAATATCCTTAATGCTCTAGTGCACCTTTTTCAACACCACCGAAACAGTTGTTTGCTACCCTTTTGCCGTTATTGTCTTCCGCTGGACACCGGAACTGGAAGGTGTTAATAAATTGTGGCTCCATTCTTGAGCACCTCACACAAAAAACACACCAACACCTTTGGCTATTGTTTTTGGTGGCGTCGGTCTAGAAAATGGTGATATGATTAACAAAAGAGCAGCACATGGGTGCACATTTTGTCACTTGCTGCATTGTGCATTGTTCCTTCCTTGGCTGAATATAGTGTTCATCTTCTGATGCTGCAGGTGAGCTGTTAGTTTTTTCTTTACTTTTGTTTTTTCTGATCCTTTTTAGAGCCAGCTCTGAACATATGCTCAGCTGCCAACCATATTTGTTTGTATTAAGGAAAGTTAAAACCTATTGTCGTGTGTTTTGATATGATGTGGCTTTTCTTTCTTTACTAACAGGTTTGATCTTTTTTACACTTATGAGTTTTAGCTTATTTGAAAAAATTTGAGTGTATTAAGTGTATTAAGACGTTTGAACCATTCTTCATACAGATTCCACGAATATTGCATCTTCTTGTCAATCCAGCCACGGGGAAGATTACTCTCTAACACAACAATTAATACCCAAGTCGGGACGAAAATTTCATCAAGAGGAGCCTCAAGTTCAGCACTAATCTTTATTAATTATGCTTGTACTGGTATGATGCTTCTCTAATTAATTTCAATGCCGAGAGCATTCACAACTCTCTGCGCTAAAGTTAATCCCTGCCATCTTTAAACACGTAATGCAGACTTTAAGTGTTCGTTTGGCTTTGTTGGATCTTTGCAGTGTAGGAAATAATATTTTGGTGAGAGTTTTCCCATGATTTATTCATCAGGAAAAACATTTTATTGCAATATGCAATGTGCGTTTTCGAAGACAACAATTCAAACTTATTGAAGGCAAAAATATAAAAGCATTTTAGAAGAGTGCTCAACACTGAAAAGAAGCACCCCAAATCGAAAATATATGGTGCATTAAGCCCCGTTAGCCCATTGGAAAGTGTAGGAAATAAATTACGGACTTTTCTTCACTTGCTCGCACCGTTTTATCTGCTCACCTGTCAATGTGTGATTTGCTTCCATTTCTTTCACTAATCCCTTCCGGTTCACGCGTTGCAGTGAGAAACTGGGTGTTTTTATTCTCGCTCAACGTTCGTCCGTCCCAAAAATATGGAAGCCCTTTATTCGGAGCTCGCAGTAGTGCAAGGAAAGGGAACGGGAACCTCACTGAGGGTGAATGAAAGGATTTTTTCCCCAAAAAGGAAAGATTGTTCTAAGCGCTTTTAAGGTTGGGCTGGGAGGGAAAAATCAGGCCAGAAGAAAGAAACGAAAAAATGGTGTGAATATTGTCATCGCACCGAATTGTAATATATCGCCTTTCGCCTAACGATACCTAGAGTGCGCACGTAAATTCGCATTAAAGCGTAAAATATGTGCCCCGCTGGTTGTCCTTTCATGCCGTGTCTTTTCACCGCTGGCCACATGTGTGGAAGTTCCCAGCTTTTCGTGGGGGCCCAAAAAAGGTTCCTTCAACGTTCCGAGCAAACCGACGAGCAATAGATGCTGCACCAGTGCACCGGAACCCGACTTGAAGCATCGTAACGATGGAAAAGATTTTTCCCGGCTTTGGAGGGAACATGTCATCGACAACCGAAAAGTGCTACCAGGATCGTTCCACCGGAAGCGGCAAATGGTCGCGGCAATGATAGTGTTTGATGGTTTGATGGCTTGTCGTCGATGGCACGCGAGTCGCGAGGGAAATAAACTGCCCGGGTTTCGGGATGTCTGGAAAAGCGTCACATGTAAATCACACCACCAGTAGTTCCATCGTTTGCTCTACACGTAGACTCCATTGGTTGGCCGTGATAAGAGAATGGACCGGGTTTCAGGCGGACCAAAGTGTGGGCGCCAATATGTTGGTGGTTCGATAGCAAGCACTCATAAAACGATGTAGCACCACGTTCCGGACGAGCCAGTTCCCACGCAACGGTTTGGGAAATGGGATAATTTATGACACCTGGTCATTGTCATAAAACCGACTTCAGCACATTGTTTTATTTAGGCGTACATTGAAAGAAATGTTGATGCAACGTTGAAAGTACCTCACAATAACTAAAATAACCACTTTTTTCTAGATGAATTTCAAATGACCTGAAACAATTCAGTTTAATTTTTGGTAGAAGAAAGTATTCTTGAAAATCAATAAACAATGTAGAATAAAACTGTCAATAAATTGAATCAAATGGTTATGTTGAATATACGCTTAAATTTATAACTGTAAAAAACATTTCATATTTACAATTGGTGGATGATTCCTATATTTGCTAAAAGTATTTCCCAAGCTTTTTATTCATAAACAGTATAAAATACCCTATTCTTTTATCTAAATGGGGTCTTCTTTGAGAACATATCTTAGCCATAACTGTTTTGTTGAGAAAAGCATTTGTTAGAACTTCAAAATTAATGAATAGTGAAAATGAAAATTAAAATAGAATTAAATTGGATGTTTTAATAATCATTCTATATTTCCTTGCTGTCTTTGCCTGTTTGACCTAAAATCTCTTATTCTTAGGATTTTGATTAATTTTTATCTACCTAGAGGTTAGGTTATAAATAAGGTTAAAATTACGAACCAAAGTTTTAGTGGATGGAAAAATTTATGTTTTTTTCTTAAAACATATTTTTAAAATTTATTTTGAAAGAACGTCATCATACTCAGACCGCAAAGTCCAAATGGCTGGCGGTTAACGGCGTCACGTTAATCGAAGCCGAAGCCATCCCAAATTATTTCGACTCGCGTGTGTTCTGTTCCGTTTCATAGATCATATCGTTCCTCGGGCCAGTTTTTTCCGAGCCCAAAAACAAAAAAAAAAGTTAGAGCTAACGAAAATTCTGCCTGCCCCGGCAACGTACACTCGGCAGCTTTTAGTGATTGCCGCCTGTCGGAAGTGGCAAACCGCAGCGAACGCAATTGCCGACATAAATTAACTGCCCCATCAAACGCACGCACATCCGCAGTACAACGCGAGTGAGCTTTTTGATTTACGAGTAAGTGTTCGAAAGCAAAAAAGAAATGAATTGAACTGATTCTGAATTGCAAAACCCAGCAAAAAAAATAAAAACCAACCACGTACCCAATGGCCGTCGGAATGCATTTGAGTGTTTGGCGATCGGGAAATATGGGGAAAATCGAATATCGATTAAAAACGATGCATTCGCCGGCGCCCTCCGCAAGCCATAACTCTTCTGCAAATTATCGTTCACCAATTTCGCCATTTTGTCAGGCGATGAAAATCAAACACAAAAAAAACAGAGAACAAAAATGCCGTATTATGCATTTTATCATTTCTGTTTTTAAATCGAAGATCAATCAATTCGAAAAACTTTGCAATAATGCTGTTGCTTGTTAATTTCACCAAAAAACATTAAATCAGCTTGCGCTAGCTTCAGTTTGACTTTTCCGCTAGTACGACATTGTATACCACAAAGTTGCATAGCCTTGCAGAATGTTAAACATGTAAGGTTGCCTCGCGTCGCTTAGGAATAAAGTGTAAATGTTATACTCAGGAAAGTCGACGATACAAAACTCGTTCCGAAAATCCCGTGGAAAACCCTAGACATATTGCCTCTTCGAGCGAGCAAACTTCGCATAATGTTGTAACATTTTACTGCACACACATATTTTCCCCGAAGCCAACAAGAATCGCGTTACATGTGACGTGCAATGGTGAACATGAGGTCGTGGAACGGTGGTTCGAATAAAGGCGCCCTGTAATTTCGCTAGTAATCTCAAGGTCTCGAAGCCTCGCAGCAGCATCGCAGAAAAGACCCTAGCTCTAGCGGACGTGGATGAAGTACACCGGGACGGCAGAGGCCATGCTGCTTTGTATGCGATGCATTCGCGCGACAAAAATTAGGAAACATGGAATACCAAATTACGATATCCAGAAGCAACCGACACCAAAACGCCCATCAGGGAGCGCTGGCTACCGACGGCCGCAACAACGTACTGAACTAGACCAAAGGCGGGGAGGAGGAGGAGGGAAAGCGTGCCGTGAGGGACCATCTCATTCCCTTCCGTCGTAGTTGATCCTAGGGTTCAAGACTAACCATCGTTTCAAAGGACACACTGGTGAAAATTGCGATACACCGACACGAACCGGCCTGCAGGCATGAAACAAATTGAGCTCGTTTTCGCTGACAAGCTTTTTTAAATCACACTTTTTTCCCTCCTTCCCATGGTGTTGCCGTTTCCGAGCCAACCTTTTCGCAACCATCGACCAAGAAGATGTCACCGAAGGACGTACATGCGGATCATACTGTGGGGTGATTTGTTTTCCCTTCTTCGGTCCTTTTTTCCCATCTCCGTCGTGTTGATCTAAATTTGAACACACACTCACTAGCCTTTGATCTTAAGTTTTACAGCCGCGGGCTGTAAAAATGCTTACAACCAAATAAGTTTCCTTGGGTAAGTAGCTGGCGTGTGCGAGGAGTTTGGTGGTGAACCCCCTTTCAGGATAAATTTGTATTTTAAGCTGCTTCGCGTTCAAATCATGCTCACTACCCGGCTCCATCTAAAAAACAACAGCATTGAAAAAGAAAGTTTGTTTAGGGGAAAACAAAAACAAGTTATCTATTTTAAATGAAAATCTCCATATTTTCCTACTAGCGTAACCTTTAATGTTGAAATGGCACATAAAACCATCGGACTTTGATTGCACTGTACTTTGCTTTCGCGCTGTCACGTTCGGTACGCGGCGCAAGTTCTCTGCCGTTTGGCAAGCGTAATAAAATAATTTTCTCGAAAACTTTATCCTCCATCCAACTCAACTTCTACCGTTATATCCTAGAAAGTGGGTAGGCCTTGCCCAACGCACATAATTTCATTCAAATGAATCCGGACGACAGTTGGATCGACAGGATTGAACTTTGAAGAGAAAAATGATATAAGTTTTCTTCGCTTTTCCTAGGCCGGAGTTAAGAAACGCAAAGACACAGGAAGGACGGTTTCTTTTTTGTTTTTGTTTTTTTACTGCGAGGACATATCGTCGCGAAAGTTTCGTGCCCCGCCTAGTTTGGGCCCATGTTTTTACACCAAAGGATGAAATGTCATCGCCCTGTGGATATTTCAAACGGGTTTTTCGTTTCGAACGGTCCGAAAAGGAAAGGTCAAGTTTAAATGTCACTCGAAAGTTTTGTTTTGTACAATTATCATAACTCAATGCAAAGGAAAGTGATGGTAAACGAATGATATTAAAGCTTTAAGCGATACGGAAACAAACAATGTTTTCACCACAACAACGTGGGTCACGTGGTTCCTTACAAGGATCCAAGATAACAGAACATTTAAAGTATTGTTTTTACCGATTCTCTACTTAAACGTTGCTTCTTTCCAAACTGAGTGTAAAAACCTGCACCTCAAAAAGGGTTGTGACCCTCAAGTACACCCATAGAGGTATTGAAAACAGTACTTGGCAAGAAAAAATCTACTAAAGACATGAGAAACAAATCAACAAGCTTCAAGCACCCAACCAACGTAAATAACACTCCAACAGCTCACGTTGTGACAATGAGCTTGGCGCTTTTTTCCAAGGGTCTTCTCTGCTAAACAATGACAACAAAGGATGCGACGAAGGCTTCAGTTTTCCTTTTTCCAAGTCCTTTCTAGACCATAATGGGCTACTTTGATGAGAGGAACTTCTTAAAAGCCTCCGTTTGTCAGAGAACAATTGCTGCGATGGAGGTAATGTAGTGATAAAGAGTGGAAAACAAAAGAGGAAAATAAAGAAACACAAGCAGCAAATTTGTTCGAAAGGTATTAAGAAGCATTAAAAAATAAAATCGTACCGAAGAAATTCATAACAATTATGTTCACTTTATGATTTGGTGTTTTGACACCAGCAGCTAACAGGTGCAGAAAGTTGAGTAATTGTTCAACCGGTGTTGCCAACTTGTGTGTCAAATAAGAAACCAATATATCGAAAGAGAGCGGAATTTTACGATTATTCTTTAAGAAAGTTGAACAAGGATTTTGAAATAACGATGAAATAACCAATGTATTTCATGTCGAATTATGTTTAAACTATTTTTCAATTGTAAATTTCTTTTTCCCAAGTGAAATCGATTGTTATATTAATCCGGTATCATAGTTTATAGTTTGAAATCTTGTTTAAAATTTATGCATATGAATGTTTGTTGTGCTGATGCAGCTTCATCCATGTCGTCATTATCATAAACATTTAATTATTCACATTCCAATTATTCTTTGTTAGTGATTATTTCCTTCATTCTTCTTCGACATAACTGAGTGATATTGTCATCTTTCTACAGAGAAGCTGTCCACCGTACCGCTTCATGCCAACCATCTCCCGATGTTGGTTGTTTATTTTGCAATACCAATGCTTGCCTTCGGAAAGTGATATCGGTGCGGTTTGCAAGCAGATCGCTTTAGCTGGCACACCTCCACACCTCCCCGTAAGCAAAATGCATAAACCTCGAATGCCAATCCAAATAGTTGCGCGGGCTGGACAAATAGCGCCGGTGCACTTTCTTTGATCATAAGACGCGCGATAGAACACGGGACTCCTTTAATTATGCAAATCCAAAGCCCCGGTGTTGCATTAATTATCGCACCGGACGCATATTGTTTGCCCGGACGCGAATTGTTTTCCGTCCCTTCCTCCCGTATCTTGTCACCCCACCGTCGAGGAAGGAATGTCTGCGGGTGAACGACGGCATGTGCATCGTGTAGCCAAGCCAAGAACATGGCCCCGGTTGGCACCCAACGCACGGTGGAATCAATCCGCCCACCAGCAGAGGCGGTAATGAAAGGTAAACAGTGATTCTGCAACTCGTGCTTAATGGATTTATTGTGTAATTACGTGATAACTATTGAAAATGATCAATTATGAAAACACTCACACCGGCCGGTTGCATTCGTGTGCAGTGTTCGAGTGGCACTTCGTGGGACACCTCTACGGAAAGGACACAGCAAACCATCGATGCGGAAGGCTTGAGACCGCAAAGCAGGTCGTTGGTTTAATTGATTTTAATATTTACCTTTGGTTATAAAAACGATAAAATTAAAATTAAATATGCAAATGAACGGTAGCCACACAATAACGGATGAATTCAAACATTTAATAAAACAAATTGAATTGTGTATGAAAATTCATTGTATGTTTCCTCTAAAGATCGATAACCAACTTTTACGGTGGATATAAAAACTCAACCACACAAGACCCAAAACTATGATCGGTGGGAAACACTTGGTAAGGCAAACTCTTCGATCGCCTGCCCAAAACAAACGGAACGATTTTCGCCTAAATCCTGTCGGAAGCAAATGACACGTTCACACGAATCCTCTCGATTTACTTGCCAACCTGGAATCACCTGGCAAATCCCTCCATTATGATTCATGCTGGAGAATGGAGGCGTAGGAGGAGGATTTCTTTCCCGGAAACCCCACACAAACCAAATATCCCGCTTCACTTTCATGCCAGCGCACCAAATTGCCTTCCCTTGCGGCCAAAGTCGTGCCTTGGTATGGACCATTCCGCACCACCGGCCCTCCAGAGGCTGGATGTGTAAATTATGTGTTTTATGTCGTCGTTTATTCGTTTCCGGCAATAAAACCACATAAAATTATACTTTTTATCTTCGGTTTGCTCTTACCTCAGCCGTGCCGAATGTTCTGACTCTTGGTTGGACTCGACGTCTCCTCAAACCGGTTAACGTTGGGATTCGGAAACCGACGACGGGGGAAAGTAATCTTAGACAAAAGGACGAACCGCGCCGTACCCGAAAGCGTTGCAAATTATTTCTGGCCAGTTTCATTGCTAGATTCATGTATCTTAAGGCCAGATGGCAGGAAGAAAACGAACATTTCCCTCCCCAACCGAACCCTACTTTGAGCGAATTGAATAGAGTACCATCATCATGGACAGAAGGGGAAAAGATTTGTACCTTCAGGAAGTTTTTCCTTTTCTTACTTTTCGGTAGGTGGTTGCTTTCACTCAGCATTTTGTGGGAGTTAGTGCTGGCTGGAGTTCTTCTATTTATTTAACAAAGGCACAAAGAAAACAATGCACTCAAAATTCTTTCCAGAATGATTTGACTCATGCGTTGCAACTTTCTTCGATAATAATTTTTCATTTTATTTTTCACTTTTGTATAAAATGACAATCATGTTGTTTGGTTTCAAATTTATTCTATTTTAATCATTTGCGTTTGCTTCCTCGTTTTCGCTTGTGTTTTGGTTTTGTTTTAATTTTTCGGTGTTAAAATTATTTTGAATATGCTACCCCCGATAGCTTCTACAGTTTCGTATTTTATCATTGTGGGAGAAGAAAACTCAATCCTAGCTTTCAACGATCACGTTCAACTTTTCCACTTGTTACGTTTAGTCTGTGTTTGTGTTAAGATGTTTGTGTATGGAAACGATAAGGAAATTGTTCTTATTTGGTGGCTTGTTTTCAAAGTTTTTGTTTATAATTTATCTCTTTCCTGGTGTTTCTTCGCACTTCATACGCTTGAATTCATCTTCGACCAGTGCTTTACCGATCAGCATAAACATTTTTCATAATTCGGCACTTAGTTTCATCAAAGTGATCGGTTTGTTTTTAGCAAGTTTTCCATTTATGCAACTTTTCTAAGTCTGTTTGGTGAGACCATTCTTTTGCAATAGTTGTTTCTGAATCGTATCTTTTGTTTTTTTTACGGTTTTCCGAGCTTTTATAAAGTTGTGGAATGAAATTACTCGGTAAATTAAAAACAATTCATTTTTGGAAAAGGCTGTGCGACAGATATTTCCCTACCCAATATGAAACTGCTTGTGAACAATACTTCAACTGCTTGAAAAGAACTTATAGTTCATAAACCATTGCGAATGAAACCAAACGGTGTTCACTTTTATATAAAAAATCAGCTTTGCTCCAAATACCATACCATTTTGGTTTTACTTTACGTTCCTTCGCTTCTTTGCTACATTAATTTGGCTTTTCTGTTTTTCTCTGTTGTTTTTTCTTTCTTAGTTTTGAAGTTTTATGTACAAATCCCTTTACTATTCGCCTATGCTTCGTGCTTCTGCTGCAAAACTGAGATGCAACCGGATGTTATTTTTTTAACTCACCATGAAATTCTCACATGTTAACTTGTTTATGGACACTGGACTCTAGGAGGGTTAGAAGTGAGTTTTTGATTCGATAGGATAGATAGGGTTAAGCCATGAGAGAAGGTGTTTCGATGGTGAAAATAAAGAAATTATGAAGGGCACTAATTTTGAACGTTTTAACTAAAGTTTAATAGAAAGTTATACAACTGATGGTAGTTTGTCTTACTGATAATAGAAACTGTCCATTCATAATAAAGAAGATGTTAATTTTGATGTAATTTTTACAAATGAAAAGGTTGTTTCAACAACTGAAATGAACTGTACTTTACAACATAATTATTGCATTTCCGAAACGTTCCGAAAATTTGCTATTAAAAAAAACTATTGACTTCGTTAATAATGTTTTACTTCATAATCTAATTGCAGCAAAATGGCTCCTGGGTTGAAACTTACCACTAGATGAAGTGTGAAAAAGTTTATTCTACAGAATGGAAACGATAGTGATAAATGACAACAACAATCTTACTTTTAGCATTTACAGAGATACTTTAACTATGATTAGTATGAGCGTTATTTTAGGTCTGCCAGCATGCATTAGTTAGGATAGGAAAATTACAGCTGTGTCGTTAAGGGATAGTTTACAGTTAGTAAGCATTTAAATTAGTTGGTTTAGATGTTTTATATTTCAATCGTTTGTGGTTTTGCTTTTCGTCTCTCTCTCTCATTCTCTCGTTTGCTGACAAAAGAGAACGTTTGATGGTATCACGATCCTAAGTGAGTTTAGTTGAAGCAGCATGCGATTAAAAGAGTCCATTACTTAATCTTTTTAAACTTTCTTCCAATTTTTGTTTTATTCTTCCCCAGTCCTTTTTTTTTCTTACCGTAAGGAAACTCCAACAACTGTCCACCATTATGACGTGTATCGCTATGTTAACATATTACAATATTCTCCCCGCTCCGGTCTGGCCACGCGCATTAACTTTCTTTTGTGTAGCATTTTCAAGTGCCTAATTCCCTAAACGTTCACTGGTTTTGATGTTTGATCTTACATTCGAAACTAGTACTGCTTTACACAACAATGATGTCGATTGAAACAGGAAACGATTTCAGTCGGAAAGAAACATTTTTCAAGAAATTAAAATTTCATTTCAACTCATAAACTCGTTTTGCATCGTGTTGCTTATGACCCTAATATTTTTTTTAATGTCATCCGTGTATATGTTTGGCTAATATGTACAGGTATATCATCGATTTGGTTTGCTAAACGTTGGTAATACCTACCGCTTTCCTCGGCGACGTCGTTCTTGCATAGGTATTCTTGTGGGGTGCTTCTTAACAAACTAAAAATTCGCCTTCACCAGCACGCGTTAGACGATCTCTATTCCCCCGGAAAAAATTAGAATCACTTGCGCTGCCAGTTTTCTTTTCTTCTCATCGCCAAAATAACATTTCGGCCACAAAACAACAGGTTCACAAAACATCTGCATTTTACATCACCATCGATGGGCCCCGTTTGACTGCCACGAATAAATATATATGTTTTCTCCAAAACAAAAATCAGGGTGTCACGTTTTTGCTCCATTGGGTCCATTTCCAGCTCGTCAGGTTGCCCGTGTAGGGAATTTTTTATTCAAATGTTTATTATGTTCCTCCCTTACACTGGCTTCATTACAATGAGGTGTATATTATGGTTCTGGTTCGGATGTTAATAGCTCGATCGTTTTTTTGTTTTGCTTTGTATGTTTTACATCCCTTCGATTTGCTTTAGAATACCGTACAAACAGCGGCACGGAAGAGGTACCGCTAAGGGAGCAACGGACAGAGTGTGCTCGAAAGCCATCTCGTAGAAATCGTGAAGTGGCAAGTGTAGGAGGGAACAAAACGGTGCGTGAAGAGGAATGGCCGAGCGATGGTCTCGAACGGTCACTTTCGATGAACAAGCAATGAAATCACCTCAAGAAATTGTTGAAGATCGATAGAGGAATACATATGCAACAGGGGGTACAAAATTACCTGCCTTACTGTAGCTCGCCCAGGTTCAGTTGTTAAAAGTTTACAGCACGCGGCAATTGCTTTCCTTTCCTTAAAGGCGGCCCTTTGCTTGAGCGGTGAAAAGGAAAGCGAAGCTTTGTCCAGGGTAACAACGCAATAGAGAAATAGTTTAGGGAATACGATAGTGGAGTTTAGTGGTGCCTTACGCTAGCTAACAATGAGCCCAGCTGCGGGACAGCGTGAACACCGTAACAATGCCCCAGGACCCAATGGCCATCGCAATGGAAACCGGAAGCCATCCCGGGCGACTCGCCCTCCCACCGACGCCACCGGTGCCGAAGATGGGAAAATGAATCTCTTCCGGCTCCATCAGCTCCTCGTCGTCGTCGAGCCCGTTGCCCGGGACCGTGTTGATGGTGTTGGTGTTGATCTTGTAGCCCGAGCTGCCACCGTTTACCGTCGTCCCGGACGAGGAGGAGGAGGAGGAGGACGCCGAGAGCGAGAAGGGTGGGCTGCCGAACGGTCCAGAGCCGGCACCGGAAGCGGATGCTCCCGAAGAGGAACCGATTTGCTTGTGCTTCAGCGTGTAGTTGACTCGGAAGACGGCCTCGGCAACGCCGCCCGGCGACGATACGATGAAGTAGAACGTTCGCGGAACCTTCTCGTGCATGTGCACGTAGGTCAAACGTGCCTCCTTGCAGAATGGCGTCGGCAGATCCTGTCGGAAAGAAGAGAGGCGCAAAAGAAATGCATTGAAACGTATCCATCAGTGCATGTGGAACTGGGCCATTCGAGTGCAAATATCAGAGCTCAACATGATGAAGCTCTCCACAGGCATCCCGTAGGCCATGGATAGTCCAGGTTGATTTGCGAAACTTCACGTTCGCCGTAGATGCGGTCACGTTTGTAATCAACCGAAGGAGGAAACCGAAAGAGGATGCGTTTTTCAAAAGCACACAAAAACGACTGCTGATGGCGAATGGGGGAATGATTGGTAAACTGGTTTCAAATTACTTCAACAAGAGTGGTATTGAAAGATTAATGCATAATAGAAGCACAATTGGTTGTTCACTTTTTAATTTTCCAAAATAAACAGTTGCGCCTGGTTGGTATGCAATAGGCTGTACAAGCAAAATATTCACAATAACGTTTTGCAAAGTAACTTTAACTCTCTCTTCTAAAATAAATAAATATACAAAATAGGTTATACTTACTATAAACCCATAGGCCAGCACGTCCGAGCCGTACTGATTTCCGGGCGTATAAACACGGTCGCCGTGCAGCCAGCGGGCCGCATAAGCAGGAGGGTTGGCACAAAACTCCACGGACAGATGCAACGGCGATCCGGGATAGGCGACGGGAGTCGTATTTCTGGCACTTACACTCGGAGCCCCTGTTCGAAAGAAAGAAGGGAAGGAACGGGATGTTTTAAAACCGGAAGGAAACGCACCAAAAGATGTAATTCAAATTCCTTTTGCCTGGCGTTTGTGCGCTTGATGGCGTAGGTAAAGTCGATTTACAAAGATTCCGTTTGACAAATCCTATTAAAAATAAAACCACCCTTGGGAGACATTTGAATGATTATTCTTATAATAAGGCGGGGGTCGAGTACTGCTGGTACGGTCACTTTATAACGTTGTCAAGATGTTTAATTTGAGATAGCTTTAATCTTTCTTTGGGGATCAAATTTAGTTGTTAATGGCAGTCATATCATGGTAAAGCTAATTTTTGTCGGTATGAAACAAGAGTAAGAGAACTTTAAGCATGCAATACTCTCAGTTGAGTGTTTAGTCATACGAAACTATTGGCCATTCCGATTCAACCTGCCAAGTGGAATCAAGAGGTTTTGCAATCGAATTAAATAAAACCAACACTCGATGGTGCTAAAATGCGGTTTCGAATTCTCACGCCTATGTAGCGTGTGCGTTTTATTTTTTCCACTTCTCCTAAGCTTCCCATACGATGGCGCTCCGTTTTTCACACTTCTCACGCCGGCTGCGGAAATGTAGAAAACCACTCGTCGGTCAACCGGGCATCCTGTCAGATTCATTTATTCAACAACCATCATAAATTTTCCACTCGTGTTCGGTTTGTCACGGTGGTCAACCGCGTTCACGCTGTTGAGCTTGCAAAAACTAAAAGCTACCAACGTACAGATGGTGAGCTTGGGAAGGCAAACAATCTACAATTTTAATGCGTGTATCGAACGTGACGATGAAGCATCGTCTGGATGGAGTTTAAAAATTTGATTCCTTCACTCTATAATTGAAAAATTCCCTTTTCGAACGAACATAGCAACTTATGTATTACTCTAACCACCTGATTCAGAAAATTGCCACCATTTGAAAATTCATCTGAACAAATCCTTTCTCGGTATCGTTGGTGGAAAATGGGCAAAATATGGACAACAATCGTTGGATCCGATTCCTCAGGTTTTACTCGCTTACAATATTTTCTCTATAACATCGTCAAAATTCATTATTTATTCTAATTGTTATGTTTTTAACATTCAGTATTTACTTCACTTCATTTTTTTTATTTTCATACTTGTTCTCGCACAGTTTGCGCTCCGAATATCAATAAAGTTGCTGCTTAAATAAACGGAAAAACAATCAAACTTCTTTCCAAAAACACACAAAACGGCATCCCGTTCGCTGTAACATGTTCAACATTCGAACAAAAACTTTCGGTTTTTGTCAGTGGAAATTTCTCATTGCCCTAATTCGATTTATCATATGCGTTTCCATCTGTATCAAACGCACTCAGAACAAAAACCCCGGAAAATGGGCCAGTTCTTTCTCTCCCAGCCGATAGCTTACTTATGGTTGCAATGAAGTGAGCGGAAAAAAGGGAACCCTAGTGAAAGCAACAGAATGAATAACACATTATCACGGGGAATCGAATTGTCCTCGGCGCACTGCGTTAAGCAATAGTGTGTCCAACAATGGCAATGGGGTGTGGTGTTCTCCAGCGAAAGTTAGGCCATCGCTCGTTGATTTATGTCTTCTATTTTTGTTTGAATTCATTTCATTGCCTCACTCTGATGTTGAATATATTTTGTCGTATGGAAATTGAGTTTAACAACATCAGGAAACGCTGGAAAATGTTATGGATGGAAAAAAATATTCGTTTGTAGCTTTTGTAGAGCTTTTATTTTGTTTAATTTTTTAACATTTGTGATTACACAATGTGATTTTATATGGAATGGCTTGCGGACATTTTTTATTTTATTTCATAAATTAATTTGGCTAAAGGGTATATTGAAATTACCATTTAAGTTTTGCAGTTCCCGAACACGTGCTTTTCATCACTATTTGAAGCATCAACATAGAAGTTACATTTTTCCTTCATAAAAACAAGCAAACAGCATAACATCGGGTACGTATTTCGCACATGAAAGCCGCTCGGCCAAAACCACACAAGTTTGTGATTTGTAACCGCAAAACTAATTTACCATGAAGCGTGTTACGGTTTGTCCGATGTGTGATGGTTTTAGTAAATAAACGCGACTCAGCATCGTCGCTGCTATCTGGACGCGTTTTGCCAGTTCCTGACCATATGGACATCCGGTACCGCAGCTCCCTAGCACGAAAGGCACAAACGAGGGCGTGAACCGAGGCACGCATCCTGTTGAACGTTTACAGCTCGACCGTTTGGTGACGGCTGTTGAAACATTCACTCGATGTCAACGCCAGAGCGGTTCGTTCCCGGGAAGGTATGGCCTGTGCTGTGGCTACTCCAGGACCGGAAATCCGCCATCCGGCCGTCGGAGAATGTTTTCACGCTGCACGAGAACGGAAAACGGGCTCGCCACAACGTAAATAGCGCGGTTGCGCGAAACAGTAATGGCAGAGCGATGTCCATACGGGACGAGAGCACCGGTGGAACACTTGGCTCCGGGTTGAAGGTGGCGCCGCAAATAGCGCGAGTTTACAAAACACTACTTCAGGATTGCGACTTGGCCGTGGAGCAGAATTTCAATTATCGTAACGAGCCGAGATTGGATGCCATCGGGAAACGCTTTTCGCGAAATGACGACGACAAACTCCAACGAGGTTCCATCGGGTTTTATGGCGATCGGTGAAAGGTGGCAAAAGTTTCTAAATAATCGTCCACGACGAGTAGGTCAGGAGGATGGAAATCGAGCGCCAGGATGTGGCCCGAGCCAAACTCGGGGTGAAAAAGAGGAAAAAAGGAGACAAGCGTGTGCTTGCCGGTAAACGTGTAGTTTACGCTTCGTAATTGAAGTTTTCTGGCACACTGTCGCGAGTTTTTCCGCTCCAAATTGAAAAGAAGTAATTTATTTCCTCTTTTCGTTGTGGATTTATTTTTGGGAGATTTCAATTACGGATAACCTACCCCCGGAAACGAGGGCATTGGAGGATTTATGAATTTTACGTTGGTTAGATAAACTAGTTTATAAACGAAAAACATTCTTTAAACTGATAAATTTGGGTTTGCATTCAATTGCGTAAGTAATTTGATGTCAAAGAATCTTTTATTTATATTTTTTTAATCTATTTTATTTGCGAACTAATGAACTTTTTCCAAGCGATTTCCAAAATAAATTAAAAAAAGCCCCATTTCATATTCCATGGGACAATAATTAATTGCACCAACACAAATGCTTCCCTTCGCTCGACTTGATTTAAAATGCCTCGATGAAAATAGAACAAATCATTCATATTGTTTGATTATGAGTTTCCCTTTTCCCACCCTTGTGACGTACACTGAGCACCGTTCTACGCCAAGAAAAACACAATTTACAATCAAAAACGGTTCCTGTGACAATACTTCCATCGGATTTCATCATGCGAATAACACGCCATGATGATTCCATTGATTGCAAATTATTGGCATTATTATAAATTATCATTGCTCATCATCAGCCAAGCTGAACGTTGATATTTAATGCACGCATCCGGCACATCCGTTGAGTCGTGTACGGTATCGGGACTTGGTGTTTGCGAGGACGAAATATGAAAATAGATTGAAGTAATTTCAATCGACTGATTGGTGCGTTTATTTTAGAATTTGAAAAAAAACCAATGCAGGGGTTTAACAATCGTACGATTAATGATGGTTGATTAGATGAGGGGAGTTTTGTACACAATCAAAGCCTTAATCAATCCAAGCCACAATAAAGGCCAGCAACGTTCAGATAATATATGAAATATTCCCCTCTTCTAAACCAGTTTTACTTACCTTTGACAGCGATCGATACGGTTTGCAGGACTTCGAGTTTTTTGCGATTGCTCGCATTCTGCCCCACGCACTTGTACGTGCCGGCGTCCTGGTAGACGACGTCCTTCAGTGAGAACTGCCCCGTCGGAGTGTAAATGCCAGCTCCAAGGCCTTTCAACCGGGCCGTCACCGGATCCAAGTGCGACCAGCAACCTAGCGATCCTGAAATAAATAAACGGAGCGGAGAAACGAAAACGGAATATAAGTCAAAATCATACAACAGAAAAACCTCACAATCGATTTGCGTGCAGGAAGAATGGATACCTTGAGGACACTGTAGAGTGACCGAGCCACCAAGCTCGACCTCCATTTGGCCAGCCTTGAAGGAGTTCGAACCGCTCTGCTCTGAAGCGGGTGCAGACCCGGTGGCAGGGTTTCCTCCACTCGGAGATGCAGCAGCCGAGGAAAGGGAGACGGACGAAGAGGAAGACGCCGCCGATGCCGAGGACGAGGAGGAAGAGGAAGACGGTGACATGGAGAGATCGTGTTCGACCGGTTCCGACGTCACGTCGACTGGTTCATCTGAAAGTCCGGGAGTAAGAAAAGAGAATACATTTTATTTGTGGCGTTTCTCGAAACAACTTTTCTGTGCTTGTGAAAAATAATATAAAAAATATAAAACTATATAGGAGACACAAACACATAGGGTTTTGCAAATTAAAAAATCCTTCCCATCACAAAGTGGCTCGATGCTGAGTGCAGGAGCTGCCATAGGTGGAGATTATTATTAATTGGAAAACGTTTAATTTATGGCAAGGAAATCGAACCTGCATTGCAGATGCAACTCCTACCGTTGCAGATATTCTAGAATACCCGTACCATTCCCAGGCAGAAAACCGCCAATGATTGGCAACAGTTGCAGTGTGGGTTAGCAGGAGTTGCCCGGGGTCGGAAACGAAGAATATATTTCAAGATTGATTTTTAATTGAGTTGAGAGCAAGCAAACAGCAAAACGGCAAACACCTTTTGCACGCGCTGGTGCCAGTTTTGCAACGATTGGAAAATCGGTTTGAAAGCCCCCAGTTGGGAACATTCGTGGCGTCTGACCCAGTTCTGGGAATATTGATTAGTTGATAAATCATTTCTTCTGATCGCCTGTTGTACATTCATTTGTATAATTAAAACTTTTGCAAAATTGATTTTCCAACCGACTAATCGATCAAAAACAGGTTAGAACCACGCTTTATTAGCGTATCGTATCAAGAGTAACAAAGAAAGCAAACGAACCAAACCAATCCAATGGAAAAGTTTGCAGGATTGGATTTGTGTGTCTTCTGAAAAATCCTTACAAAAACCGAAATGCCAAACGCAAATTGCAAAACCGAACCGAAAATGAGTCACACGGATGGGAAAAACCACTGAATAAGCGCTACTCACAGCGAACGCTCAGATAGTATCCGATGCTCGAGTACTGGAAATTGAGATGCCTCGAGGTGCACTTGTACCAGCCGGAATGTTCGCGCCGGATCGAGCTGAAGTTGAGGAACCCGTCGCCGATCTGCGGCACCGGCGTGTCCCCGTCGTCCTTCTGCCAAAGGGGCGTGCTGGGCGGGTTCGAGTCGACGTCGCACTTCAGTGAAACTTCGATTCCTTCCCGCAGCGGATAACCGAACCCGGGCGTCCTCGTGATGGCGAACGACGGTGTGTCTGTATGAAAAGGGAAAAGAACGGGAAATTGCATGTTAATCCAAACTCTACCGGCGATCAAACGGAACCAGCTTGAACTCCAGGCCGGCATGATGGCAGGAGGCTAATGAAAAATTCCACTCACACTGCACATCGAGCAGAATGGATGCGTTTTGGCGCACTTTCAGCGTCGGATGCTCCATGATGCAGAGGATGCGGGCGTTGTGGTGCACCCGGAAGACGCCCGGCAGCTTCACCTCCGAGATGGCACCGCTGTTGATCTTGTACGGTTCCTTGTCCTGCAGAAAGCGACAGAAGAAGCGGAAAAACAAACAAACATGAAAGGCGACATCCACTGACGAACCTCTTCCTTTTGCCTTTGTAGTCGCGCGTATAACGCGTATTGGGAAAATTGAAAATATTTTCACAACCACACACACACACACGCACACACACCGCTAATTTCCATTTCATCCATCATGCAGGATACGGACTACATTCTTGAAATCTCACCTTGTCCTTCTTAATCTCCTGCAGCTCGAGCACTTCGCTGGAGATTTTCTGTGCGTGTCGGTCGATGCCGGGACTGAGTAGGACCTCCCAGGTGAGCGTCGGTTTGGGGTTGCCACCCTCGCTGACGCAGGCGAGCGTCAGCTCGGAGTTTTCCTTCACCGGGATGAACATGTTGCCCGCATCGAGCCGCCGGGAATCGATCAGCAGGTACGGTTCCTTCGGTGGATCTGCAATGGGATACGGCAAAAAAGGAAAACCCAGTGTGAGCCAGTGTGAGCAGCCTTCGGTGATTGAAGTGTCCCCAGTGTAAAGAAGTACAACAGAATCACGGAATGGAATCCGTCCGGGTTGGCTGTTGCAAAATTTACCGAACATGCACAAAGGGAAGAAAGGAAGTGAGGTGTGGTGAGCAAACTTTGCTCGGTGGTTCTGATTGATAACAAAGATAGACTGTTTGTTCGGTATTTGCTCATCGATTTTCAGATCAATCGTTACCGCTTCGAAGGAAGCAACTTGTGCCGCATCCAAGAATGAGAAACGGGAAAAGTTTTGCGCTACCAATGCATTCGTTGAGGAAGTTTCATGCTCGAAATCACCGTTGCAAAGTAGTTCTGATTGTACCACACTATGAACAACGTCAGAGGTGGATCTTTCCATTAGGCAAGTGAGCCACTATAAAAACTGGGGCCAAAGTTTCAGTAAAAGAAGTAAAAATAAACATCACTTCTGAAATTATTGGTCAGTCAAACAAAGTTTCCAAAACCCAGAGCCTTTCTGTGCTTATTAATTTGCAAACCACGATCAGTTGTTGTTCCACGAAAGTTGTTCATAGAAATTTATAAATGCATAACATGCCAAACGTATCTAAATGTTCAATACTTTTGTTAGAACTTAGAAGTTCCAAACAATTAAAATATTATTAAGTTGTTCATTTCAATCATAGAAGAACGTAACAACATGAAAGAAATCAAATAACTGAAAACATCGAAGATATTAACCAAAAAATAAGGAAAGGCTTATGTTAAAAAGTAAACAATGGAACAGAATCATAAAACTATTTTAAGATACGTAGTTCAAAATGGCGTTAAAAGTTAAATGGAATTCATAATACACAACACACATAAAATACAAGAATGTCACAAATGTTTATGATAAACATAATAGCGATTGAATTTGCATTTAAGCTTAAGCTTGGAGACAAAAGAACAAGGATTGTTCATGCTTCCAAACATAAGTTAGGAGTAGACCTAAACAATATTTTGACCTTATATTCATGTTTAACTATAATACTAACTAAAAAAAAAGCCAACCAAACAAAATGTTTCTGTAGATCAACGTCAGAATATTGTATGTATAGAGTATGAACCAGAGATTTAAGGAACAAAACATATCAGATGAAACAAAATTAATGAATTAGTCGTATTATGGCAGACGAGCCTAAGCTTTGACCAAGGTGTCGGTGCCTGATGCCTAACGTTAATTTCCCTTCAATGCCCTGGAGTCATCGTCGCGTCAAACTCACCTAGAACAATCAGCTTTATCGGGCGGCCGTTGAAGAAGAACCCGCGAGCATTTTCCGCCTCGCACTGCCAAACACCGTCGTCCTCCAGCATCACGTTCTGGATAGTGAGTCCACCGAGCGGTTCGCGCACGAACCGGATGTCGGCGGTGCGTGACTTCTTGTCCATCACGTGCACTATCTGGCCGTCCTTGAGCCATACGCTCGTCGTGATGTCGGCGTCGACCTCGCAGTTCAGGCGCACCGTCTCGTGCTGGTCCGCGTACACCACCACCACGTTGTCCTCCACCACGTGCTCCTCCGAGGGGCCACGAATGATGGGCCGGAGAGGCAGCGCCTGCGGCTCGTCCAACGCTTCCCGTGCCACCTTTCCCAGCGGGCGCCGCGACCTGGACGCCATCTGCTGCTGCTGTTGCTCGACACTTGTCTCCAGCAGATCCGGTCCGTTGAGAAAGATAATTTGCTCGTCAAAGTTTTCCCCGACGCCGTCGCCGAAAATGTTCCCGTGCTCGTCGAGCGTCAGGTCGGTGCCGAGCGGGGGCAACCGTCCAGTCATGCCACTGTCGTTCCGATGGCCGTGGCCGGTCGCGATGAAGACACTGTCGTCTAGCAAATTGAAACTGTCGAACCCGATGGCGGCAGGCTGTGGTTCGCCGGGGACGCGCCTTTGAGGCGGTGTTGTTGTTTGCGCGACCATCGATGTTGCCTCCTGAGCTGGCTCGTGACTAACATTTTGTAAAACTATCGTAGCCTCCTGCGTTGGAACAACGCCTGGTGTATTTCGTGTCGATGAAGAATCACTTTTGATACCATAATTGCTCGCACCTTCCGCACTGGGATGGTTTTTAGGATCATCGACAGGAGGGTGAGTAGGATTTTCTACAACAACGGCCGGGTGTGGATTCGATGAATCATCGTCGGCGCCTGCCGTTTCCTCCGCCTTGGTGATGGCGGTTTCTTTCATCCTTATCGACCTTCGGCGCATCAACGAACGTCGGTGTCGCTTGTACGCTGTGTGGTGCGTGTCCTCCGTCCCACTCCGATGTCGCTCCGGTTGCACCTGCGTATCACGTAACACACTCGCCAGCCCCTCGCGCTCGAACAACTCCCGCTGATCGTGCATATCCTCCTCCAGTGGATCCTTCGGCGAGCCGGCCACAACGTCACCCGCTTCCTCCTCGTCCAGCCTTTCGAAAACATTCATTACATTACCTACACTAGCGCCCCCC
>KE525318.1:364393-389574 GCA_000441895.2 Anopheles sinensis | reverse complement strand
AGCGCCCCCCGCCCGGGGAGATTCTAAGTTGATCTTCCGATCATTGTTCACCCGCTCGCTCGCCGTCGAACCGTGCCACCGGGGTGGATCCCGGGGCACGTGGGAACGCACCGGTTCATATGGGACCTGCGGTTTCCGGTCCCGCACGTCACTGTGCCGATTAAACCGGCTGCTCTCGCGCAAACTAAATTCGTTGTCATCTAGTATTCGGTGGTATAGATCCTCTATATTGCTTCCACTGCCCAGCTGTGGGCTGTTGGCGGTGTCGATCGAGGTCCCCGATGCACCCGGGATGGGAATCACATGTGTCAGTAACGAGCCTGCAAACGAGGAGAGAGAGAGAGAGAATGATTAGAAAATTTTCAACATACTTTCAACAAAAGGAGCTTTCGAAGAACAGTCGGACAATAAAGTATCCGTACAGTCACCAACTTTAAGTTTAAACACGGTTATCTCTGTGAATACGTGACTTAGGACAAACATTTAAACGACATATTGTAGATTAACTACTATTCCTTTCAATAAGTATTTAACATTACGAAAAAGTGACGTTTACGTTACGACAAAAAAGTATCCGTACACTCGACATTTTTGACGGCAAACACCGGTTTGGTGAGGTCCTTCAAAATATCAAAGCAGCCATTATTTTTAGTTGGTGGTCACAACTGCATATCAACTGTCCTTTTCATGTGTTGTAAACGGAAATCAACTCGAGAAGTTGATGAACTCTGTGGCAAAGCTCATAGTAAGTCTCAGGGCTTTATACTTTTATATGCAACTGAAGGGTGCAACTAGGCCAAACCCTCCAAAGAGACGTCTTTCGTGGTTACTCAATCACGATGAAAGTGTGATAGCTCGAAAAGTTATGAAAAACTCTATACTTTGATTTCCCAGACTTGGTGAAAGAAGTGTCTAGATCATCAATGATATAATTTGGATCAAAACTGTTAAGAAGGCTTTTCGAGAAATACCATAAGGTGTAGAAATGTTAATGATGAAGTCTTTGGATTCGAACCGAAGGCATCGTTTGTTCAAATATGCTTAGATTTGCCATGGACGGGACATTAACTTGATCTTAGTAGGCCTATTTAGAACTATTTTGGAAAATGGGACAACTTTCTAGGATCATTCGTAAAGAAAACCTGGTCAAAATGATACCTTGGCACATGTAGACTATTATTGAAGCTAGTGGAGGCCACACCAGGCATTGCATGCAAAATATTGGACCAATAAATAGCAAAATACTCAACATGTACCAATACTTTTTTGTCTTCGATTTCGACCCTTTTTGTGAGTTGCTTCAATACAAAGTAAAATGCAAGTAGCTTTTTTGAAATGTTAATAACCAATCGTAGAATAGTAGTTTATCTAAGATATGCCATTTGAATTTTTGTCCAGGATCTCGTATTCGCTGAGATAACCAGCCTTAAATTTGAAATCGGTGACTGTACGGATACTTTCTTGTCTGACTGTAGGTTTTCCAGCAATCAAAGGAACGTTCTGCACCATAACTTTCATAGCCCGCCTGATCGAAATTTGCAGCTTTAAATTCTTTCTTGATTTGATGATCCATCTTTTATGAAGCGCCTACTGGGAAGATCCTTATTTCCTTTCCATGGCGACCCATCTTGCAAAGTATGGCTGACCGTATCATCTCCAAACTGCCAGCTCACGCCAGGGACGCCATTTTATGCAGCGTCATCCTTAGAACTAGGTCGGACCGGCGGAGATTTGCGGGGGCGAATTTAACGGCTTCCTTTACGCCGGTCTGCCCGTCCGTCATCTAAACATATTTTTATGGCGGTTGTTTTTCCGTTTTGATTTGCGAATGGAATGTGGAAAAAAAGCTAAACTATCTCGCCCCCAGGGTTCATTCAACTTTACGATCGATTGAATGTGGGTTGTTATTTCCACTCAAGTGACGTTAAATTTGATTTCGTCGTGCTGCCATGTTAGGAAAGACATCAGACACGTGGTTGAATACATCATTTGAGATTTGTTATCATTACGAGCTCCAACGTGGATATTATTTGAACATTGTGCAATCGAAAATGTACTTCCATGCTGACTCTGAACACTTGTCTGAGGGAGTTTAATAAATGATTCCAGCTTTCGTCCGTCTCGAGCGTACGTACAGTGCAATAATTCTTTATAAGTCGCTCCGGATCATTAGGAACCACTCACACCGTTACCGAACGATGCTAAATTGACTCGAGGCAAATAATTTATCTTTTGGCGCTTTGTGAAGTGTATCATCTCCTTACGTATGGGCAAACATACACCAGCGAAACCAGGGTGGAGTAGAAAAAGAACCACCCCAAAATATCCATCTTCTCCTAAGGCGCACACTGCAAAAAACCGAACTAGAGAAGAAGGGAAACATCGGACGATAGAAAAACGGACACATAACTGGGATAAACATGTCTAGGAGATATGTTTTTCCTCCGCACTCGCCGGGGCTGTTTTGGACAGTTTTTCCCCAAGTCGGAGAGAAAAAAAAGTACCACCGCCAACACGACGCTCAACCGTTCCGTACATAATCTATCAAAAAGAATCTACCAAATGAACAAAGAAAAGGCGTGGCCCTAGTCCAATAAATTCTGCTCTATCTCGCATCGAGAAAGTGGAGGAGGACACCGAATCCTACCACCAGAGGGAGGGAAACGATGTTTCGGTGGAGTTATATCCGTATCCATCTAGCTAAAACCAACCATTTGATAAAACTTTTTCCCTCCGGTTAATCCCTTGTAGCGTTGCCGTTCCGGATGCTCACTTTCGTTTGAAATACGCATTCATAATGCGTTTTGGTGTGATGTGAGGAAAAGCCGAAGAAGCTGTCGGTGAAGTTCTGGCGAGTCTTTCGTGCGGAGCAATGAATTTTCTTTTTTCTACGAACCCACGAGCACTTACGGCCGAACTATGGCAGTGAGGGTTAACGACTCCGACGAATGTTGGAGGAAGTTGTATCACAGACCAAAGAGAGTGAGAGGCAGAAAAGAAACATCACGGCAATGGCGGAAAACATTTATGCACGTGTTATATTCTCATGCTTTGCGAATCTTTCGGAGACCAGAATTCCTCATCTGTTTACATTTCATTCAATATGTTATTTTTCCACTTATGGAAACTGCGTTATAACGTTAGCTGCAGTTGCCTGGCGGTTCTGGAAAATAGTTCAAATAATCACGAGTAAGAAAAAGTAAAGCATGTGTTGTATAATTAAAACTGTAAGAAAGATCCGCCCAAACTCCTGAAAAGTATCCCGAAGCGTAACGAGCACCGGAAGGTAATTCAAACTCGGTACAAATTATTTCTTCTTCTGTGAAATAATGCAAACTTCCCAACGTTTCCTAGCGCCTGTTTTTTAGAGTGTTCCTCCCAAGTCTGTCGCTGGGACGTAAGTTTCCTTCCAAGGGAGGGAAAGTTTTTCGGTGCCGAGTTGAACTTTACACCACCGGGAAAGGATCGTTTGAACCACTCGGCCTCGGAAGCAACGAGACACATGCATGTGTGCTCGAGCCTGGCATTTCGTTGCCCAGTGGAAAGTGAAAAAAGCGAAACAAAACCAAAACAATGGTAGTAAATGGAAAGAAAATCGTTCCGAAAGAACAATTTGCTTTCGGTGAACTATTTTTCCATCTCCAATAAAATCGGACTAGACTTATGTGGGCCCTTTTCCCTTTGCCTCGGAAGTGCCCTATAACCCCACTTTGCCCGGGAAAGTTAGCCCGGGAATGTAAAGTTGAAGTTAAAGATTTGTTCGAAGCGTGACTTAGCCCGTTTTCTCAGTGTTTTATTTTTTCCCTTGCCTCGCTGAAGATCTTCACTTGCTGTGAGCAGTGTCCTTCGAGTTCGGTCACAAAAGATGTCCATCGCCCAAAATTGGACACCTTTTATACCGGTGGTTTTACTTTTTTCTTTTATCAACATCTGCTGGACCAAACCCTTGCAAGTTGGCCGTGGCCGCTTTTATGGCGATATTCGGAGACAACGATATCATCGTCGAGTTGGAAGTTGAAACCTTCGTCCTTTTTTTTATCTCCGTGTGCTTGTTCACGTCCACTCGGTCCATCTGGTGGAAGGACACGAGGACCGTTATAAGCTTTTTTTCTGTTCGGTTTTCGCTCCTTCGTTTCTTCGCCGGAAAGTTGGTCATCCTTGAAAAAGCATAAAACGAGGCGCAAAGTACCGTATCGTCCCGATGGCCCGGGTCGTGTGTATCGAACTCTTCTACTGGCTCATTTGGGGGTGGTGGAACCTCCCTTAGGGATGGGTCGTAAAAATCGAATCATTTTATTAGAGAGCAGAAGTCAGAAACACTCGTTAATGGTCCTTTTTCGTGAGTCAGCATTGCTCCGGGAACGCCGGGCTCGGGAAACCGCGCAAAGGGTGTGAGGGAGCAAGTACTTGAGCCCACGCTTACACTCTCCACCCCCTCCTCCACGTGCTTCAGCATTCCGAACCATATCGCTCCGATCGGTTTCCCGAGAGCCATCATGACAACAACCATCCCCTCCTCGGAAACCGGGAGCTCAAGCATCCTGGCAATGGTTCTTGTTTTTTCTTCATTCTCTTTTTAATGCCATTTTTTTCATCATCCTCTTCTTCCGCCCTTTGATAAGCACGAGATTGTGACGGTAAGACGATGAGCGTAATGATGATGATGGTGACGGGGGAAGGATGATGGCGACGGATGAGGCAGATGATGACGATGGTTGAGCTGGTCAGATTATTTGGTAAGTGAATCCAGCGCGGGAAAAAAGCCGGCGAAGTGGAAACGGTTGGAGTGGCGCAAGTGGCATTAGCGGGAACCAGAAAGCATTAGAAAGGATCATCCAACCGATGAGTGACCTAATTATTTCACTCCGTTATTTACAAATTCGTAGCATGCCGAAGCTTGGGTGGGTGGGTTCAATCGATTTTGACTTTGACGAATTTTTTGGAGATTGGAATTTTAAACTCCCTTCAAGCGGCAGTAGGAAGTAGCGATAAGCTGAAGTGCTTTGCTACTGATTGCTTGTTACAAGATACATGGTACGGGGAGTGGAAAGTTACACGCTTGCAAAAAGGTATTTACACAAAATTCTTTAATTTTATTTACGATACGTTACGGTTCTTTTCAATTGGTGCTGAAACCGTAAGAAGAAGAGTGAACTGAGTCCAGATGGAAGCTATTCCATGGAAAGAAGGTTACAGAAAGGATCAACGTGTCCTTATGTTTCATTATTTGCGCCAGGATGTATGCAATAGGAACTACACCACTACGAAACGTTATTTTTGCGAAGCCGTGTTAGCTTTTCGTTACTTAGTTTATTTATTTGAAAAACTTTTATTATTTCCCCTATTGGCTTCCGGATCTCCGGTTTACCTGAATTTTGATAGAAATATTAGACTTTAGATTGGCAGAGATAGATTGGGAAACAGTTTGATTATTTTATTATTTTTTTTCATCCCTCAAAACTGAACGCCATTCAACACCCGGAGCATTCATTAATGAAAAACTCTCTACCGAATATTAAAACCTACACCAACGGTAGCTTGTTTTATGATCACCACGCTAGAAAACAGTAATGAAAATCATCATATTTCAGTTTCGACCACCGAGTGGAAAACGCACCGCCCAACCATCCCTCGGGCAACGGAAAACGGCTACCTTTTTTGCTACCCAAACGATTGCGAACGTGAACGGTGCAGAATCCACAAGCTGGCAACATCCGGCAGAATCGGCCCATTTGTTCATTTGTGCGAATAAAACCGGCTGCCCGAAGAACAATGGCAATGGCTGGGGGGTTTCATTTAAGGGGGGAGGGGGGAGTTGCACAATTCGCAGCGCAAAATGACGTCCAAATGAATCCACTCGGTGCACATTTTCGGTCGGTTGCAGGCGGCTTTCAGACGCAATGGGCAGTCAAACCCCGGGCATAAAAGAGTGCCTTTTCAGCGCGGCGAAGGTTTGATCCACGGGATAAGCTACGTACGGGAAAGTGATAGTCTACCTTTTTTTAAATTTCCTTTTTGTTCCATTGCATCCTTTTTGTCCCTTTTGCATCCTTTTATGTTCCAACCGCTTTTTACTCGTGCCTGTACGATGGCTTACAGCGGATCGCAAAGCACATCAGACAGCGCAAAAAAAACTTCCATCAACGCAAAACAGTTTGCGACGGCTGGGTTATGATCCTGCAAGGTTGGTTTGACAATGATTTTTCCTCTTAAATCTACCACTGAACTGGTCAGTGCTTTTTCGCTTGTTGTCTCCCGCTGCTCCTGCGAATCGTGTACGATTTGGGTGTTTGGTTTTTGTTTCCATGATGTTCCCTGGTTTTTTTTTTGCTCCTCCTCCTCCAACTCAACGGATTCGTTAGTCCGATAAAGCGGGATTAAAAGCGGGAGAAAATCCCGCCGCCCAAGGGTGAAGATGAATGTTGCCAGGGTTAGTTAGCTTTTTGCCAGCCCGATTTAAACCAGCGCACCGACCAAGTATGTGAGGCCTTGTAACGGAAACCCCCGCCGGATCAGACATAACTCTCGAAGCGCTGTTCGTAGGCTTTATGTTTTCCCTTCCAAAAAGTTGTAGCACATTCGGTAGTGAATGTGTGTATTTTGCGCTGAAGAGATCGGAAACACAAAAAACTCCTACCTTGTCCAGCCAACCACTGATCCTCGATAATTGCATCCACAGATATGATGATAACAGACCGAAAGGGAGAAAGTCCTTTGTCGAAAAAAGTTAAACGCAGTCCTAACGAGCTTCAACAGAATTTTGCGTGCATTTTCACAAAAACAAAAAATTAATTAATAGAATGAAATTTTAAAAATTTAATTAAACGTCAGGCTTAAGTGGTGTAAAGCACGTGTTAACATTTCAAACCAACTTGACTTTTGCTGTAAGCTTTTGATCACTTTATGAAGCAAGAGATTCTTACCCAACCCAAACTTTCGTGTTGTGTAAAAATGGATTACCTTTGTTTGTTTATTTATATATTTCATTAATTGTTTTATTTTATGTCCAAAATAAACTATCGATGCGGAAATTTCAAATTCAAAGCAACGCAAATGTTACATTATGAAACCCTGAGGTTTTAAAAGAAATTTGAGCCATATTATTCGGCCAATGTGCTATTTATTTTTTTTATGTTGGTGTTTATAATGTAATAGACTCTAACGATTTGACGAAAAGCATTGGTGAAGTTTTGCTCAAAGAAAACCAGTTAAATGGCTGCATTTGAAAAGTTATGTTGCAAATTACAATAATACCTAATTTGCTATAAGAAAGTATCAAATGAGAGGCTACAATGATTGATAAATCACCCGCAAAATATGTAAGTTTTTTTATAAGAAAGTATCAAATGAGAGGCTACAATGATTGATAAATAACCCGCAAAATATATAAGTTTTGTTATAAGAAAGTATCAAATGAGAGGCTACAATGATTGATAAGTAACCCGCAAAATATGTTTTTGCAAAATAAGTTTTGAGGGAAGTTTGACTGAATTGGCCTCCTCGAAGAAGTTTTTGCATTATGTGAGGATCATAGTAAAACAATTAATATCTCTATCTATCCATAACCTTCGATGAATTGTTTTCCTCTTCAGGGTTTTTTCATTCCACTTGCTGAGAATTAATAACTTAATTGTTATAGTAGTAATTAACACTCTTTTTTACTAAGGTTTATTTCAATTATTAGGCTTAGATTTTGATTAATTCTTGCTTTTATTCGTTAACCCTAAAGAAACTACTTTCCTTACAAGGAACGTAATCGTGCTAAAAACAAACACGAGAGATAGAAAAAAAATTCTTCCCGATAATCAAATCAACAGCGGCAAACTTCTTCGCCTGAAGTTAATTACAAAGTTCATTTCGTCCCCTTGTTCAGTTGATTACCGGTATTTTACTCTTATTAATCCCGCTTTCAACGTTCGCCAACCACTTCCCACATGCGAACCGACGCATGTAGCCCGAAGTCCCCCGGAAGATAAATGTTTGATAAGATCCTTGCGGAATCTAATTTTCGCCCGGTACCGGAGCGCCCCGTGGGCTCTTTGCTCCGAGCCCCGGCTTCCAAGGACGAGCCGTACTCGTACGCGTAAACGTTTTTCGGGCATGGACCTTGAAAGAAGGCAGCAAAAAAAAAGTCTCCGGTATGGGACGAGAAATGTTTCCCGTACACTTCCCGGGGCTCTGTTTTCCCACTTTTCCACAGTGGCAGTTGCGTGAATGCGAACCGAAATTGCGTGGTACGGGACAGGATATGCGAATGAGGAACGAACCAAGTTCGCTTTCCCTTCATTTAGGCCACCGCTCGAACTAATTCGGCGGCGAAACAAAGCGTAACGGAAGGAAGTAAACGCGTCCAAGTTTACGGCTACGCAACGGTACGAGCGTGCAGATTTCTTAGGATAACACAAGGCGGCTATTGGGGGAAAAATGCTGGAAAGCAAAAACTATTCTCGCCCGGAAAAAGGGTGGCAACACTAGAACGCCGACAAACTCCGGTAGGTCGGTATAAAAACGTTTTGCCCACAAATGCGTAGCCATTTTTCTCAAACATCTTCCGAACGCTTTTGCGCTCTTTCATCGTCACTCGCCCGAATGTTCATTAGACGATAAAATAATAATAAACCGAGCCGAGGTATGATCGTGAGGATGAAGGTGGCGTTTTGGGGGCTCTTTGTTCTAGCGTTTCGGGTAATCCATGTTTGTTTGTGTGCAAGAGGTCCTGTGGCATTTATTATGTGCTCACTTCCACACACAATTTATGATGAAGTTGACCGGCTCCAGGAACGGCTCCTCCGGACGCTGATCCGACGGACGGTAGTTAAATGTCTTCACCTCGCCGTGAATGAATGCTTAATGATGGTGAAAACGCACGAGACAGCATTTCGAACCAATTGCCGTCGGTTGATTATGGCGGTTGGTGGCAATAAACGCGCAATAAAACATAAACTGTGTCGAAGTTTTTCGGCGTTATTCGAAAAGTTCTTACTCCATCCAAGAAAAAGTGAATGGTAACGTTCAGAATAAGGAAGGAAAGGTTGTTTTATCTGAACAACAAACGTTTCATTTTGATGAAAATGATAATCAACAGAAAATGAATGTAAAAACCATTTCAAAGAAACCTTTTATTTTACAAGCACAAAACTGTCACATAGAACAGTTTGAATTGAAAAAAACAAACAAACAATATAAAATAATAGGTAAGACAACGTTCGGAAATAAATCTGTGTTATTGACCAGTTATTCAAATTTTCCTTTAATAAATTCTTTTATCAATTTTGGATGTAATTGTTTCTTGTATTTCAATTCCATTTGAATCTTTAAGCACTTGACGCATGTTGATGAAAGTAACAAAAACAGAGCGATAAGTTTTTTGATAAATTCGTAGTTTTTACCTCTCTTTGTCACCTCCCAAAGATTAATCACATACTGGTCCTTTGAGAATATAGCTTTATCGAATACTTGTGTAAATCAAACACTTTAGGGCAAAACGTCACTCCAGGTACAACGTTTACCGAGTCAGCAGGAGTGATAACGATGACGATGATGATGATGATGTCGATGGTAATGATGTTATTGATTGCACTCCGCACTCCGCAATGCCAGGATGCTATTGTTTGCGCCTTCCCGTCACCTCCCACGCAGTCACATCCTCCGCAAACCACTAATGACCGGCAGTGACAGACGTCAAGGAAAGAAAGAAGCGCTCTTCAGCGGGAAAGAAATAACAAAAGTGTGCGCCTGACAGTTCCTCCAGCGCAAAGTAATTGATGGTCGTCGGCCTTAAACGGACGGCAGCATGCGAAACATAATCATTCCTTGCCGTGAGGAACGCACGTCACACGCACCGTCCCTTCCCCCATCTCGGCTCGTAATGATGACGACTGTCCGGAATTGGAGACAGTTTGTCAGGATGTGGACCCACGCCGCCGTGGATTACCACCGGGAAACTCCTCTGACGGGGACAGATATTACTATTCGAGCATGAGCACGACGCTCATCGTATGAATGGGCTTCCATTGGGGTTGGGAGCAAAAGAAAAACATTGGCACAGATATCGCATTCGCATTCGCAGACCACCAGCAGCTCTCTCTATCTCCCATTGACAGCCTCGGGTTCGTCTTCGATTGCGAAACAGTCATCCCCCGATGTCGGTGAAAGATTCCTTCATCCCGCGTTGACGTCAGCCGAAGGATAAATCCGGTCGGATCAGCAGCAGGAAGGTCGCAAGATGGCATCAAGATCGGAGGAAAAATACTGAAGGAAGGAAAATGAGGGAAATATACGCCTCCACTTCGGAGCCGAGGGATGTAATGGCGGCGACAGGAAACGCCGGTGATTTATGAAAGCGGTAGTCGACTAAATCCAAAATCCAAACTTAAATGCGACACTTGGGCGGAATGATTCATTAAAATTAATGACTTTCCATCGATACATTCATCGATTGTTGTGACGAGCAGGAATGCGAGTGAAGGATTTAAGGGGAAAAAGAATTCCAATTCGTATCAACTCAGCAAGTGTCTTCTGTTTTTTTGGGTCAATTCTCAATGGGTCAAAATTTATAAAAAAATTATTGAAATGTAAAATTTCAAATTACTCAATTAAACAAAATTGATTTTAATTTGAGACAAGCAAGAATTTTCATCGATGTGCAAGGAAGTTACTTTTATTTTAATATAAATTTTGCTTAACGCGGGGATCGTAACATAAGGCTACTAACTGGCAAATTTAAATAAACTTTGAAATGAATAAAGAATAAGTAAGTTACTTAATCGATCGTAAGTTACTTACGGATCCTTAAGCGAGCATTTATTCAGATTGAATGATGAATATTGTGGGATTCTAAACTCAAATTATTGAACATCTTCATAAATATTATTGTGTTTTTTTAAATATTGTGCTTCATTTATCTGTTGTTTTAACATTCATGAATCTTTGGGATTTATTAATCTCTCATCTAAAAAAATTTGAATCCCAAAATCGAAGCGAAGAGTGATTCAACTGCATTAATCTGAATCGGAATTACCCAACTCTAGTATTCTAGCCCGATTAAATCTTCCCGGAAAAGCTCAGACAACAAAATCTCATCAGCATGTGTGCAAGAAATATGTCTGTTTTAAGATTAATCAATACACGTAATTTGAATTTTGAATGTGAATGTAAATAGGCTGAGAACCACTGCACTAGCAATTTACCACACGCTCAACATCCCCGCCAACTCACAACAAACTCGCTGGTAAAACCGTATTTGTCATATCCTGTATCGCTCCGTGGAGAGGAAAAACACATCGGAAGGAAGGAGTTCATCCATCTATTTGATAGAGGAGCGCACGCCGTGGGACGAAAGCGGTCGCCCCAAAGGACGGCAACAAATGGCAATCATGCCATGCAGCCTCCCACCTACCGGCTGCTCGTTGGTGTGTGTGTTTATGTGTGCGAACCATAAAAAGTATGTTGTTGATGTACGAATTTATTGAAAGTTATGCACATAAAATAAACACACATTTTCCCGTTCGCAGCCCATGTGGCAGACATTTTTCCCGGCGTTCCCATCGCACCGGCGCTGGTGTGGTTCTTCTGTCTGCATATTTCCTCCCCTTCATATGGGGCTTTTACCGGTATGTATATAAACACATGGGGAGCGTTTCATTTTTTCTCATATGAAAATACATTTTTGAATGCATGCGTCGGTAGGAAAGATGAACGTTGCACGTCTTCTTCACATACGAAATGGAATGAAGGCGGAATATGGAAAAACGGCTTGGTGTGCATCATTCTTAACGATATCGGGCGCGTTATGGCGACCCCATCGATGACGCTTGTGGAATGACAAATTTAGACAAATGCCTGCCAACGTCCCATCGCATAGGAGACGTCGTGTATATTTCTTCCACCGAATATTTCCGAATGGTTCGAGCAATATTCAAAACCGTCCAAACCGGTACGGATGAAGTGAAAATGCTAGATATATTACCCTTCGAAGATGCTCGTTTATCGCCAACGCTATCGATCGTTCGAAAAAAGGGAACGCTTCGGGCGGAAAAACTTACACTTTTTGTCAGCATCCCATATCCCACCCACCTTCCAACACTAGGGACGAAATAAAAAAAACCAATAAGCGATGTATTTACCACCCCCACCCGGTCTCACATCCCGGATCAGTTTTGTGGTCCCGGCGCAACTCATCAAACGCGTTTATGTGTTTCTTGTATCGTGTACATGAATGAGCGTAGCGTAAGGACGTTTCCGTGCCGTACACATTTCCTTTCCCATCTTCTAAACCACAAGCAACACCCACTTTGAACGAGATGCTCGGGGAAAAAGAGGGCCGATGAAGAAAAATAGGCTGCTTTGAAATGCAAATTGCACCAATGCCCGAAATAGATTGTGTTTCTACTCGTGGCTGCTGATAGGGGGGTTTTGCGTTCCATTTCAGGAGTTGTGAACAACTTTTTCTCGGAGTTACCGTGGTGAGAAGGAGACCTTGAGCTTCGAAGTAATTGCTGTCACACAAGTTAAGCGGTTTAAGGAGGATTGTGTCCTCAAGCGAAGGCTTCAAATAATCCCCTAAATCCACGAACGCAAGCGCCGGAAGTTTTCCGGCACTGGGAAGGAGTTTTCTCGTCCACGTTTCTCCATTTGTCACAAGGATCAGTTTTTGTTTGAAGTCGTAAAACTAATTTCCAACGCCGGGATGCTTCCGAACCGATGGGTGAAACGTTGGAGTGCGGACATCGGGGGGAATGTGTCGCGATTTCTTCCAGCTCAGCACAAACACGACACGCTGACGATGAGTCAACAAACACACGCGCTTCAAGGCTCGTAAAGGACGCCCCGAACGATGGAAGACTATTTACTTATCGCTTCCAGATTTTTCCTCCGCTGACGCTGACAATCGACGCGCGCGCGCCACAACAACGGACGGTGTGTTTATCCCTCCAATCAATTCGCCGTTTGATTGCAAAAGAAGGAAACAAATAGAGCAAACATGGTGCGGCCATCTGCTACCACTTTGGTCGTTGCTGCTGACGACGAGCTTTTCTGGTCCCGTGTTCCGTGTTCCGATCCCCAAGATCTTTTTTTTATATCTTTGTCTCACACTGGAAGGACCTTGACATCTTTCAGCGAGACTCTTTTTTTCCGAGGGTACGAGTCGTATCTTCCTCGAACCGGTACCTTCCGACGCTGATGGTTTCGCTGACGAAACAGTCCGCTTCCGCGCGGTAGCACCACGCTCGTTAAGGACGAACGGAACTAACGAACCGTTTTACTTACTAAACCTCTCGCCAAGCAAGCAGTGAACACTCGGCACTAACAATGAACACAATGAGCCACAGTTCTTTTATTGTTTACCTTCATTCCTGTCGTAGAAGGATGGTTTGCGAAAAATGTGGGACATACTTTTCGATATCGAGTTAATAACGGTCGATTGTTGATTATTGCTCATTTAGTCTTTTCTTGTTAAGCAATATTTAATTGTAATTTTATATGAAATCTTTTATTTGAAGCTTCACTTTTTCCAAATTCTTATTCGACAATAATCTAAAGAAACAATTTAAGGAAATGTAGAAATCTCAATCCACATTTGCATGTACCAACCAATATATAAAACATAGTAAATGGTATGTATTTCAATCCGTCGGCGTCAATAGAATTTAATGTTATTGGAATACCCACTTAAATAAAGTTAAAAAGTAGTCATTCAGCGATTGAGATACAGAGTAACTGATTAACCACAGTTGTGAATAGTTATCATAAATTCGGTTAAGCTAAAATGTTTGTTTACAATTTTGTTTGGAACTACATTTTGCATTAGTGAATGACTTGTTCAAATTGGACCGTTTTACTTTATTAAAAGGCAAGAAATATTATAAAATGTATCAAACCTCCTACATAACCTCTTAAAAAATAAAACAATTTCATTTTCAATTCAAAAAATCAATCATATGTTGAATTTTTGAAAATTACTGAACATGGAGTGTATTAAAACAGCAGAAAATAAATATGCAATTCATCAACATACAACTTAAACAATTAAAAAACACCACTTAACGATTCAGTTGTTTCAACCAGCAAGTCGGTAAGTGGTTTGACTCAAAGTAGTATGAATAATCGCTTTAAAGGCTAATCCTGTGATAGACCAGGGCCAGAAGAACTGTGAGGGAACATCGATAGAATAATCTCTATCGAAGTATCGATTCGCTACGGTTGATGGAGTGAACCTTCCATCAAATTGGCTTCGAGTAAATTCTACCCAGTTACGGAGAATTTCCGGAAAATAGCCTACGGCAAAGCACTGATCAGAAGCGGATCCGTTTCTATTACACCCCACACGGTTGGATTGTCTTTTGAATTTTGCATTTCTGAGGGCGTTTTTGCAGAAGTTCAGCCTGCTCGAATACCAAACGTCCCGGGCAACGGAGCAACGTAAATCGAACTCGTAACAACTGTCGAGAACCGGTGTGGACTACCACCAGTGAACAATCATTTGACACTCATTAACCCACCCGATAGTCAAAGGTTCCTGTGTGGGAGGCCTTCTGCGACATCAGTTGTCCGGTGGAAATTAAACCACACGAACTCATTTGCGCCTTCGAACGATAGCGGATAGGAATACCATTCCGTTTTGTCGGGCTGTGGCCTTCCGAGATCAGAGTGACTCTAAGGGAAATCCTCTGAATCTCGGTGGAAATAGACATCGTTCTGACGCATCCGTTTCCGTTCCGTTCGGTTGCGACAGTGGGTTGATTCATTTGGGAATTGAACAGAACGATGAATGGATTGTTGTAAGCGGAAGATATAAATTAGACCCTTTTCCGAAGGCATCTCCCTTCAAATGACCCATGTATCATATCATTCATTTCTAAGATATATAAACCTATTTTGTATAGTCAGTAATTCTTAAGTTCCCAGTTTCACTATTAATGATATTTGATATTGATATATTCCGAGTTCCCATCCGACATGCATCATTAGAAAACTCGTTCATTAGGTTTGGGAAAGTTTCCTAGGAACTAAGCCCCGTAATCCAGCGTAAAAATCAATCAACTTAATGTGTTAATCCACGCCTGCACACGCTCTGCGCTCGGTAATGTTTCGTCACGGAAAGAAAAACAAAACTTCCCAAGGGACCGAGGAAAACCACGCAATATCTTACCCCATGTTGTACGAGTCGGTGGTAAGTATCGAAGTTCGGAACACCGAAGGAAAGTCCCTGCTGACCGGCACCGTCGGCAACTACGCCCAGCACAGCAGCAGCATCCAATCGACCAAGCACCGGAAGCAGTTCACCGTACAACGTCGATCCCGGTTGCCGATAGCGGCGGCGCACTTCAGGACCGAGCTGGTGGGATTTCGATTTAGTCGTCAAATATCCGCAAGGTATTTGTTTAAATCCTTTTTCCCCCGTCGGTTCGGTTGCTTCCGAGCGAGTCCCCGGCCCGGAATGGACTCAGACAATAGCCGTTCCCGACGGCGACGTCTTTTGCATCCTTAAGTAGCCCCAGCGCGTCGGGCTCGGGACGGAACGCTATTCCGGGAAGGCCCGCAAGGCGAAAAAGCAACATCAGAACAAATGGGCAAACATTTAACGTTGCGGTACATCATTTTATCTGCAAGGTGCCAGCCTCCGTTCATATTTTTCATAAATACTAAATGAAACGGTCTGGGAAAAGCAGAAGGAGGGCCGGCATCGGGCCGACTTTCTCTATCCATTCTTCCAACGCTTCTTACCTCTTTCTCTTTCCACCCGTAGCCTATAATCTAAGCGGTAGAAGCTGTAATTATTCCATCTAAAACACGCCCGAGGCAGTTTTTTGGGGTTAGCTTCCGGTTTGGGGCCCGGCCGGTTTGAATAGATTGCCTCTATATCCATTGAACCCGGAGCCCCGGCTCTGAGTGGCTGGGCCGGCGTAATCAGAATCGAAGGCTTTTGAAGATTGAGTCCAATCGCTTACGGGCGGGATGAAGGCAAACTTCATCCACTCGGAAATGGGTCGTTGTGTCTGTCGGATTCGAGTGGTGCACCGAAGGAGAAAATCAGTACAGCATTAGAAAAACGAAACAGTTCATAACACGAGTGAGCTGATGTCGAGGACCATATATTACTTGTTTTGTATCATGAAACATGCGGCGTGAAGGGAGAAACGTCGACTTCATTTGTACTTTACTTTTAATCATGTTGCAATGATGTGGAACATTTATTGTAAGAGGAGTTTACGGACAAAGAAGAAGGATTTTTAAACTTTATGTTGTCTCAGTTTATTTTTAAGGATAGTGTCATTTTTAGTGTCAGTTTTGTTTCTCTTAATTTTTTTACATTTTCATGCTGAGTAATCCTTCTTTTTTGTATTTTCAGTATTTTTTCAATTATACACATAGTTTAACATGACAGTTGATTACACTTACAAATTGTACACACTTAAAATAATGAACGGAAGAATTGAATGTTTGGGGAACTAGACTGTTTAATCTTTCATTGTTATATTATTGCCTGTTGACATCTTGAGCATTTTTCGTGTGTTTATTATCTATTTTTTTCTTCACTTTCTTACAATTTGTTTAAAAAGGGCTTGTACCAATATGATTTTTGTTTAAGTTATGATTGCTTTAATGCTAAAGTCATGCACATTACTATAAAGAGTCTAAAATACTTTTAGTTTAAACTTTACGTGTTATCTTTAAACAAATTTCAATGGGAATATTCTCAATATTATCTATGATTTCGGTAAATAATTCTTTTGGCAGGATCTTGATCAGATGACTTCAAGTCGGATAATTTGGCTATCAATATGAAACTGACAACGCGCGAACGTCTTCTGATGGATCTTTCCCCGTAAATGATACCCACATTCCGATTCAAACGAATCCCGATGAATAAGCTTTAATGGAGGCGCACGTTTTACCCTCAAGCGGTCGAAACAAACCAGCCGAGTTGGAGTAAATAAATAAAAACATCGATAGCTCCTTTGCCCGCCGGGGCTTTTCTGGCGGGCTTCGAAAACCATTATTCTCCTTTTTGTCGCCGGGCGGAAGTAGGATCCTCAACGAACAGGAAAAACTCCAACCCGGACATAAGCGAAAGCGATAGGACGAAACACAAGGACACATTAAGCGCGTTAGGAGTGATTCGTACATTCTTCAACATTAGCCTACCGTTCCCGTCCAACTCCCGAGCCACCGACGGAAACCGTTTCTGTCAGGGTGAATGAGAGTTGAGACTGTTTCACGAGACGCTAACCGCGTTGGAAGGACGAAACAAAAACCCAAGCCCGGCTCCTCTAACGACGATAGCAATCTGAAGCGGTGTCGTTACGTTCGGCCGTGTTGTTATCTCCCACTGGTTTTTATTCCACTCACCCACGCTTATGCTTTGTACCATCGGCCAAGGTTACTACTCTTTTTTGGGGGGGGGTTTCCAAGGGAAAGTTGTGAGGGAGGTTTCTGCGCCCCAAATGAATTTCTTCCGTTGTCTTCGGACGGAAGGACGCTCCCGAGCCACGCATTTCGGAAATGTCGCAGGCCTTTTTTCATTCGATTATCCCTCGTCGCTCTTCATGGATGTTGTTGCCATTCGGGTGCGTTTTTTCCCTAGGACAAGGAAAAATAAAAGGCCCACTGAAGGTGGGGTGGGAACCAACGAACCCCAATAAACCGACGCAAGGCGCCCGTCCGTATGCCGAAACGTCACCGAAAATGCTCTTTCTTCAGGACATTCCGGGTAGGTTTGGTTTGGTTTTTCTTCTTAGTGCGTCGCCTTCTTCGATCCACAATAAAACAGAGCCCCAAAAGAAAGACCGGCTCGATACACGAGTGCCGGGGACAAAGTAAAAGGCCGCACATGGTAATAAAAAAAGAAAAGCAAAAAAAAAGACAAAGTACGCGCGGGAGACGCTTTCGGATAAATGAAGCGATTTGAATTTATTCATTTTTAGATTATGCTCAGTTCAGCGCCAACCCTCGCATGTCCTTCCGGACTTCCGAAGGTCTTATCGTGCCGCCAGTCATCAGTATTCTGCTCTCGAGCGGCGTGGGCACCCCGGCACTTCCCCATCCGGTGGGAACCGCTCTGATGGAATGCTATTACTTCCTTTGTTTCCCTTTTGTCCTTTCTTATACCTTCCTTTTTTTCTTCTCTTTTTGGTTCCAATGGAAGGAAAGAGTGGAGGAAAATTTATTTCTGCACAAGGAGAATGACTTTCCATGCATGCTGGATTCGCTCCGCGCGTCGTCAGGAGATGATTGCAATCGATAGGAGAAACGGTGAAAAAAAATGTTGTCCATACCGATTTCGCTGCAAGGTTCCTACAAGGAGTGCCTTTGTCGCCATTTAAGCACTTTTTGGGGGATATTTATTTGACTTGAATGAAATGTTCGAATTTTCAACGCGTATTTCCGTGGGTTTATTGGATTACGCTGAATCATTATGCTTGAATTTCTACAGCACTTAATATCCCAGGGGGTGATTGTGTTTCGTTTGTGCTGAGAAGGTTCTTTTGTAAACCGGTTTGAAGGTAATTTTCAAATTTATTTTATTTAAAAGCCGTTCGTCATTACTGTTTAGATTATTATTTTTTATTTCTGAATTTGTTGCAAAAAGACACGCTTTAAATTTAAAGTAGTTGCTCAAAAGAATTCAATTCCTCGTGCGTCATTAGTTTGAATTTCAAGTCGTGAAAACTAATAACGACCAGTATGTGATGTGGTACGACTCATCCTCACGCTCATGTTAGTATTATTGGTGTCAAAGTCAAAAACTCCTTCTCAACTTCCCCGGCGTCGTTCGACCCAGCTTTACAGCAATTACTCCGTAACGAACCGCTATCGTTCTTCGAAGGACCGAAGACGCGCTTCTCGAACCTTTCGATCACCCAAAACCCTGTCCTACTCCATCCACCGCACGGTTCCGAATATTAGAGGCAACTAACGAGCCACCGGGCCCCGTACCTCAACCTCGAGCGGGAAAAATCCAAGAAAGGCAATATCTTTGACTCGATGATGGAGGAATTTTTAAATTTTCACACCAGCCCGACGCCGGCAACACGCTCGGAAAAAGGATCCGCAAAAGGAAGGATGCTCGTAAAAAAGCCGTGGGAGAGGGGGGGGGGAGGGAGAGTAAGTGAGGCCCAAGGACGAGAGTGAAACGCGATAGCGCCAACATTACGCCACTATTGCACATCGCCCGACGTTCACCGGGCGGGTTCGGGTATGAGTGCAAACGAGCACGCTCACATTCATACTAATGACGCCATAAATCAACTTGCGTCTGGTTGAGGATGTAATTTAGATAACTCCAGGGCTCCTGTCTACTTTTTTCCATCCTCACCCAGTCCCTTTAGGGTTTCTAGGACATCGTCTGTATTTTTTCATCCCTTATCCAACACTACACGCTCCCGTGACTTGTGTAAGACACACATTCGAGCACGTAAAGTCTTTTGCTCCTCGCCGCTAGAAATTTTGAAGTCGGGAAACAAAAAAACTAGAACAAATAAGTAAATGACCCGCTTGAGCACGAACAAATGTGACGGAAAATTCGGTTTAACTCCGGTGCCAATTTCACTATCCCGCTGAGCTAATGGATGAGCTACTCGCCAAACTAACGAAACTTATGTTACCAATTTGCGTGCCCTGTAAGTTTTACTTTCTTCAGGAAAGCTGGAAGTAATTTACCTTAGTGTTCATGTTCTATTACTCAAAAAGTGGTTTGAAATGTATTGATCTCCGTATTATTTGTTAAAAGTAGGTCTGATCAATAAAACTCCACGTTTTAAATTATTAGTTTTATTTTTCTTTAAAACAAATTGAAATTACGCATGTTACTGAAGTAGTACCTTTTTCCTCATTTATAATATCCTGTTTTAAATCACTTCATCGCACGCTAAAAGTATGAAACATTTACACATTTTCAGTCCCCAGATTTAAGTAAACAAAACGTAAAAATTAAACTCTTTGTAGCACTGTTTGAATAAAAATACATTCCACCCCTAAAAGGACATTGCGAACAAATTTCCATTAGTAAAACGTTATTTAAAACAGACTCACCCCAATCGAAAAATGTGACCTTCAACATGCGAACAATATTCTAAACTAAAACATTCCTAAAACCATTCTCCAACTACTTGTGTCCCCGTGCTCTGGGGCAATAAATAATGGTCGAGCGACAGTAATCCCTCGCGAGGGCACAAGTTCGAGGGACCGGTTTAATTTGAAATTGAATGAGAGCGACACACCGATTAACAAATGCTTTTGGAAAGTGAGAAGGGCGCTGTCCCTGTCCGGGCGAAGTTTTTAAGGAGGACCCCTTTTTATGTTGTACATTTAATGACGATTTTATTTTGTCTCACATATGTTATACTTAAATCGTGAGGAAAGGAAGAAACTGGTTTTAATACAAATAGTGAACATTAAGTCTTTACAGTACATTTAATTGATCGCTTGGAAAAAGGTTACCTTCTTTCAATCGGCAGGAGCACCCAATCTCACAAGGTTTATTTGGTGAACCATTTATCATGCCATTCTATTTCTCTTTTTTTCGTACCTAGCTAACATTTGCAGTTCCGCCAGCAAAGTTCTTGGTCGTTGCAGCACGCCACATGCATATACTCTTGACATCGTTCGTTGCATTCGACTGCGTTTTGTTCGCAACGTGACACGCATTGTGAATTCGCCGCTGGAAGTCCCACAGAGTAGGACAAAAAAATGGGGTCGCACGCACAATTGAACCTCCGTTTGGTACACACACACACAAACACAAATGCCCGACATTGCTTTACCAAACCAGCTGTACAGCATCCTGCGGCTTAATGGTATTCCCCCTTTTGGCCGCATTCAGCGCTCGATTCCAAATTCTTCCCGTCACCCGCCCGGAAAGGACAAAGGGAAGGATAATGGCAAGCGGGTTAGGCGGAGGGTTAGCGACAGCATTATTGTCGTCGTCATCATCATCATCGTCGTCATCATCGCCATTGCCATCGTCAGCGGTTGGGTAGCATTGTGTTCTGCACTCCCGATCGGCGATACATATTTGCCAAAGGTAACATGTTTGACAACAATGGGTGAAAATGTGTCACAACATTAAACAGGCATACCTTTCCCAGAGGCGGGTAGAAAGGGCGGGCGCCCCTCACATTTGCTCCGAGTTTGACTGTGAAGTAGGGAATGTACAGAAGCAGGCTCAATGCGGGTTGCGATTGTCGGAAGCCGGAAAGGGAACCCTGGGCGCCGCCACCTGCTGGGCTTTCGGTTGACAGTTTCACGTTGGAACGATTTGAGGCACCGTAAGGATTTCGCTCGAAAGCCACCGTGGCTGTAATTCATTGGGGTTGGTAGGTTTTTTATTTCGGCTCAATATGTAATTACTTGGAAGATTGTGTCGCAGTTTGATTATGTGATACACGAAGGAGAGAAATAGTTAGAGGAAATATGAGAGAAAAAGGTAAGTGAAAGCACTGTTTAAAGGTTATTGAACCCTTATGAAATGGAACATACTTGTGTTGCGCACCCTTAGCAGATTTATATTATTCCTCTAATAACTTTTTAACTACAGCGGCACATTAAAATATTTTAACAATTTGTAGAAGATCAACTAGTCAAACATATTGTCATATTTTTGTTTCAACGGTTAATGATATAAAAATATCAACAAACAAAAGTTACTGTCAAAGCAATAAAAAATATGTAAAACGAAAAATGAAACATTAATAGCTCCCCTCAAAGATTTTCTCCTAATGAGCTACAAGTTATTATTATAAGATGTATAAAAGTCTCCACATTAGAAAAAGTACTCACTGACACTTCGAATGTGTATTTTTTAAGTGAAATAAAAAGAGTCAAAATAAATAAAAACTTTCTAAAATACATAGCATTTGACAAACTCGAACATTTGTTATCCGTTTTTGAACACAGGATAACAGCTTATAAGAAGGCAAAACGATCAAAACAAGGTGGAACGAAGAAATAAACTTTAGGAATAAAGGAAAACTTCACTCATTATTTAGTTGTAACGTCGACCCTGATATCTCAAATACATTTTTTGACGAAAACTTTCCGCTAAATACCTTTTGACTCTTTTATTTACCAAAGATTCAACAAAATATCCCTTAATCCCTAGCCGCAAACGATCATTACGCGCCGCTCGCTCAGGTCGCGTGTTGTGTATGTTTGGCCCGAGGATAATCATAAATCGGTGCGTCGTTAAACATCGCCGACACGCCGATCGAATGAGAAAACGATCATCCTCTTTACGTTCCTCCCCCTTGGCCGATCATCGAAAATCGCCGGAAGTGGCCCGTCTTTCAACCATCAATACTTCAGCGAAACGCCACACGACGGGTTTCAGAAAATTGGCGACTTTCACCACGCCGGGAGCGAACGGTAAAGACACCACGGTCACGGGGTCGTTGTCCCGAACGCTCCGGTTGTCATTATTCAAATTATTGCGAGACAAAATGGACGCGATGGATGTGGGATAAAGTGTGCGCGAAAAGGGGTCGAAAGAAACACCAGAGGGTGTCGGGGTCGAGTGCCTTCGCGCGGTAGCAAAAAACACACGCCGTGACCAACCCTCGTCACATTTCATTAAGTACCGACACGTGTCCTTGGTGGGTCCGGCAGGCAGGGGTAAGGCCGATTCGGCGGGAAAACTAATCGTGTCCTGAATATTTATTGCCATTTTCCTTTCCCACCGTTCCCGATTTTGCTGGAAGGGATCTTTCCGTTCCGTTTTGCGAATCGGTTTCTAAAATTTAACTCCTGCGGTGCTTCCGGCTGACTCCTTTTTTCCGACGTTATGATGCCGTTCGGAAGATGTCCTAGATTGTGCGTGAGATCGAGCCAGGGGGATCGAGCGATACGGAATGGGAAGATTTTTCCCGACCGATAGGATCCTGCGCTCCGAAAACCACACAAATTTATTGTTAACCATTTTCCCCGACCGGACAAACTTTGCGTTTTCCCGCGTGCCTTCGCGAGTGGGAAACGTTTCGGATGGAAAACCAATTTGGAATAATAAAGGATGGGTAGGAATAATGTTCCCCTCGTCCGGGTGATGCAATGGCTACTTGCGGCCAGCCGTCACCAACCGGATCGAATCTGTAAGTATTTTCAGAGGGTTTACGCGAGAGCAGACGACGTTGGATCGAATGGAGGAGTTTTAAACAACTGTCGACATTTTCAGGTGTCAAGTGAATGATATTTGACTCTGTCCCGTCGTTCACTAGAATCGCAATGAGGACGTCTACTTGAATTTGGTGCATTTTTCCATTAACAAAATACTTGGGTTGTAAACGAAAAATACAACGTGTACATTTAACATAAGATTTATTATCTTAATAATAAATTTAAAGGACTATCCGCAATCGACAAAACTGTATCTGGTATAATTTGTAGAAAGTTTGAAATGTTGGAACGATTTCCACTGTTAACTTCCAGCTCTTCGAAAAATATGAAACCAGACACGAATTTAATTGGCCCCCAAGATTTATTTGCTTTTGCTTAACTTCATCCGTCTTTGACATGCGATACTTTTTCGGTTTGGAAGGCCACCGTTTTGTTTCTCCCCAAGCGTGAGCGTAATATTATTATGCCCACTTCCGCTTGAGGTTAGTTCCCGAAGGCGGTGGCGGGAGCGGCACGAGATGAAAGCCATTCCGGTCGGGAAAAACGTGAATCTTGATAAAACGCGCGCGGAGCGAAAGAAAAAAGCACATTCCAGGAATCGTGAAACGCGAAAACACGTGAGCAAAACAATACTTTTACGATATCCCTCCGAGCCCGTTGTAAGAGAGTGGAAGGTGCCCGGGTGGGGGTCTGGGAGAGGAGGTGTAATTTATCGTGCATAACGTGAAAAACGCGCGGAAACAAAACAAAACGCCAGCGAACGTCGAGAAAGTGGAAAAAATGGTAGCATAACGGAGATTTATGAGTTTCCTCCCTTTACTCCCCCCCCCACACACCCGTCGGCCCGCTGGAAGAAGATTTCGTACCGTTCCACTTCCGTGTGTTCATCTTACCTTGGCCCATTTCCTGCCCCTTGCGGGGCCGTTTTCTTTAGGTTGCCCGCTTTTGTTATCCTTTTCCGTTATCCTTTGGCGGAAACTGCGCCATTTGGCGCGTGCTTTACCTTTCGTGTTCGTGGTGCCGCTTCCTTCTCGTTTGAATAAAACGGAACGAACTTTTGTTTTTGGCTTTGATTTTGCAGCACCACCGGAAGCATCAGCTCCTACCCCTCGGGCCTTTCCACCATCATCATCGGGTAGATAATTTAGGCGGGCCGCCGCGCCGTTCGTGCGTAATTCGTCATCTTTACTTACGAGCTGGGGATTTTCGGGAAATCTCTTCACACAAAAACCCAAGAACAACGGGCCGCGTGTGAGGTCAGAAGACATAACTCACGAGCGTGGTGTAAAGTGCTCCTTCATGTAGCTGAGTACTCGCCGCGTCGGAGGTGTGTGAAGGTTTGGGGCTTTTTCCTCATGATTTGTTGTGAAAGAAAATGATGTTCATCAAGAACGATGTAAGAAAAATAGAATCATCATAGCTTTAGCATTTTTTAATCATGATAAAACCCCTTTGTTTGTAAAAATAAAACATAAAACGAGTAAACAATTCACTAAAATCTATTTAAAAAGAAGAACCAAACTAAACGACTAAATACTTTTATCGTTAAACGGTCGCTTCTCGAGTTACTTCGTTGCTGTTGGCATTGTCAGATTAATTAATATAAGCTGGTACGTTAACGCCACACGCCTTCTGCTAATGAGCTTAAGTGCTCTCGTGTTGGTATCCTCTTCTTGATACTCATCACGCCCTGCACGCTTTCGCAAGCTGAAGAAGAAAAGTGTCCCACGAAACAAACCAACCCAACCAACCACTCAACAAAACCGAAAAGAACGAATACCTCACACGCGTTCGGTTGCTCGAATGGAGAAGCAAAGCGAGATACTGGGTTGAAATTATGCCGCAATCGTAATTATTACAGGATGCTTTACCCATTTCGTAAGGAAGCGAAAGTTAGCGAATCATATGTTATGATGCTTTAATTTTAAATTGTTAGCAAACAAAAGAATGGAATAATTAGAAAAATAAATAACTATTAAATGAAAACAAATTCCTAAACGATCTCGATTAACGTCACCATGAAACACGTGATTTCATGACGTACAAAAGATGGAGAAAGAAATGTTTTCTTC
>KE525318.1:342774-364210 GCA_000441895.2 Anopheles sinensis | reverse complement strand
AAATCGTTTCCATTCGATGGTCAAAAGATCAAAGCATAGCCTCATAATTGAGGGTCAGAAGGTAAAGGGTAAAGATGAGAAAGTTTGCAAATTTAATTTGAAAGGGTAGATTTTGTAGAGAAATTGAAATCGTTTTAGGAGCTACCAAAGTTAAACTGGCTTCCATGTAAAAACTTTTATTCGAACAAGGAGCAATTGTTGAAAAATATTTCATTGGAAACATGTTTGAATGCTGAAACATCTAATTATTTTCAGCCAACTTTAGTTACCTCTCTCTACTATGATTCATTATTTTACACCCTTTGATAGAATTACTCTCAATGTTCAACATTCCTTTCAGCGTTCGAAAGAGTTGTGCCGGTTCAATTAATCAATTTTAATCAAATTGCCACGTCGAGAGTACGTTGCTTAAAATGGCTTTCCCAGGAAACCTCACACGTTGACCAGCCATCGTTCGACAACACGAAGTGTCTGTGCTTTCAATATCCATTCCGCGTGTTGTGTATCGACCCTCACCTGGAAAAACGTCCAAATCCTATCGTCGCCATCCTATCGAGAGTTTTAACTGGAATTGTGACTGTTCAGGAGTTCAGAGGCTTCTAACAATCGCTAGTACAACGTCGGCGTGCACGCGAGATCTGACAAACATCGATCCGGCCAGATTCTATCGTTGTATACGATGGTCTGCCGACGATATTGGTGGTTCCTGTTGCAATCGATTTCCTGTAATGCGCGTAACCGAAACGTGGGGTAACACAACAGTATGTCCTCACATTTCCACTGTCATTATTTCGAGTGGTTGGCTGGACCACCGATTCAAGGGGCTTGTATAGGTCGATTTAGATGACAGGGAAATTTAGTTTATCCGGGACGAATCGCTGCTTACAATGGAATATTTGTAGGTATTAAATTTTGAGCCATCATTTGACGCATATCTATTGTTTCTTCAAAACTTTCGAGCCAATCCAAAATATTTAAAATAATCCAATAATTACTGATAATCTTGAGAAGGATCTCAATGGCGAAACCTATTGCAATAAAAACATTAAAATATTTCTTTAAACACATCGGAAGTGCAATAAAAATAGTTCTTGGGGAATATTTTAAATTTCAAAACCTCTTTAAGCACTCTCCTGCTCAGTGCTTTTTTCGTCGCTGTTCGCCATACTCCGACCGACCATCGACTACGAAGACTAATAACAAGTCGTTTACACTTTTCTCCTCTGGAAAACATTCCACTCAGCTTCCATGTAGGCATACCATGGCAAACGAGCATGAGCAGGCAGGTAGGAAAACACGCGGCCAGGAATCAGATACCACACTGCCAGCAATCTAGCACCTCCACTGCAATGCACGAGCATCACCGGTTATTATCATCACCATCCCAGCACGATAACGTTTCCGCCCAAGCCCGTGTGGAGGTACAGGGGGGGAGCATTGAAGCGAAACACGAGCAACAACATTGAAACCCATCACATGGCAGTCAAATTGTTGATACTATCTCGTCTGCACCCTCGTCGTCGTCGTTGGCAGGGAAGCAAATGCTGCTGTAAAAGGAAACCAGCTCGAGCCCCCGGGAGGGAGTTGTTGCGTGCCGTTCGAAATGCTGTTGCATCGCCAGCAGGTGCATGGAACGGGGCAACGCATCATACACGCTTGAATGATCGAATCAATTTATGTTGTGCAAATCGTGCAACAATCTGATGCGAATGTGCAGTCAACCCTTCGTTCTGGGATGGGGGAGATGGTTGTGGGTTTTGGTTAAACCTACCGAAGCTCATCCTGTCCTATGGGTGGAATGTTGAAAGAGACGTTCTACTGATATAACGAGCTGGATATTTCAAAATAAAAATGCTTAAAACGACATGTATCCTTTATCTTATCAAGCTTGTTTCCCAAGCAGGTTCCAATTCCCTTAATTTTAGCGTTTGTTGTTTAAAATTTTCTCCAAAATATTATAAAATTCTTGCGTGAAGCTCACGTTTAATTCGACACAAAACAACTTTACAGCTGATGAAATAATCGACTAAAATAACAGAACATTTTAAGACTGGCCGAGATGAAAGAGGCTGCGAATGAACTAGAATCAACGTAAGCAGTACAAACAGCAGAGCATAAGAAATTCATAACAATTTTCCCTGCGAAAACCCGAAGCTTTCAGTGATTATGAATACTGAGAAACGAAGCACTACCCATTAGCCTTCCTTCATCGTTTCGTTCCCGGCCTTCCAAACACCAACGCTAGGATTAAACTGTTCTCGGGGTCAAATTGACGGCGGCGTGGACCCTCTTCAGTGCAATTTTGCCTCCGGCTGGGAAATGGGATTAATTCATTATCCGAATGGGGGGCCGCCGAAAGCAGCAAATGTTAATGTTTAATCAGCAATCCCCGAGCAACCCAAACCGGTCGATTAGTTTGCCTCGCCGAGTGAAGAGTGCACACGGGGTTTTTACTTTCTACGAAATGGATGTTTGGCGATGTTCTCCAAAACGCTACGGTTGCTTAAAAAATCCTTCGCCTAATGGTAATGGCCACTCGTTAGGGATCCTTGCGCTCAGGATGTAGGGGTCAACAGTTTCTAACCGGATCTAAGAGCAAACAGAATTGCCCGAACTTTTCTGTTATCCAGGTCAGTTTTGTTATCTTTTCCATAACCATGGTTTGCTAGTAAACATTGAAGAAATATTTTAGCAGGCGTCGTTTTATACTTACATTTCAAAAGAAGGTACCAAAGAAACATAATCCAAACACGTCGATCGCTCGCTGGTATCATGACGGCATTCCCTGCTTTATCCAAAGTTTTCGTAACCCATCGAATGAAGTGTCACAATCAGTACGCCATGCCCTAGACGGGAATCAATGGTCGACGAGCACTATATTGCATTCGCATTGTGTTTTATTCTGTGCATTTAATGCTGAAAACTGAACCATTCAACTTTCACTATCCAATTTACACTTGCACTATTCAACTCAATTTGAATGGAAATTAATACTTTTTTACGAAAATAAAACTTCACTAGATTTTACTGTAGTCGCTATAAAACATACAAGGAAAATGATTAATTTAGTTTTTCCTAAGTCATAACTAAATGAGGAAAGATTTTCGAATTCATCTTTTCTCCCAAAGGAGTACAACAAGGATTATAAAAGTGAAACGTTTAACGAAACTGGTTGGATCTGGACAGTGTATCACGGCTTTAAGGATATCCTAACTCCTTCCCAGTAGAATTCTGTGAAAGAAAGAAAAGAGAGGAATAAAAATGGTTAGTCGTGAGGTGAACCAGTTTTCTTCAAATTAAAATCGGCGTCCTACAATGAATGTTTCTTGTACTATCTCCTTACTTTATTGTTCACAAATTATTTCAAATCCAGCCCGGCAAGTGTGAACGCATAATTTTTGGGAAAAACATAAAAAACACACCCTCCTTTACATGATGACGAGCATCATCACAATCGCTTCCGTTGTTTCCGCCTTTTCCGCCACGAGGTGAACATTTTCCGAGCGGTAGAAGTGTAGAAAGAAATAAAGAATGAACCCCCACATCATCCACTCATCAGAAATGCAAATTTCCTTGCTCCGAACGCGGAAAGCGTGGAGCGAAGAAAAACAGGCTTTCGCTGGAAAAATCGAGCCTAACGCCCCACGGAGAGAGTGTTTCCAGCATTCCGGCGCTGCTATAATTTAATGTATTCGGTAATTATGCCTTAAAGAACGGCGCGCACCATAAATACGAGCGCGACCGAACGCCCGAGTTGGCGGTGGCTTTTCCACCCTCCAAAACCATCGCCCACCCCTACCCCGAGATGCCGGAACACGTCAACCATTCGGTGGGTAAAATTTAAACTTCCTCACACCAACGAACGGCGAGTTTTAAGGAACGTAGGAAAATCGTAGCCTGAGCCTCCCGAGGAAGCGCCCCACTCGACCCGAATCTTAAAGCCTCATTATTATGTTTCCCCTGCCGGCTGGCCTCGGGCCGCTTTTGGGGCCGCGAGCGACGGTTGCTTGCGAAAACTAATGGAAATAATTTAATTTTCTACATCATCACAAAGGCGGGTGGAGCGTTGAGGCGAAGGTGATGGTTTCATGGCTGCCGGCGGGACGAAAGCAAACACTCGGAAGCGCACTCTGCCCTAATGGGGTGTCCTGAGGAAGGCAGGCTGTGAACGGGGGAGTGGAAGGATGTTGACGCCGGGAAAATCGAACGGAGCCATCGAACGTCAGAGAGTACGTCGGCTTCATGAATGTGTTCCGGGTACCTTTAATGGATGGCGGAATGTAGAAAGCTGCTTGGAAATTGTGTGGTATTCTGGCAAATGTCATCAGTTTGTTCAAAAGTCCAAACCGGACGAAGAAAACGTGTTAAAATATGTAAGATCTCATTGAAATACAAATAAATTGTATCTTAAGAAGTTATTAAGAAACGACCTTTTTACAGTGATTGTCAAGTGTATGTTATAATTTTCTATAACGAATGACTGAACCAACTAATCACGAAATGTTTCCAACAGAAAACATTTTGCGGATAAGATAGACGATCGTTGGCTCCACACAAAAGGATTGTCCTTATTTGCCTCGCAATAATCATGGTTCCCCATTCAACCATTTTCCACTACCCTTTTCTGGAGCACGAATGACGAAAGTGAAGCGAAAACCGTACCATAAACCCATCAATTAGTCACCCCTAGGGTTCATTTGGTTTCCTTTTGACGTCCGTTTGGCTTCCTCCAAGCACGTGCTCCGGAAGATGGAGGTTGGAAGCGGTGATTCGGTGAACGGAGTAATAGTTTTCCCAGGCAGTATAGTTCCGGAGGAGTCTGAAGTCGAACTCGAACTAGGATGGAGATTCATTTTTCATCGAAGAACTACACAGTTCATTAGAGCGGTTCCATCATGATGAGAACCTTTTCAAAGAAATAGGTCAAACAAATTGTGCGAAGCGAAAACTTTGGTATCACTATTAACCTGAATTACGTCAATTTCATTGTTTTGGCATAATGAAAAATTCCCATTGTTTTAATCCATGTGGCTACAATATGGGAGATACATCCCAAATAAATGTGGTTTATTTAACAAATTGATAAACTCATATATTTTGCACCTTAAGCGTATGCATAGCTGTTTTCAACATATGTCAGGATGAAAATAAGATGATTGATCAAAACTATTATATGATTTTAAAGAAGGGGATAGATACAGCTGTTACAAAACCTGATTAGCAAAATTAGAGACGAGTTATTTTTTTTTTTCATTAAAAAAATATAGATTTCAAATTCTGAAGTACGATAAAATTTATTCTGGGCATGATATTCCTTCATGAAGCACTCAAGTTGAACTGGACCATATGTTTAAACTTTCATTTGAAAATTTAATTACTTCAATACTTGCTTGATTCTTTTTCAAAAAGCGCCGGAGAACTACCGACGTCTTTTATTTACCTTCTCAAATCAAATACGAGCAACTGCACCGAACTTTCCTGCACCGAGAGAAGGAAAAATATTTGTACAGCCTATTTACCACGCAACCACTTGTTTGCCGCCAGCTCCGGGTGGTTTTCCCGAGGCAAAACACTTTCCGAGAACGTCAAACACCACCGTCGCCAGGTAAAACGTGAAGTGCCGAGAGCGTAGCGGCGAAAGGTGAAGTAGACATTTTCCGGGCCCACTTTGCACGAGAAGCGTGGTTATTATTCAAACGATGGTTATTTAATTGCGATTAATTATGTTCTGTGATAAACGATCCGGCCCACCTTACCGCGTTGTCCTGCTGTAGGTGTACGTGTGACGGGGGCGTTTTTCGAATCCTTCAAGAAGGACGGATTTCGGCTGCCGGCTATATGTATTCAACGTACTTCAACGCTTGGCTCAAGGTGTGCGTGTGGGTAAGAAGGTGGAATGCTAGGAACTACGATAAACCTAATTGCCAACAATTGCCAGGCCATTTAGATTACAGGCTGTGTGTGTATCTGTTCGTTGCTTAATATATTTTTAATTGATATTTTTTCCATTTTGCACTGTTTTATCGCCATCACATATTTTACATAACACTGACTTTAGACGTCAACATAAAAATGTGTTTTAAGATCCCTCATTCCATAACTTTTTTTATTGTTAGTAGTGCACTCTAATTTAGCACGTCTAAAACAGCTTTAACAGTAGAAGTAAAACGATTGTTGATTGACCAAAAACTGTGCTTTATTTCTCAGCAATGTTCAAGTTTTATCTTTCACGAACATTCGGATTTAATGCCTCATGATATGAGTGAAAGCATTTTGTAAAAACAAGCAAATACTAAGTAAGAGCACGGTTCTTTTTTGTGATACAATTGTAGTTTGTTTAAAAAATGTGTCATTACTGCTATTTAAAATTTTTGTTTCCCACCAGTCAAAAAATGTAACGACTGTATGGATTTTTGTAAGCACATCATTCTACCTTCATTGAATTTTTCATTACTGGTTGATACATAGAAAGATTAGAGCGGCATTCCTATGTCTATTTTGTCTTCCTTTGTTTTTACTTTAAACCTTCTTTTTGGGAACCACTTTCCTGCTGATTTGAAGAGGGGTTCTTTACGAATTATCACCAAGCTTCTTTCTGTGGCAGATAAGCCTTTGAACCGTCTCTGAGCTTCGCGTGGAATTACTTCCAGACGCTCGATTCCCAGCGTGATGATGGATAGGTGTAGGGTGTTAAAGAAAACGCTGAAATCCGAGTTGTAACACCACAAGATTCAAGCTGGCTCTTCTTGCATCCTACCGAGCGGAAGGTAATTTTATGGGAAACCGATTTTCCCGCCACGCATCACCAGCGGCGCGTGTGTGGTTATGACGCATGAGCCCATCGGAGCTTGCATAATCCCAAGCCCATCAAAGGCCCGGATTGGACCCACCAACCAGAGACGGTCCAAACTCTCTAAAACATAACCTGGGAAAAAAAGGAACCCGCGAGTTTCCGAAAAATAAACCGAATAAAAACAAGGAATCAGCTGAACTGTAAGCCGAGTACGCCGGATCCAGGAGCCGCACACGTGGCCCCGGAGGGATCCACATTCTGCAGCAGCTACTTAACACGCTCATGTAACCGCACAGTTCGCCGCACACGGGACGGAATTTTCAATCGCTTTTCCGTTCCGGCACGATGGCGTGACGGAGCGGAATCAAATCCTCTTAGAAGCCTTTTGCCCGCGCGAGCGCCCGTTATGTCACCGGATGTGCGATACCCTACGGGTCGTGTGCCTGTGTGCGTGTGTGGTATGTGTGTGCGGGAGGGAGGAAACCATGCACGCGAACATTTAATTACCATATCGAACTGATAGTCCAACATCCAACAGCTCATTTTCACACCCCATGTTTCGTGTTTTATGGCGGTCCCTCCCAAACCGCCCGACCGGGAAATTCCACCGTACTCCGCAACGGGGGGAGAGTTTCCCAAATTCCACCAAACAAAAATAGAAAAAGGGTAAACCCTCTACCCGTGCTTTCCCGCTTTCGGGCACTCACGTCCAATAGTCACGGACATTTTTCCCAACGACGAAATGAGGCATAATTTAGCCAAAAATGTGCCGTGGAAAACGGCGCGCGAATAGGACAAACTTTCCACCCTGAAGCTTAAGAGCCAGAGGTTGTTTTTTTGTTTCGTTGTTGTTTCCGCTTAGTTGTGTTGTGGTTATAAAATGTGCGGCACGCTAAAGCCTTCTGGGAAAGTTTCCGATTCGTGTGATTTGGGTGAAGGTTGTTTTTTTACTTTTGTGCGCTGGCTGTGAATATATTTTCGCAAATTGTTAACATTTTTGAACGAGTGATGAAGGAAGTAAACGAAAGGTTGCGATTTGTGTGTGTATCCTAATTAGGGTATTCTCAATCGCTGCATGGCTTTGCTTTTTTAGGCTTGTGCGTAAAGTATTGAAATTCGTGTAACAGTAGTTCAATTTTAATTGTTTTCATATATTCATCGGAATTAAATTTATATCAGATATATTTCGTTGTTTACATCAATTGCAATTCCCTAGATCGATTCTTTCAATTGTTTGAAATGTTCATCATCAATTGCTAATTTTTTATGTCACGCAGATTTCACAAAACGTAAAGGACATTTAAATCTATGTTTTTAGTGCATTTTTCTTTTTCTCCCTTTTAATTTGGAACAATACAGGACCATTTTCTGCGGAATTGTGTCAGTACAGACAAGCAAGTTGTCGTGTTTATTACGTCCCGACTCATCGCAGCGCACATCCCAAAACCCGCAGCCGGAAGTCGCGCCTGCATGGCGCACACTATCGAACACCGGCAATTAAGTCCATCCGTCGCCATTGTTGGTGGTTTATGGTCACTACAATTCCGACACTATATTGCCCGTCCAACGGGTGATGCAAAAACCCGCAAACACCCGCAACTTGCACGTGAGCATCGGCCTACGCGAAGTGCAGCGAGCGAGCAACTCCGGCCAACACTCCCGGTCCCGGCGCATTGCGTTGGTTTTGTGGCTGTAAATTGCAGTTGCACCAGGGTTGCCGAAATGGCGTTCGGTTTTTCGGCAAATGTGTCAGCATCCCATTAAAACACCCCCGACGGAGGAGCGTTGGAACGTGCGGGAAAACTCGGTTCCGCGCTCGATAACGCTTAATCTGATTTCAGACCGGCGATCCCGACCGTGTGTCCTTCGAATAATGCTGCTTAAGCGTCGACCCAAATACGCTTCATCGGATTTATGGACTGGGATGAAAATCCTGCTTTTGCCAGCAATTTGCCAGCTTCATTGTGAGCTGGCACCAACATGATTACAGAACAAACCTTATATGGTGCCGTTTAATAAGCTTTAGTCATTTCTGTAAAGCTGAAATATGAGTATGGAAAAATATTTATGTTTTTGGGAAATTCACAAATTTCATTTCAAACAGCACACAGCTTTCATAAAATCATCTCTCTTTTCAAACCCGTTGCAAAATCTAACCAATAAAGTACTAACAAATCCTCCGGAAACCACATTCGTCACACGGATCCATTTGTCGTACGAAAGCTTTTAATTATCTGATGTTACAATGAATCGTAACAGGCACTATAAATGAGATTATAAATTATAAATCCTCCTAATGAGGCGCAGCGAAATGAAATCCCCATTTCCATCTACAGACTAGTAGCATATGCCAGTCAACGACGGGTGAAACTTCCACTTCATCATTAGCGACAAGATGATCGCACCGTCTCTTGCTCTTATTTCGCTCGCGTTAATGAAGAAATGTCAGGCAGGAAGTTGTGGTTGTTGTGAGGTTATATCATCAACGGTTAAAGCTCGCGCATGGAGGAACTCGTGGTTCGTTGCAAACTCAAGAGGTGTGCCACTTAGGTATAGGCAAGGAAAGATCGACTCAAAATACCGGAAGCACTAATCAACCCATGCTGGAGTTTGGAGTTTTATTCAAGGATCCGCGTGAAGAGTTAACGAGAACAAAACTTGGTTAATTAATGTTAACGACACTGTTTCGTACGTTTTTAGAAGAAATTTCAATAAGTGTGATGTTATTCCTTACTCGTTACTTGCGAAATAAATTATGCAAGCTTCAAAAACATAATTTTAGGTGTCAACAATTGGTTATAAAGCTTGTTCCAAATATAATGGTTTGATGAGGTTGGAAAGTGTAAATAAATGACAGTAACTTTTATTCATCGGAAACTGTTATTCGTCTGTATATGGACGAATGGAATTCTTTTTGCTTAAGGAGTTTTGCAAGGTCGAGTAGAGAAATCTGACAGAAATTATGTTAATCTCAAATGTTAGAATTTGAAGCATTCAAACAAAAAAGTCGAAACATCAAGACTGTTTTTCGTTTTGTTTCTTTTGTATTTGGTTCACTTATTTCCGTGAAAAATTTGGGAAAAAGTGTTTACTAAAGATGAGTGTGTGCTGTGCTTGAATTTAGCTCCACATCACATGCTTCCATTAGTCCGATGCTACGGCTTTAAAGAATCCCGGCACAGCGGTGTCTATGACGTGCAACCGACATTACGGCCCAAAATATCCTTCCCCGTAACAATTCCACCCGAAATGGTTTCACCGCAGCGGATCCTTGGCCTGGCGTTCAAATTAAGCCTCACCTGATGGTATGCACACACACAGCACATACAGTGCTAGGTTCACCCAGATTGAAGGCTTAAATATCTCAAATATCATCCCAAAATTGTTGCGGTTTTTCTTTTGAAGTCTCCGGCCCGGCCCGGAGTTGCTCCGAGACCGCTAGGGCTTGTCGGTGTGTGGTTGAAAAATAAAGTCCACCGATTCGGAGCGCAACCGAACCGAGGAGTTTGAAATACCGCAGCAATAACGTCAGACGGGCAGGCGTTGCGCTACCCAGTGAAAACCCCCACGTGGAAACCCGTTGCTCGGAGGATGAATTTTCCACTTCCCCTTTCCCACCCGGGGAGGGTCCTCTGCATTTCACCTGAGCACGCCGTTCATACATGAAATCGGTGGAGAACGGTTTATTTTTTCGGGGACGAGGGAAATTCACCACCTCAAGATAGGGTGGTTGGGAAAGGGAAATATTTTCCCTCAACAATGCTTGTGTGATGTTTCACTGTTGAGTTTGTTTCGGGGTGATTCTGTTCTTCTTTTTTCCCCAATATTTCCTCGGCGTTTTTTCCGAGAGCCACAAACTCCAACTCCGAAGCGGCAGCTGTGTCTGCATTGAATGGTTGAACCATTTTCATGCCCGTTTTCTTTCCTACCGCACCAATATCTGGCCAGACGTTGTAGAAAGAGGAAAACAAAAACTGTTCACCGGCTGGAAGAGATACGGGTGACGGTTTATTCGTTGTTTGGGTGGTGAATTAGTGGAAAAAGTTTGCATTTTTCACGAGCTTAGAACAGGTTTTTTTCCCGAGTTTTGCGTGGCATGGATTGTAGTTTTTCGTTCACATTTTCCCGCCCATTTGAAGAGAGGCCCGCCCCGGGAGTGGAATGTAGAGGAAAGTTGATAAACCAGAGGAAAACTGAAAATAATTCCAAACTGCTCGCTGGGTATCGGTGGAGGGTGTGATTGTTTGCTGTGTAAAACAAGCAAATGATTGTTTATGAACAACGATGCTTTTTTTATTAATTCCCTGGTGGTGTTTTCCTCTCTTATTGTGATTTCAGCAGACTTATATATCTTTTCCTCACCATATTTACGATCGATGAGGCTCAAACTCAGCCGTTGACGGCAAAGCGGATTTTCTAAAAAAAGGCAAACAAAAATAAAACATTTTCCTCCAACATTCTTCGAAGGCAGCAATTACGAGCTTTTCCATCCGATTTCTGTGTTGATGAACTTTCATCGGCTCACCGTTGGAATCCTCAAAGAACGGCTGAACGTTCGAAGGCAAATGAAAACAGTTGCCCGTCAAAAACTCGGCTAAACATTGCCAACGGGAAAATTGCCACGGGAAAACAGGAATTTTTGCTTCCTTCTATTTTTTCCATCCATTTTCAACCCAAAACCGGGCACGAGAAGGAGTGTAAAGGAAAATTAATTCTACCAAACGCTCCGCATTAATTAGGGAGTTTGGTAAATTGTTTTGCCGGGGTTATCTTCCAATCGAGACGCCAATCAGCCGTGCGGTAAGCTGATTGGAGGTTGTTGCCGGTGGAGTTTTCACGCGGTAAAGCATCGATTAGGTGGCAGTCACTTTTGGGAAGGAAAAGCTTTCCCCGGAAGGCGGACGGGTTGGATTTGGACGTTCCTGGAACGGTGAATGATTTTTCAAACTGATTTTTGGATTGACGTTGAAGCGCCGTACTATCATTCTGCCGATATCGTAACGCAAACGATGGTAGTTGACCGATAGCTTCGTTTTTCGTCCGGCAAGTCGACCTACATTCGGTGGAATCCATTGCCTTTACGCGTCTTCTGAGTTTATTCATTTTTTAGTTATTTTCCAAACACTAGTCGTTGGCCTTTCGAAAAGGAGTAGGAGAAAAAAATCAAATTAACCTATTCGTAGAAAACCGGTTGTTTGTTTTGGACAGTTTCCCAAAATTTTCGGCCCGGATGATGTCCTTTGCCAAAAACTCGTTGACCGACATTTTTGGCGTCTGATTCTCCCCTTTCCATTCCTTTTGTTTAGCTGCACCATCGCGGCACCCAACACGCTTGTTCTCTTTTAATTTAATTTGTTTGCTTCATTTCCTTCTGCATTTTATTTTCATCACTTTCCCATGGCGTCGCTTTTCGTGGGGTGGACTTTTCCCGCAGCAACGGTCCGAGCACCGGACGGCGAGTGTTTCGTAAACTTCGCTTCGTGCGGCACCGGATGGAAAGCTGCTCCGACTTTTCCACTTCTCGTCGCGGGCTCCGAGGGATCAGCTTGCCGACTTTTCGTTTGTCGAGGTTTTGCCTTCGTTTATTATTTTTATTTTTCCTTCACTCGTGCACCCCCTCCCACCTCCCTTGTTGTGGACTTAATCCTATGCGTTGCCTTCAGCTGACTCCCCCCCCCCCTCGTCCTTCCTTTCCTTTCGCTTCAAATGCCAAATTCTTCCGGTTGGACGATAGCAAAGTTTTCCGCCCCGCGCCTGGCGAAAGCATTGTGTGCGGACGCTTTCCCCTCGGTATGCGCGTAATGAGAGGAAAAAGTTCGCCGTGCACGTCGCACACAAACCGGCAAAGAAAATCCAACCCCACCCTCGGACACGGCGCGCAAAACCGAGCGAGCGAGCGCTTTTCGCAACGCCACCAGTGAAAGAAAACGCCAACCGACAAAAGTTTTCCTCCTCTGTGCACATCGGCGATCGTCACGCGGGTATGTGATGCGGTGAATGGTGGATGGCGAATTTTCCTTCACACCAATACAGTCTGGGGGCTTCAAATAATCACACACACACACATACACGCACCTCGAGAATCAGCAAACATGTGGCGGAGCGCCAGAGATGAGTTGAGGAAAAACAGATTCAATATTTTCTGCTTACGACTACTTACGGGTGGGACCGGATTGGATGAAAAAGGCGTTCCTTTATTAGGACGGTTAAACCCGTGTGAATGTGATGATGGGGCTGGTCTTTTTTCTCGTTGCTGTATTACGGGCTCCAACATCCATTAGGGAAACATTCTATCACATGTACCTTCGCTTATAACACTCTAAAATTTAAGAACTTCACAGTAAAATAAAAGGAATAATGCACCGAACAATTTATCACTGTGTACTAAAACATGAAAACAGCATTTTTCGAACTCAATTATAAAACACAATCAACATCCTTTTAAGATTTAGTGGACTCAACTCTAGTACTACAAGTAACAAATATCCGTTTTAGTATTTCTTGACTTTATTTTACTGATTATTTCACGCCGATATCACTTTGCTTTTTATGAACCAAGAAAAATCAAATCGAAACTTTACATCACGATATGAAAGTTTTCCTTGAAAAGTCGAACAACAAGACTTTCACCTTTACGTTCGTAGACTATCATTACATATCCATTCTACAACAGTTTCCACCCTAATATTATTGCTTCACGTTAAACGTTTCACAATTCCGAAGCAGGTTGGCAATGAATTTAATTTCACTATTTTACAATATTCGATTTTATTGTTTCACAAAGTGGTCAATTCATTTTGTGCACAACACTATCCGAGAATTCCAGGTTTGTTCTGGACTCCTCTTCTCGATCGATTGCGTAGAACTTTTTCCTTAAAAATATCCGTTCCACGCCCATTCCATCGTACGGTCGGAAAACTTACACGCCTGGCGAGCCTCCGGACGAAAGTGGCACCGGAATCGCGTCTCAGCGGCTGCGATGATGATGGCAATGATGATAGTGCGAGATAGAGATAGAGAAGAAAGGACGCGCGCGCGTAAGGTCCATCCCCGGCGAAGGATACTCTGAAACTGAACCGCAGCGTTTTCCTTGATCCGGACATCGCCGGCGCTCGGGAGCTGCGAGCAGATCACTCACTCTCCCCGGCGTTATCCTTGCGAGAGGAAATCAATGCTCCCGCTCGACGTCCTTCGCCGGATGATGTTTCGAATCCTCGGGACATCTCTGGGTTGCCGATTATTATCAAACAAAATCCCTGCCGGAGAATCAGTACACGCGTGGAAGTGATAAAAAGAGTGAACAAACAGAGAAAAACCGGGAGAGCGCTCCGTGTTCTTTTCATTTAGGGGAGGGTTTCGATAATTCACCCTTCGGTTGGAAGGGAAAATGAACCCCCTCGTCTCGGGTGGGTTTGTGTTTTCATCACATGCACGCTGTTGTCCATCGAGGATGCTCTTTGTGGTAAACGAAACCAAACGAGAAAAAAAGAACCCTATATAACTTTAACGAATGTTGAAAGCTGAATGGTGCCAGTGGGCTGCGTGAAGGATGTCGCTTTTCGCCCCTTCAAAACGAGGTCAATGGATCCTAATGACCTTTTTTGTGCTTCTGTGTGCTTTGTTTGTGTCCCTAATGACACCCGATTACGCGTCTTAAGAATCCATTGGAATTTGAACAATTAAAAACAATTGAATAAAGATAATTTTTTCTCATGTAATTTCCAAACTACAAGACCATAATTTTTATTTGGTATTTCGAAGCAATTAGAAATTATATATACAAAATTATCGTTTTGCTACAAACTGTTTAAAAAGTATAACACTTTTCTTGAATTCGATATCGACCACCCGAACAGCGATTTCCGTTTTATTTCGGTGCCAATAAATCTTGCCGCTGCCGGAAAACTAGACGATGATGAGTGATTTATGCATTGCGTGTCCAAAATCGCACTGGAACGAATCCTTCAAGAGTATCCTCCCTTTTAACGTTCCGATGGACTTTTCTTCTATCCATTTCTGACGACACCAGGGAGAAACGGTGAAGAACATTTGAGATCTGGTTTTGGTTGGGAAACTGCGTGCTCAGATCGAATGTGTGGAATAAATCTACTTCATCTTTGTTATCACAGACACTTTTCGAAGGAAGGCTTTTCGTATGGAAGCAAATGGGAAATCTCTTCGCGAGAGTGAGTGTCCCAGCGATGAGTAGAAAGGCAATTTCGGATTAGTGTTTCGCCGAATGAAAAATTCAGCGCAAGCGCCGTCGTATAAACCGCTGCCAACATGCGGATGCAGAGTCAAAACAAAAACACGTCCTTCAAAACCGATACCACCGCACGCCACGGCGTGTGTCGACTCTACACGCGCTTAGGAAAATCCCAGCGGACGGTGCCGGTTGCCAGGGAAACCGCCGTAGCGCAAGGGGATGAGAGTTTTCCACCAGACGTTTCTGCTCTCACTTACGAGAAGGTTCTGGTTGTGTGTGTGAAAGCGTGAGAAAGTGAGTTTTGGATGGTGAAAGGTGAGAGAAACGGTGATGAGAAAATCAAATAAATAGAAAAAGGACATGAACGGAAGAGTGAACACTTCCAGTAAAATCTTTTACCTAACAAATGATCGCAAATCGCGATTATCATTTGGAGTTCATTCAAATCATAGATAAATTCGAAATGATTTTTCATTAGGGATGACTTAACAATATTAAAAAAATTTTACAGGAATATGTTCTGATTAATATATATAAATATTTTGCACTCTTAATAAGATTTTTGCAGTTAAACATTTGAAAAAGCAGAGGTTTATTTTGCACACTTTTTCCATTCTTCTTTTAAGTTCATGGAACGTCACTCTTTTCGTTAAGGTGCAAGCCATCGGAGAGTTAGATTCTACTTGAATCATAAATTGATTATCCTGACCCGCTTCGCAACTGACCTGAAACCGAAATCCGGTTGCCTTTCCTTCCCCCCACGTAACACTATTATGTTTCCTTCGATGCAGTTTCCAGCCTGCGATGGGGGGAAAAAAAAGAAAATGTAAATAAAATCAGATGATCAACCGACCGCAAACAGACGGCGGCAGACGGTTTTCCGGCCGTAACACAATGTGGAAATCATTAGCGTTGTATTGTGGAGAGCAAAGCGAAAAATATGGTTCCTCAAACGAGATGAAGAAAAGGGCCCCTTCCTTCTTGGTCGGAAGCAAATTGTCAACGGAATACGGAATGTCTTTCATTTTTATGATTATTAACAATTCCTTTTCACGGGGTTTTCCCACTTCTCGGCGGTGAGTCGTAGAATTTCTTCGATTTTATTCGATGTGTTTTTTTTTTTGTTGCTTCCTCGAACAGGGGTGGGAAACCGGCTGGAACGGGTGGAAAAAGGGCATCGAAATCGGAAGGGGCTCGCAGTTTTCCTTGCGCCAGTTTATCGTCGATGCAAATACTATTCACCGAGGGGTAGGTTGCTGACAACTTCGATGACGACAAGACAACGAGGGATGTGATTCGATCTGAAGGAAGGTTATCCCCTAGGAGTAAACCTTCGCCCCTCCCCTCGTGCGTCCTCAATCACCGCCACGACGATGGACGATGCCAGCCGCAAATATCGAGCACGAACTCCAATCGGGTGGAAGTAATTGCGGTGGGACTTTGTGTGAACGGAAATTTAATGAAAATGGCCCGCACCGAATCTTCCCGGTCGCCTCTGCTGGATGGTGTGGGGGAAATATCCTTTCACTTTTCCTTTTCTTTTTTTTATTGGCCCGCAGGATTGGACCTTCGCTCGAAAACGTTACTTGAATTTTCAATCGTTCGATGAGCCTCGGGACGGAATCCTCGGCAACCGGGTATCGATGGGTGATTGGGGCAAGCTGCTGTTGTTTTCCTGGGTGACAGGATGTTTGATGACCGGACACAGGACAGTCTGGGGCTTGGAAAAGGCGAAGAAATGCCGAGAAGCATTTGAAATATAAATCATATTCTATTCCATCGCCTGGCGTTTGTGTAATATAACTTTTTCTGTTAGTATGGATTTAAAATTTGAACCAAACGTATTCATTGACGTTCAAAAAATATTTTAAAATACCAACGTAAGAAATTCTGTCATAGTTGGGCCGTTGTTAATCCATGTTTTTTAAACTTTTTAATTTTAATCAATAAAAAAAATCTCAATCGTGCTCTTTTTCATATTTAAGTAACAAAAGAAATAGTTTTTTTCTAAAGCCGATTTGTTTGGAGTGGAATTTTTCCAAACTATTAAAGAACAATCAGTCAAATAGGAAAAAATGTCTGATTGCAATTGTCCAATTGCGTTTTAACCTCAAAAGCATCGTTGGGGTCCAAAGTTGAACCGATAACTTTGAGCGAAAAAAAAATAGAAGTTTGTATTAAATTCTCTGCCACTTTCTTCTCTCATTGAACATAAAAAAGGAATACCAACGAACTCTGGACGTCAATTTCCAATCGAAATGATTCGAAAGTAAATAATTCAATTTTTGTTCGCAGAAAAGGAAAGAAACGAAAACGCCGGAGAAAGTCAAGCAATATCACCTTCAATTGCGCAGCCCGGGTGAAAAGTTCGTCTGTTTTAGAATGTTGCCCATTATGCTTTCGTGCGCCGGGAAAACTCTTTCTCGCCGAAACGTCTTCGCGGATGATTCGCGCCACCCATCGCTAACGGTTTTCTGGTCAATTTCCGTCGCAACCGAAGGGCGCGGATGGAAGCGGGAAAGCGGCAGGACCTTCCGAGCTGCCACTCATTTCCTTTTCGTGTTTTCGTCGAAGAGGGTCGTAGGACACACGCGCTCCATTTACTGAATGAAGTGCGAGAGACTAGAGGGGTGAGGAAGGGAGGAAAGTTGAAAGCTAATTTCACGGGCAATTAAGTAAAGAAGTAATTAGACAACATCTATAATAACAGTTATTGTTCGATCGGTAGGGCGTGCAGCCAGCGGACTGTATCCGATTCCAGACGGACAATACGCACGAGGGTTTGTTTCTGTTGGCAAATGGTGAAATTTTCGAGAAAAGAAACAAAACTAAACCGATGGAAATTCAAAAAAACAAATCATCATCCATCAGTGCGGGAGAGATTATAATCAGCAAAGTTTTCCACCGATGACGATGATATTGCTGATTATGATGATGTTGTGGGGAAGTTTGGTAGACGTAATTGTTCCGTTTCCAGCGCACATTTTCCCCGATTAGGATAATTAGGAAATGATTTAAGCGAGTGGAAACATTGCAAAAATACTTATTGAAATATTTCCACCGATAATTGAAACCGGCTCGGGCGGTGGTTCGAAGGATGCTGCGCAGAACAATTATCACTCGATTAAAAGTTTGATTGAAATAGTTCTGCAGTCGTTGTTGGTTGTTTCGAGAATTGTATAGTAGATTTCTCTGAACAATTTTTCCGAGATGTAGTTGCACAAATTTAAAATGAAAAAAAAAACAGACTAGATAAAATATTACACCGAAAAGCATGTTTAGTGGATTTTTATTTAAATTCAGCTTGAAGAGTATAGATAACGTAACCAAATGGAAAGCTATCTTGTAACGGGTCGAAAACTATCTTCAGACTAAACTTCAATCCATTTCCTGTCGCAGCGTCGCCTGAGCAAACGACCCTAGTTTTGCATCTCATATAGTTCCCCAGTGGGTTTAAATTAGATTTTTATCATTCATCCAACATTGGCTCCGATTGGTTTAGCTGATAATAAAATATCCATCTAGCGCAGACTCTGCAGAACTATTTTATATGGAAATGTGGCGTGGTTGTACGGTTTTCCGATTCGGTTTCCGTTCCGGGTATTCCTTCCATTTAAGGTCGCTGAAAAGCCGCCGTCCGAGCCAGTTTGAGCTTGCTCCTTCTGCTCTGTCTTTGGTTCCGAATACAGAATTTCCGCCATTTAAGATATCATCACCTTCTTGCAATCTGCTTCGGATCTTTTTTTACTCCCTTTTTCATGTATTAACGCGATCCTTTCCTGCCCCACTTGGACCGTTTTCATACAAAACGCAGCCCCAAACTGTCGTCACATCTCGTTCTATATCATGTCCACGGTTTTGGTTCGTTCGAAATCTGCTCTTGGTATCATTTGTAGGCAAATCGTTGGAAACGCGCCAAAAAGGATGAAAATGAGCTAGTTAACTGGTTCCGAGAATAGATAGGTCCTACTTTGAGTGTTAGCATACGAGGATATGTTTGCGAGTTTGTGGATTTGGCCTCCAACTATAACATGTTCTGCTTCAATGGAAAAAAAGTAGCACAATTCGAAGATTGGCTCTGAAATTTTTACTGAAAAAATCAATCTAATTTCAACATACGCAAAATGCTTTGTGGAAACAAGATAACTTTTTCACATAGTTTCGACCAAAAGAAAAAGTAAAGACCATTTTTTACTATTTACACGGGGAGAGTAAAGAAAAATCTCGTACTTCAAAAAGCTGGAACGATATTGAACAACAGCAACAAAAAATAATCCACGGGAAGTAACGGTCATAAAAATAAATGTTATAATAAAAGTTTGTAATCTATCCATCCCGGGCACGAGCGAAACGGATCAGCGAGGGAAAAAGTTTCACCGAGGTTATGTACTTATTGTTTCAGTGCCAAAGTTCATGCTTCGAAACAGCTTAAGCCATTTGAGGGGAAACATTGCGAGCATCGCCATTGAGATAATGTTGATAGTTTTCACACCTCTTGCCGCTTTTCCCGGCGAGCTTTGCGAAGCTAATGTGGCCCAGCGGAGGCCGAAAAAAACCCGATCGGTCGGGGTGTGAAAACTTTTGCCCTACATGGACGTAAGCATAGCTAGAAGAGCCAACCAGCTTCGGTAGCGTTTCCTTTCCGAATGCCAAATCTGACGAGGATCAGTGCCGAGCTGAAGTTTTAGCATGAGAAGGCATAAAAATTAACACTAACCACCATCGGAAACTTAAAGCCGGTCTTTGGGTAGCATGAAGACTTTCGTTCTTGGAGTGTCGAAGAACTTTCAAGAGAATTTCTTCCAAACCGGTCCACTCGCAACTCGCAAGCACTATTTACATTGCGAAAAGAAAGTACGTTCAAAAGGATTTGAGCAGAAACCGGGACACAACTCGAAAAGCTCGGTTGGTCGAATGTCTCAAGATTCCAGATTGGTATCACTGTTCCTGATAAAGTTTTCGGCTTCGTGCCAGGATTAAGGCACGTTCTACCTTCTTTCAAAATCCGCAACTTCTTTCGAGTCCGCAAAATCTAATAAAATTTTTAAAAAATCCAAACAAACCGCATGTAGCATGATTCCATCTTAAAGATGAGATTAGTGACCGCTTTGTACCAACACGTGGTGAATGTACGTGTAATTATGAGGTGACTAAGAAAGTTCAAATAACATATGTTGAAGCGTGGCCCGTGATATACCCTAAAAAAGTGCATTAAGCAGTTTAATGAGGGAAAGGAATAACAAACAAATTCAAAGAAAGTCATCGTCTTAAAACAAACTTTTGCGGTAATAAGCGTCATGGGCTTGTGTATGCTCTCGCTCAACATCTGTACATAAAAAACCCTTTGTTTAATCATTTAAATTATTCATTGGTTAGTTAGCATGTTGACGCATTCTGTAGTGGCTCTACGATGGGGGAAATTCCAACTAATATGAGTTTACTTATCACAGAGCGCACATAACGGCTATTCGTCATGCACATATTGAATTAAAAAAAGGGGACTTGCGTTTGTGTTGTTTTTCTACAGTTTTTTTTTAAATCATTTATCGACATGTAACGGAGAGAAACTTTATCTATGGCTCATTCTGATGACTTATTGTGCAACTGCTTAGTCATCAGTAAAAAATAACAGGAAAGGAGAATTTGAGAGTTTGTAGTGAACGCCCACGTTAAATCAGTCACAAATTGGCACTTTGTAGGGACAGTTCGTTTATAGAACCACTTTACTTTCACTTAAAGTACAAATACGGAGGAAGAAGTGCTCAAACTAATTCAGCAAATAGGTATAGCGAAATAAAGTGTGCATATGTTGTGTACGGTTTAACCAGTGAAAATTTTGTAGATATGGTGTATTAATTCACGTAGCTTGTTTTTTTGTGTGTTATGTTTATTACTTCACGTTACCTGGTTCTTCTTTTTGAGAAGACCGACTATCGTAACTATCACTGTTTACGTATTTAAAATCTTCTTTGTTGGAAAGTTTGCAATTGAATTCGTCGTGGTCAAAACAGTGAAGTAAATGTTAAGTTTGTTCGCAATTTGTTTTAGCATTATAGCGAAGTTAATATGTTTGATATTGTAAGACACTTCGTTTCTACTATACTCGACTAATATGGATTGTTTAGTATTTTGTCATTAACGGAGAAAGGTCAACAACGGTCGAAGCGACAGACACAAGAAAAAGTGGCATAATTCGTTCATTGGGCCAGAAGATCGTTTCAGGTTGCCAAATATATTAAAATGACGGACATTCTTATACAGATGTTGAAATTATTTGAAGATAAATGGCAACGGCCAGTTAAAGAACACAAGTAGCAAGTGTGCCACCTTTAGCGATTCGTTTTGTAACTTACTAAAATCTGTTTGTAAAACGTCGGGTTTATTTGTAATAATGAAACCATTTTTCGCTTACCGTCGAGAATCATAAACACAAAACA
>KE525318.1:312786-342754 GCA_000441895.2 Anopheles sinensis | reverse complement strand
CTGTAGTGGCTCTACGATGGGGGAATTCCAACTAATATGAGTTTACTTATCACAGAGCGCACATAACGGCTATTCGTCATGCACATATTGAATTAAAAAAAGGGGACTTGCGTTTGTGTTGTTTTTCTACAGTTTTTTTTTAAATCATTTATCGACATGTAACGGAGAGAAACTTTATCTATGGCTCATTCTGATGACTTATTGTGCAACTGCTTAGTCATCAGTAAAAAATAACAGGAAAGGAGAATTTGAGAGTTTGTAGTGAACGCCCACGTTAAATCAGTCACAAATTGGCACTTTGTAGGGACAGTTCGTTTATAGAACCACTTTACTTTCACTTAAAGTACAAATACGGAGGAAGAAGTGCTCAAACTAATTCGTTTCTACTATACTCGACTAATATGGATTGTTTAGTATTTTGTCATTAACGGAGAAAGGTCAACAACGGTCGAAGCGACAGACACAAGAAAAAGTGGCATAATTCGTTCATTGGGCCAGAAGATCGTTTCAGGTTGCCAAATATATTAAAATTACGGACATTCTTATACAGATGTTGAAATTATTTGAAGATAAATGGCAACGGCCAGTTAAAAAACACAAGTAGCAAGTGTGCCACCTTTAGCGATTCGTTTATAACTTACTAAAATCTGTTTGTAAAACGTCGGGTTTATTTGTAATAATGAACCCTTTTTTCGCTTACCGTCGAGAATCATAAACACAAAACACAAAACAACTAAAATGGTGCAAAATAACGAACGTTTTTGTGCTTTGGAACCCAAACTTAGCTCCAAATTGGCGAAGAGAGTTGTCTCCTTGAGTTTTATTTATTTAGCGAGCGTTTTCATGGTTTTCCGATGGAAAACTTCTTTGGCTTGTATTTAGGCACCATCCTGCTGCACTGTGAACTTCACATCAGTTTTTTAAGATTTTGGCAGCTTTATTCTGAAGAATAATAGCGAACGCAGGTGTGGCACTCTTTCCTCAAAGAGTGATAGTACTTTCCTTTAAAAGTGTACTTCTTTTTAAATTAAGATTTTTCCGTGAAAAATAATTAATAATGCCCCCATGAATCACTTTCTCTTTTACTCAACTTAGCCACAAACCACAAACCTAACCAAATTTTTGTTTCAATGGGCTTAGACAGCTAATTTCATTTGGTGGTAATATTATAAAATAATATCCAATGTTTATGCTGCGCAAACATTTGATGGCCCTATTGTGGTTTATAATCAGCGAGAAGAGAATAACAAATTTACTGTTCAAAAGCTTTCTTTCAAGAGATGTAGCATATGCATAAGCTATAAAGCACGAGACATCTTCGGTTTGTACGTTGATGTGTTTTGAACACTCTTGGCTACGGTATCATGCCCAAAGATAGAGAAAGTATTGAACCGGTTAAATATCATCCATATACCCAACACCCATAAACATCCGGTTGCCTCTCGATTTTTCCTAATTAAAAAACCTATAGACAAATGCAGTATTTATTCCAACAATTTAAAAGCTCAATCCGAGTAGCATGTAATCATGAAAGCCGTATAATAGCTCAAAAACATACCTATAAGCTTAGTTTTTTCGGCTATGGTTAAATATCTGGCCAACTGCCGTCAGTCCGCTTTCTTAGCCATTGGAATATTTTTTCAAAGTACAAAAGTGATGTTAGTTGACAATATAATTTACTTCATTCAATGATCTTGCGTACTTTTTTTGCTATAGCCGCTGATATATTGACACTGTTTTTTAAATGCATACCTTACTCATCTATCGACTACCTTTTTATTAAGGCCTACCATTCATTATCACTCTATCTGTAAGATTAGCTACAAAATTTGTATTTACACTTCTTATTAAATTCTGATTTTAGGACTCTCGCTCATGTACATTGCTTGGCGTTATAAGAAATGTACAATACTACAATGGCCTCGGAAGAGCGTTTTGAAAGAGAAGCTAAAACTGTAGCAAACCAGCGTATAACTGCTATACGATTAGATGACGAAGCTAATTCAGAGCGGGTTGCAAAATCTTCGAGCCCAACACGATATACAGCGTGGGTATTAAATGGTTTACCGGATCCGTTAAATGTATGTCACCACAACACAACGCAAATATGTTATGAATGCTATGGCACACCTCAATTGGAAATTCAATTATTATCGCTAAACCCTAGCGGAATGCCGCCGAAACGACATTTGGTACGAAGAGTGCAAATGATGATCTACGGTTATGGACGTCTTCGAAAGTTGTGCGATGAAATAAGAGTAAATCTCAAAGATATCTGTATATTTGGCAGTCGAATGTACATTGACTATCGGAGAGATAAGATACCAAAAGATTCAGAAATTGAAGCTTGTCACATATTTCGAATTTCTAATCTTAACTTTGAATTAATAGAAGAGATACAAAGAAACATGTATTCAAATCCACCGTACGAGGATGATATAGAAAGAATAATTGAGGAAACACAAAACATTTTCCAAAACATGATGGGACAAACTGAATTTGTTCACCGTGTTTTTAATACCGGAGCGATAGGCAAATTGTTAGATTCAATCATCGAAGATATTATGCTAGGGAAACGTCAATTTTATGAACCAATGAACACCGATAATGTTTATTCTGCAGTGCGACACATTATCGACGAGATGTGGTTGAAAGGTTTTGGTATTAGAAATGATAATGATGAAGATTTTGACTTCCAACCTGATGTCACAGACGAAATCGCAGAAGGAATATCCCAAATCGAGGCATTTCCGGAAAGTTACTGGAGAATGTTATACATGAGTGGTTACGATCAAACTTTTGACCACATTTATAATGTTAGCAGGACACACATTTGTCCTGAAATAAGAAATCTTTTTGTGGAGGAATAAGCGAAGAAATATTTATTGCATTTATCTCAAACTTTATTTGTGAAGCTTCACTTAGGTTGCTTTTTTATTCTGTTTAAAAATAATCATATTCAAAACCACTTACCCTACGAACGAACTAATCTCTTATTGCAAACAATGGAATTCTTTTCATAACCCTTCATCTATATGTGATCTTCTGCAGTAATCTCTAATAATAAATTGTAGTAAATCCACGTAACAGGCTGAAGAAATATTGTATTTGATATCGTGTGACTACGATGCAATTCAATTTCTTGAATTATTTTGTGTTTTTTTTCTAATGCCATCCGAAATTTATGTTCTGGTTGCGAGAGCGGGCCATCTCTATTTCGGTTACCAATAGCGCTAGGCAATCGTTTGTCCCTTTCTCTTTGCGAAAACCAAATTGAGTGTTGGAAAAGAGGTTGCTTGATTCGAGCCACCTCTCTATTCGAAAAAGGATCAACTTCTCGAAGAGCTTCCTTTACCATGAAAGCATAGCAATGGGTCTGTAAGATTCATGTCGGTTTGTCTGGTTTCAAATTGACGATGACTTTCATTTCTCTCCACTTTTCCGGCACAGTGTTGACCACCAACATTCTGTTAAAGAGCATCAGGACACGCTTCCATCCCATGTCTGGCATGTTTTGGATCAATTTGATCCTCAGAATTATGGCTAGAAACTCGGCCCATGACCTCGACGGCGTGGGTTCGAATCCCATTCGAGACCGGACCCTCCCTTGTACGAGAGGAGTGACTATCCACGTACATAAGGGAAAAAGTTTTGTAAGCCCTTCATGGGGCAGGCATGACCAAAGAGGTCGTTACGCCAAGAAGAAAAATTATGGCTAGAAAGAACGGCGAGAGAGAGCTCGACCATCGTGACTTTGTTGTTGTTTGTTGTCTTTCTGTTTCGCATCCTTCTGGCCGCTTTCCATAGCTATGCTGCTTGGCAGTCTCCGTCTCGCCAAGGCTATCAACCGAGGGTCTCCGCTTGGGGATAAAGATTTCGATCGGCAAGTGGTCGCTGTCGTTCGGATCCTAAATGACCTTCCACATTACATCCTGCGCCAGCGACCACGAAACTACAGATAGGTCCACTGCGCTATGTCTGCGCTGAATTGCGATTATTTCGATGACCTGTAGAAGGGGAGTGATTTTATATAGAAGCAGTCACCAAGCACCAAAGACAAAAAGACCCCTCGGAGGGAATGGTAACAGAATAGGGGAGGGAGAAGAAGTCTCGTCTTTGCAAGGGATAGGGCCGGAGGGCACATTGCGGCCAAACCTGCGCTAAAGTTATTGGTTACAATAAAGTTTCAATTTTAGTAATTGTGTGGTTTGTAAACTCTGATTGAATGAGATTAAGCTTGAAAAGAATGAGAATGGCAGTGTTGTATTGTGTGTGTAAGTGTTTTCAAACCCTTAAAGTGAACTTTCTGAGTTACGTTTTAAAAAAATCATCTTGGCACAAAGAATGCAAATAATGATCTATGGCTATGGACGTCTTCATAAACTATGTAAATTTGGCAGACGTCTGTACGTTGACTACCGGCAAGAAAAGCTAAACAAAGAGGAAAACATTCATGCTTGCCACATATTTGCTGTAACTAATCTAAATTTCAATCTGATCGATAAATTACTGGATATTAAGATTGTAAACGTTGAGCGCGATATAGAACTAGAAAAAGCTGAAACAAAAAAGATTTTCCAGAACATGATGGGGCAAACAGAATTTGTTCACAAGGACTATAACATGAGAGGAACGGTAGGCACTTGCTTAGATAAAATCATCAAAGATGTAATGCTAGGAAGAAAGGAATTCAATCAACCAATAACCAGCGACCTATTCTGCAGTGCAAAACATTATCCAGCGTATGATGACGGCTATAAAACCAGAATCATTTGCCGAAATAGACGGTGCAATACGCCAGATGAGAAGCTTTCCGGAAAGTTACTGGAAAATGTTATACTTGCGTGGCTACAATAAGAATTTAGACGAAACCTACAATGTAGACAAGAGGCACATTAGCAATGAAATAGAGGGACTATTTAATTAGAAACGGAATGAAACATTTATTTGCGTTTATTTTAATATAAATTTTGAATGTTGCACTTTTATACTTCTATTAAACTTCTTCCTTAATATTCCCATTTAACAAATCTTCTAAGCCTGAAATGTATTATTCATTAGAGACAAAATGAGATGCGTTAGAGGCAGAATTCGATGAGCTATGAGAATACCCGATGCCTTAGAAACAACAATTAATGAGCTAATTCAAAACCAAGTGCTTTAGAGACAAAATCACCTGCTTTCGGCTGGCAACTCGTTTGTGGATCGGTTCAGTGTAACTCAATTGTTGCGCAAGAAAACTACCTGATAAAGCTAACTTTTAGGAAGCTGCTGCATTGTTAATAGTGTGTCCAGCAAGAGGAAGGTAGTATTGCCTAATGCTAATTCATTTAGTATGATTAGTTGTAAAAATATGAACAAAAATAATCTAAAGTGAATACAGCTAACAAAAATCTCGGATTCTCACAATCCGATCATCTGGCAAGGGCCGTTTTTAAGAAATTCATTGCTCAATCGAAAAACTTGCAATAACAATCCATTGTTTATGTGTTGTATTCTCCCCTGCGTCAATGTTTTTGATAGAGAAAAATTGTACCTCCCAAACAATTTTTTAAATTATTATTTTTATCTTTATCTTTATCGAACAGAGTTTTGAGTTTTATTTTTCATTCAAGTGAGTTACCACAACCATAACTTAACTCACGCATCTCATTTACCCGCTTGGAGGTTTAGTTCAAGTGGTTGTGTGCGGGAGATGTGTCTTGTGTATAACTATCAATGGGAGAGTGAATAAGAAAATCGTGCTATCGAAATAGCATTCTCAAGAAAGCAAACATCTTGCACGCACCGGGTTGTACGATTTATTTCACGAATATTCGAATATTGTTGACGGAAACGATCATGATATTCTTAGTTTTATCCCTGCTGACACGCAGGCAATCGGGTAGCATACTTTTGTTTCAGATGAAGTTTTAGGCAAGCGTTGATTGGCTATCGAAAATCGCGAAGAGCGCTTTTTAACCGTTAGCTAGCAGCGCAATTTAAGTCAGTCGCGAACCGGCTGTCGGAAAGAACGCTTCGTTTGTAAATCACCGCGATTTCACCATTAGAACGCAGCGTATTTTAAGTCATTTGCGAACCGACTGTTGTAAGGAACGCTTCGTTTGTGAATCGGTTCAGTGCAAGGCAATTCTTGCGCAAGAAAACTACTTGATAAAGCAAGCTTGTAGGAAGCTGTTGCATTGTTGATAGTGTGTCCAGCAAGAAAAAGATAGTATTTCCAGTAGGTGACAAGACCGTAAAGCCGAAATCTGCTTTAGGCTTTAAGCCGCAAATAGACGGGGCGCGTCGGGCGTGGCCGCGTCCAGATTGAGTCTTCTAATTGTATCTAATTTACGATTTACATATTGTCACATAACCGACATTTTATCTTAATCTTGTGTGTGTGTTTTTTCTCATTCAAGTGGTTCACCACAACCATAACTTAAGTTAAGGTAATAACCTCATGCGCCTCGTTTACCCACTTGGAGATTTAGTTCAAGGGGTTGGGCGGGAAATGAGTCTTATATATAAATATAAATTTGAGAGTGGTGCTATAGCAATAGCATTCTCAAGAAACCAAACGCACAGGTTTGTATGTTTTATTGCACGATCGACCTATGCGAACTCGGAATTTTTCTTCGGATTCTTTTTTTATTTTTGGTCATGACTGGTCATTAAGGGCTTACAAGACTTTTCTTCTTTTGTGGACGTGCATAGTCAATCCTCTCCTACACAGTCCGGTATCGGTTGGGATTAGAAACTATAAAATCTATAGATTTTATAACCGGCGTAAATGCTTGAAAGACCCGGACTCCAGTATTCAAATAATTATAATTTAAACTACTATTTCTCTTATTTTGCATCTGTCTTATTCATACAGTTACTTTATTTTGAATTGTTTTATCATTACAAACTAAGCACAACGCTCGCTATTAAGTACAAGAGATCGATTGTATCAATTTTCCGATCTTACTGATTTTCCAGGAACACAAGATGGGGTTATTTGGAGCACCTCTGATTCCCCTGGCATGGCCACTTGTTCAAGCCGGAGTTGCAGCCGTCGGATCTGCTGCTATTTTAATATCGAGTGGAAATGGCGGCAATGGAAATGGCAGTGCCAGTGGAAATAGCAGTAGCAACGGGAATGGCAGCAGCAGTGCAAGTGACGCAAGTAGAAGCAATACTAACAACGGAAGCACGAGCGAAAGCAATCGACGTGAAACTGAGGATAGCGGTGCGAGCGGCAACGGTAACGGTGGTCGTGGGGACGGAAATGGAGATCGTAAGAAAACTGATCATGAAATGGATAACCAATCTGAAGGGGAAGAAAACGACGACGAAAATCAAACGCAGCAAGTACGAACTTCAAAACGTAAAGTTTGCACAGCGTGGCTTGAGCCCGTAGATTACCCAAAAGCTCCTGAAATGAGAAGAGATCCATCGGAGGCGCAATTCTTTATTCGTTTGCAGTTGCCTTACTATTTTCGTTTGAACGGCGAAACCTTCTTCCCGAGACAACATTTGATATACAGATCCCGTATGTTTTTCTATGGCATTGGCCGTTTACAAAAATTATGTAACGAGTTAGGTCTCAAAATGAAGGATATATGTAAATTTGGTACAAGCGTGTACAAAGATGCTCGCCCTGGTAGGTTGAATCAAGCACCTGACATTCACGCTGCTCATGTATTTCCCGTTACCGATTTTAGCTTTGATTTAATTCGTGAAAGAATAAGACAACTCAATCCCAATAAGACTCAGGAACAAATACACAAGCTCATTCTCGACCTCGAAAACATACTCAAGAACATGGTTGGCCAGACAGATTACGTGCACAGAGCTTTCAATGCAAGCGGGACCGTTGGCCGAGATCTTGACAATTTTTTGAGGGATTTTATTCAAGAAAACCGAACCGTCAACACTGGCAACATAGAACAAGTAGTGAATTCTCTGATTGAGCGTTTGAGGTCAGCTATAAATGTCGAATTACCTACGCATGTGCGGGAAGAGATTGAGGCAACAATAAGAACTATCCAAAATACGAACGCTAATGAGTGGCAGAGGCTTTTTAATGATGGTCTCAATGGAGTCCATGATGATCACTACAACAAAACACGCCGTACCATCGATGGAAATATCAAAGAAAGTTGTAAGAATAGCCAAAAACTTGATAAGGTAGACAAGAAAAATAAGAAAAAGATTAAGAAAAGTGGATAAAAGTAAAATAGCCCCATATTAATCACAGTTTATTTGGAAATTTTTGAATCTGTCTATCGTGGAGCGCCAGGAGTTAGTATATACTATCTTCAATGGATATTACAAGCAAATGAATTTTCGTTGCTTTGAAATTTTCATTCGGTGAAGACTTCTGAATTTATTTCAGCACTAAAAATTCAGACACTTGTTCATTATTTTATTAATAAGAACTTCTCTTCTTTTTATTATTTTATTATAAAAAGCGTAAGAAGTGTTTTTATGAATATCCCATAACCAACTTGTAAAAGATAATTTATGTAAATTTTCTATAAATATCACATATTTAAAGCCTGAGGGCGGTTTTGTTTGGTTTCAGAAGATTAATACGTTTCATTATTCAACCGAACGGGTAGAAGCTATTGATTAACCAGCTATAGAATGTTACAAACGCAATTGCGATGATTGTACAAGTCTTAAAATCTTCATGTGGGATAGCTTGATTATCTTTAGGGAAAAGTTTATCAAATTTGTCAATCTAACCAGTAATACTTTTCAAGATATACCGGCATGATAATGTACCCTCCAGCGTTTTTTGTCATATTATAGTAAATAATAATAAATGCATCTTGATATTTCATGTGTAATCTTTAGTTTTTCAGAACCAACTGACTGAGTTTTGGCATGCTATCCACCAGTTTTTTTCAGGAGTACACGTCGTCATTCTTCTAAAGCGCGCTCCAGAGCTTCGAAATAGTCATCCTTGTTTGTTACATAACTTTTGTTCTATGATCTGCTGAAAATTGTTAGTCATAAGTTGGTTTTTTGGCATATTGCCTTATCGCAAAAAATGTTAAATGCAAGATTGGTTTCTTAAAGCAATGAAAACTGGTGGGCAAAATATCCCAATTTGCTGGACTGGATGCACTTCATGAAAAGTAAATTAACTTACACTTTTAATAGAGCAGTGATATTTCTTCGCTTCCTCAAAACCAAAAACACGTCTAATCATTGCATGAAATTTATTTGAATTTGTTTCCAACATCAATTAAAAATGTTGTTTCTTTACGGATGCAGAATGCGAACACATGTTTGCTGATTTCGTTTGGGATGAAACAAATCAAATTAAAAAAAACATGGGTGTCTAGTTAACATTTATGCTGGTGATGTCGCCAGCGAAATCGTATCTTAGCCCCACATAAGGATGTTTCAGTTATTACCTGCCCAACCTCAATCCTTTCAATGATCATCAATTTAATGCTTATAATTTTTCGTTATATATTTTTGATGAACATGTACTTGTTTGAAGTTTCTCTTTGTAACAGTTGTTTGACCTTTAAACTAGTTAAGAGAAAGAATCTATACCAGTATATTGCGTATCTGTATATTACGCTCGGAAATTCAAGTTACGCATGAAGAGAGTCGGTGCATTTTTCTTACGCCGTCACCAGTGCATCGCAATTCGACTCATTTTCAGTGACTGAAGAAACTCTGGTAGTAGCTCAAAGTCGTCATGGTTGGTCGCATCATCGTCTATCAACTCACCCGCACTGAGAGTTATTTGCGTACCGTATTCGGCAGGATCATGGTTGAATCCGGCTCGCTCTTTGCCATATACTCGACTGGTTTAGGCGGATGATTTGGGGTTTTTTTAGGGAAAAAGTTATCAAATTTATCAAATTTGTCATGGCAACCGACAATTCTAATGGAAATAAACCGCGGACATGCGGAGGTTATCACAATCACTAGGAGCTTGACCATAAATTAATCTTGGCGACTGGTTTTCAGGATTGAATTACGTTTCCATCCAACACTTTCCAATTTTATGGTTCAGATATTGACTAGAAAATAAGGTTGAAAACATGTTTGACATGAACGGTATAACTCAAGTAAATCTATCGGAGAAGATTGAAAAACGTATGTATGATACGAAACACTAGACGCACAGCCTTTCAACGCATACATAGCGGAATCTTTCGGTGGTCGAACGATTGATTTTTCATATCCAATTTTCAAGTGAACAACTTAGAAGCGACATCGGCGCTGGTTTCTTTCCAACATGACTGAGCATCGGCGCGTGTGTGATGGTACGAGTGTCTCTCAACAAAGAAAGATCCAGTCGTGGATGATCATTCACCCGTGTGTGGTAAATGACCAGACTTTAATTGAGGATTGGAAAAACACTTTGATAGGGTTCACTTGAAGCATGCCCGTTTTCGATGCGCAAAAGAGAGGCTTGTGACCTAAAATCTCAAGAAGGGAATCCAAATGGAATGTCACACGTAAATGTACCGAAAAATGAATTGTCCTGCATGATGCCGGATTGATAGGATGAAATTAGATTAGGGATTCGTGTCGATATCAAGAAAGAAAAATCAAAACACTTTTTTGTCTTCAGAATAATCTGTTTCAATTTGTTCCTTTCCATTAAATCGAGGTTTATTAAAACTCTGTAAAAGTAAGAAAACCATATTTGAACATTTGTTAACGAGCAAAGCCTGATATAAATTTTATTTGCTGAAGGAAATGCGCTTCGGTATGTAATAGAAAAAATCAGTATAAGTTCCAATACTTATTCGTTCTCCGGAATCCTTCCGATGAATAGTTAATGCTTGTTAAAACAACAGAATCGAAATCGAACAATATTCACAATGCTAACGAATCAACGAGAACGTGGCATCGAAAGTGTTGGCTGAGCTAGATTCGATGTGAGAAAAAAGGAAACGAAACAAAACTGCAACAAGACAAAAACTTTCTTTTCCTTTGAATGCACTTCAGTGCGATGTTTTCCTTTCCGAAAGTGCAATTGTGCCGCTTGTAAATGCAGCTGCTGCCGCCAGTACAAAACAATGCGAAAAACAAGCAAAAGGCCATCGGTGGAGGGTGGGAAGACAGAATTCGTTATATTCATGCAGCTTGGAAGTACTAAGAACTGCGGAAAGTCTAAGGATAGTTCGGCTTCCAACGGACGTAGTTGTCAGCTGACGGGCAGACAAAATAGCCAACGGTTGTAAGAAAATGATAAAACAGCCACGGTGTCCCAAGCAGCGCAAGAGGCAAGATTGAAGTGCATGTTCGGGACCGTTTGTCTGCAAGTTAACTAACATTTATTTCCCGTCCATCCCCGAAGTATCCACCACGCTTCTTGTACCTTCTCCCAAGACACAACACCAGAGCGATTATGATGTACTAAGTGGCGGTGCAAGATGGAACGAACAAAATTCCGCAGCAATCCCGGCAACGGGTGGAATTTGTTTTTATTTTCCGATTGAAGGATGCAGGAAGAACGTTAGGCAGCGCTCGGAGTTTTTGTTTTACATTGTAAGTCAGTTTCGCGGCCGTGTTGTGCAAGGGAAAAACCGGAACGCTACGGTTCGAGGGAAACAGATGTTGCAAGGACTTGGAAAAACGGAAAATCAGCGCCGAGTATGAACTAGCGCCTGGTGGCACAATTGAATAGGTAGCAGCTGCATAAATACAGTATTCATGAGCCTTTGCACTTGATGTGCTTTTATATGTTTACAAGAAAGTGGAGGTAGAAAAGCACGAGCTACTAAATCAGTTGCTGAATTGAGAAAAAAAGAGAAGAGGGCAAGAGTGATAAATTACTTTTAAAAACGGGGTAATATTATTGTTTTGAGTTATATGATTTGTACTAATTAATATGTGAACAAAGATATATGACAAGGCATATAGGTTTCAATGAAATCAATTGCCATTTAATTTTGTTCAGACCTAAATGGCATGCGGCAATGTTCACAACATTAATGCACCTTTTTAATGGAAAATACTTTATTGCGGTAGCTTGTTAAATAAATATTAAGTCAATTGAACAATTACTAAATGAATTAAATTGAAAACGAATAATTATTTCATTGATCGCAACATCCACAAACACGATAAATAATTTGAATATTTACATGTCGCTAGTATTTGAATATTTACATGCGGCGAATGAAACTGCCGTAAAATATTTATTCCTGAAATTTAAATGATTGAAAGTTTCATTTACAATACAGTGTTGCGGAACTTTACTGATATGATTATATGAAATCAAATAAAGTGGACTCCCGTTTATTCATGCTCGTATTATTCCTTTTTTCTATTTGCTATGGTCAGAACAAACCCGAAGATTGTGTAGGTATCCCTTTTCAGTTCTCCATTTATCTAATCCAGTATGCTTTTCTAGTGCAAACTCATATTTCCAACCTGTTTTATTAAACAACAAATGAATGATTCGTCTTTGAAAAACATCATAGAATCAATATAATAACTTCGTTGCCATGATTTGAGTTGAACTATTTTCTTTATTATTCCAATATTTTAAGGCTTCAGAACGAGTTTATATGATAACTTTGTTGCTATGGGTCAATTTTTACTATTTTCATTATCTTTAGGTTACCAAACGAACATTTACCTTAGAAAATCGGGAATCTTCAGCTTTTCATTCAACCAATCCATTTGATTTAGTATCTTTGTTCTACATCACGAAGGTAATAAAAACAACGCCCCAAACTCGATTATTACGCCTTCATTATTGTAAATGGGAAATACAAAGTACGTTAAATACTAGCAAAAACTACAACTGAAACAACCGACAAATCTCCATTCGGTATGTCAACGGTGGCTTCAGTTTGCGACAGCAATTCATCCCTTTTCGCAGTTAAGTTATTGTTAAAAGTACCCGTAATTACGCCGAGCTTAACAACTCCGCTACTCCCAGTTCTGGAATGAAGAACCCGTAATGAATCACCCTGTGCCGTTCCCGACGCTTTGGTCGCGCAGGAAGAGCCTGTCCTAAATTCAAGTTTGTTGTACTCCTCTCGAAAGGAACCACCCTACAGAAGCAGCCAGCAGGATCTGAGGAGATTTATTGAAAAGTGCATCGATGATGACGGGGCGCTGAAAAATGACGCCGGTCCGGGTTTCCGCTCCAGTTCGCGCATTGTTTGCAGCGGAGCTAAATTTAATTTCAGCTAATTATGTTTTGTGTTTCATAATAATGTTTTCCCCCGGCAACTCGTGCGCGTTATGGATGTGACCGAGATGGATGCGCCCGTAGAAATGTCAGCATCATCACGATCATCACCATCAACAGCGGAAGCAGCACCGTTCCAAAGGCCATTATTTTCTCTCTTCCCGGTTTGTTTTCCCGATCCGCCGTTGGGAAGACTCGAGTGGGCTTTTTTAAAGACACTTTAAGCGTCACGATGATGGAACCGATGGAGACTCCTGTTTCAAAAGTTTATCTGCCTCGCCTGCACAGCCAGTTTAGTTTCTTCTCTCTACCTCTTTCTTGACTTGGTAGATGTTGAGCTCGTCAAAGGACAACGGACATTGTCTAGGGCAGTTTTTATTCATCCAGTTACTCACACTTTCGAGATCGTTTTCGATTCCCGAGGGAGACTGGAAAGAAAAGGGATTCTTTTTAAATCAGGTCACTTCTGCAGACAATATTGTACTCCACCGTTGTCTTTCGAGAATCTTAGACCACACCGAGCATAATTCATTTTGCAATCCTCACTCAAAGGAAGTAACAAACGAAACAGAACATACTGGTACTGAGAAAATGGTAAACAAAATCAAATGCTTTTTTGTTCGTCACGAAGAAGGAATGAGACTGAGTTTCACCGTCTTCGAACGTTGGAGTGACTTTATCCTTTGACGATAATTGTACAGTGCGAAGGAGAAACGAATGCGAGGAAAAAGACACGTTGCACAAGCGGCCGAAAGACATCAGCGGATTGAGAAAAAGTTCTAACCAAATAAAGAAAGCAAAGAAAAAGGACAGTTTGTTTGAGCTTGAAGGAAGGACGAAAAACTGAAAAGCGCAAATAAAGTAGAAGCACTCAAATAACAAACAAAATAAATAAATAGATAAATAAAACAAACTGAACAACAACAGGAATTCGAAAGAAACTGCACATTTTTGCCGGGAGAAAGAAAAACAACAACCGCTATTTCTTGCAGTGAAGGAGGTAGCACAAATCCAGTTACATATGCAGCGAAATACGGCAACAACGAACGAATGTAATTAAATTGAAATTTAATTTCACTATTGCAGTCATTTTTCACTCAAGAGCCGTTGAGTCCGTTGATGCCGAATCCAGCAAGGCGTCCATTTAATTTAAGATTGGGCCAAGAAACAAACGCCTTACAAGTGGGCTTCCGCAGAATCATGTACGGTAGGGTTGTATGAAAACACAACAAAATGATAGTTAATTTGATAAAAATCAACATGAATTAAAATTCGCATGAATCGTTCGAGGGAAGTGTAAACTATAAAACAATTTGCTAAGAACTATGATAAATCACATGCTTGATAAATGATGCATTTTCTGCTAGATGCGCAATTGAAAATTTGAAATTAAGAATTGTTTCAAAACGATTGGATTTTCTCAAATGAAAAACTTTCTTTTTGAGACTAATTGAGTTTTATTGTGCTTATTAAATTATGCCTTATACGACGTTTGTTGACTTTTTCAGGCTCTCATCTGAAATAAACATGAAAGTTCAACGGTCACAAAACACAGTCGTAAACTTGTTATCCCTAAGCAAAAGATAACGTTTTCTAGCATAGCTTCGCGATTCTTTTTGGCAGAACCCCGGTGCCATGTCTTTTGTCAATTTCCGATTTCGATCCGAAAAAAGGTCTTCAAAAATAGAACGTTATCATCCGATATTTTCCATCCAATCCGGTATATAGTACAACTGTCGAAACCAAGCGCTGGGAAATTGTTTTATCCTCAGTCTAATCTCATTTGGACGGTATGTCTTATTATGTTAGAGGGTTTTCATAAAAAGAAAAGCTGATTTTCTTCAAACTTATAAACTTAACTTAGGTTTTTTTTCGAAATACTTGCTTTAATAAATAAATGTCAATCAAAATTACTTTTCTTCATGGATTAAGGTGTGGATAATATGTGTTATATGTTTGCCAGGAGCAGAGGTAAGTCTGCAAGTTAAGTAGGTAAATAGAACAGCTTTCCAGTTAAAATTCATCAACCTCTGAATGCTCAAAGGTACATGCTTCGTTGTTTAACGCCTTTGATATACCTCTTTTTATTAAATTTTGCACAATTCTTCATTCCTGGGGTTTTTTTTAAATCGGCGGGCTAGTAACAAAATGCAGGCTCCTTTGGTTTAAAATTTAACCATCTGAAAAGTATTAACATTCTTTCGCATTATTGGAAAGAAGAGACTCATGAGGGAAATTCACAAAAACTTCTTTTATCAGCGATCCTTACGATAACACGATATATCGATCGAAAGGGGTAAGTATTGTTGGTTGGGAAAACTGCATCGAAAAGCAACGAAATTGTACCGAGATCGATCGCTTCGAAATCAAGGCAAACAGAGCGCAATCCAAACGGTGTATAATTTGCACCGCTAACCAGAAATCAATTACAAGGCCGGACACAAACGAGCACCCTGGCATGTTGCAAAAGAGTTCATTCTTTCAATTACTCCGCCTGTTTGCCGCTTAAATGGTGGTCGATTAAATGGTTAAACGGTCAACAAACATGTAGAAAATTTTAATTAACACGCAAGCAGTTACCAAAGCGGAAACATCCAGAACACGCGTGTCTACTCAATTAGGGAAAATGATATGCTTAACGGTGAGTAATTTTTCTTTACTATAGAATTCCTCACAAAACCCTACAATTACAATTCATTTACAATGGCACTCTTTGTTTTCGATTCAGATTTATTCAATTTAAACAGCTGTTTGCATTCAAACAGCAATTTTCAGTAGAATTAGAAATACACCCTTAATTCAAAAATACTTATCGTACTTTCACTTTTGAATGAGTAGGAGGATTTCATGTGAGCACTCGTAAGTTGTGTTTTGAATAAATGGAAATTAACAGTTAACTTTTACCAGACTTATGTAATCCAGTGTTAAGAGGAGTTATCGTTTCAAAGTCAGCATCCAAAAGTAAGATGGGAGATAAAAGAGTGGACATTGTAGTTTTTTGGGTACAAGAAAATCATCCGAATTTTTTTCGATTTTAGTTAATTCAAACATTTGATTCAAGTCCTTCCCAAAACCGGCATTGGATTGTAAAATTAAAAAAAGGCGCTCTATTTTGGTGTCAAACTGTGTTGATGGGGTGCTATATTGTTTGAAATCCCCAAACATTAGGCTTCCCATTTTCCTGGTATCTGGCATTTATTGAACGGAAGAACAAAAACAGGCCCATCTATTTATTGCCCTGCGGGCGAAGAGAAGCAACATCCGGCGCCACATTCCACTGGCATTTCCCGTCTATATTTTTCCGTTCAATACCATTCCCTTCCCGATTTCGCCTGGTGGCTCTGAGGGAAGCGTAATTCTTAATCGCTTGTGACAAACGATTCGCAAACAACAATCGGCAAGCACGAAGCCAAGCCAGCAGCCAGCAAGCAGCCGAACGTGGGAAGACATTTGATTTTCCCGTTTTCGTTCCGCGAGAAAATGGTTAAAAGCACCATCTTTACGATAACGGGGCTGAGTGAAAAACACCATCAACACATTTGCAAGCAGGGCGCAAGGAAGCGAACGGAATGGATGGGATTGAATTATTTGTTTATGCCAGATACAGTTGCCAGCTTGGATTGTAGAACCATGCGATGCCTTTGGAGATAATCTAGCGTTATCCGGTGCTTCTTTGGGGCCTATTTGCTTGAGGCATTGTGGCAGACGTGACACAGATTACATTTCTTTCATTGCTTTCCGTATAAGAACGGTTAAAGCATTCCAACAGACAAAAACAGGGAGTACATATTCCATACTCTTCCTTACATTCTGTCAGTGATTTACATGGATGAATAAGATTGAAAATCAAAATTATAAACATATTTTCTTAAAGGTAAACATGTGGCTGATAGAGATCAAACAGAAAACCTAAACTAATGTTTAAATCAGTAATCTGGAAACGTTTTAGTCAACCTTTGCTTAACAACTTCGAATAGAGATGGTTATATTGAAACTTAAAAAAAATATGATAAAAAGACAGTTTTTTCCGCAATTTAAATGTGCATGTTTACTAACGAAACGTGTCGAAAAAGTCGCATGGATTGATTTGAAAAAGGTATTAAAATGTTATATTTATTTTCATCATTTTGTCCCCGCAAAAATGAATTGATTCCTAATTATTGGTTGACAAACAACGTGCTTCTAATTGTTATTCAAATTCTATTGATTTTGGTGTTGTTTGCATTTATCTTCGCCTTACTTCCGTCTGGCGTCCTGTTACTTAAAACCACATTCTCCATGCATCGGAAGCACCGCAAACGTACTCCGCATCCGATCCCGAGCAAACCGTCGACATGTTTATCAGCCCGACAAGGCAGTGGCAATCACAGCACCGTCTTGGTGCACATTTTCAACTCGTCATAACAAATATTTACCGAAATAACCACAGAATTTCAGATGGGCTTAGAATACTCCAACAGGCAACCCGGAGACGACTGAACGGTAGTGAAAGGAACAGGGTTTGGAAGAAAAAAAGTAAAGGCAAACAACAGGAGGATCTCAACATCAAACCCACCGGAGACATAAGATGCCCAATGTCAATACGGTTTTTGGTGTTGGTTTGCCACCGGTTCCGGCTCCGATCGCCCCAATCGTGCCTCGTTCGTTTTCGTTCTCTTTCACTTCCACTTTGGGTCTGATTTTCCCAAACGTTCTTACTTCCGGTAAACTTGACACAAACACATACGTCTCACTAGAGCCGTTTGCCGGAGTCAAGAGTGGAAAATGGATTTGGCAGAACTTCTCGCCCCGGTGCGGTCTGATTTCAAGTGTCGGTCGGGAAGCATCTTCACACCGTGGTGAAAAATCTTAACAGAAAAAAAGATGCCCAAGGCGACGACTGGAAAAGATTGGAAAAGTCGCTCAGCACGCCCGAAAGCGAAAGGAAAAGAAAACGGTATCCCACGGTAAAGTAAATAGAACGAAGATGATGATGAAGATGATGATGCAAGGGAGAACGGCGGGTGAGCAAATAAATAATTCACTTTTATGCTAAAAATTGAGAAAATTTATATTTACTTTACACGAAAACCAATTTCTGTTTCGCATGCAAAGCGCGCAGGATGACGTTTTGATGGACAGCTTTGAGGCTTCAAAAGTGGAAAGAAAAAGAAATCAGTTTATCTTACAATCTTTCTTGAAAGAAAAAGCCAACTGTTGGAAACGGAAAAACATTGTTGTACTGCTCGTATTCCATTTGTTTGTGTTTTGAGTATTCAATCAGTTCATTTTATTAGAGACTGGCAGTGTTTGTTTTCGTTGGCAATTATTTTTTGGGTTTGAAAAGAAAACTTTTAAATAGTTTTGTTAAAAACACCTTAAATCCCTCTGTTCGTAGAAAGGACAGTAACGACACGGACTTTCGCACACGGCAAAGCTCTATGAATCGGTGCTTATTTTCCACAAAATATGCACCAATTTGTGCCCCAACACAACGGCCATTCAATCAATGGAGGTGGGAAAACTTTCCATTCGATGCACTTTTCCGCCCGGCGAAGCGGCAACTCCCCAAGCGGCGGAGTTCGTGGTCTGGTACCACGGGCAACTGGCGCATCTTGCGCGAACGCGGGTTTTCATTCAATCGCATTCATTACCGACGCCGTGAGTGCATTTGCAAACTGCGGAGCGTTTCTTTTATTTTCACAGTCCCTTCGCGAGTCGAGTCGGATTTTGCACGGATTGCGCTGCGAATTGGTAAACGGGGTGGAAAACTTCATCCCAGTGTGGTGTGAAAACCCCGAAACCGAAGGAATGTGCAGTGTGGTCTTGTCGCACGGTTTGGCGTGCAGTTTGGGTGGACAGGAGACGCGTTTCTGGAACACTTCTGTCATCGGCAGCTTTCCTGCGATTCGTGTGGGTGAAAATGTTGGGCGTCGGTTGGAACGGAATTGTAACATAGGTCCAAACGAGGATGCGCCTTCCTTCCCACACTCAACCCAAACCAAGGCCACAAACCAGCTCGAATGAGCAGCTTATCGATGCCGGTCCAAAGGAGCCACGACGCCGAACTACTTTCCACACAAGGAACGCACTGAGACGTTCTATGCTCGGGCATGCTGAAAATCGCCCTCGAGAACTTGTCTTCTTCGCATCCCCTCACAGTGGTCTTCTGCCATGGGGCTTACGACATGGGAATCGTCCCACCGGAAGCGAAAGGATTCATCATGGGAAAAACGACAACTTCGGGCCCTGCGAAACCAAGGGATTGCTTCTCGGTTAACCAACAGCAAAACAAGCTGGCGCTACTCGGCGCGACTCCTTCTGCTTGCTCCAGAGGCACATGCTGACGCACACCGTACACAAACACACACACACACTCGTCGTGAAGTGAGCAAGCTTTTTCCGGTGAAAAACATGTTCATGAAAAGTTATTTATTCAACCATAAAATTGGAATAATTTCACGCTCGTTTCGCTGCCACAGTTGGAAAGGGTTTGTGCTGACGGGGTGGGTGAATGGGGGGAGAGAAGGGGGCATTGGGTGAAACCCGCACCCGGTGGGCAAATGTATGCGCATTAATGCAAATTGCTCCGGGTTCGGATTTGGAAAGCGACGCACTGACTGAAACTATTTTCCACAACTACTTCGGGCTACTTCTGGTGCCACTTGCATGGTTACTCCTTTTTTCCCTTTGGTTGGACGTGGTTTGGAACTTGATCTAACGACTGGAGAGATAATAATAGCAAACATCAGAAAACCAATGATTTCTGATGCCAACAAATGTTTGCTTTCCACATAGCTTTTTAGCGGTTGATGCCATTGATATTCTTTGACGAAATTTATTGCAATGAAACTTTTCCACAATCCCCTTCGTATTATCTTGCACCAATATTTCTTGCCAATGAAAAACAATCCTTTTAAATTACCAATAATTACATCCTTACACCAGTGATAGTTAAGAGCTTGGATTTTTAACCCTACAATCACCACTTCACGTAATGATTTTTTTTCAACCTCATCATCGCGCCAATGGAGACGCCTGGTTGTTTTTTCGGTGTAATTATTTAACGAGCCGGGTTTTCCCGCCGGTCGCAATCAAGTATGCAAATGTGGTTCCGTGTTTCCTTGTTCCACTCTTTGAGTTTCCTTTGGTGAATTTTTGTGATTGATATTCCATTCAAGCACTCCCCCCTCCTCGGCCATCGATCAGCAGACGGCCATTACGAATTGCAACATTGCACCGCGCGTATGTTGACTGGTTGCAATTAAAAGTTTGATGCAATCAGTAAAATAAACATTACCACTGCTAGTTTTTGAGGCATATTACAGATTTGTGATGGATGGTAAAAACTGATCAGTGGATCATACCGTTACTTAAAGTATTCATATGAGAATGTTATTGCTAAGCTTCAATCATCTATTTAACCTATATTTGCCAGAGGGCTTAGCGTTTCAAAATAATTTGGATTTAATTTTCACCAAGCAATTTGCACAAGAAACGCAATTTTTGTTTAAAGCGATGTTGAAAAGGGTGAAATATTCCTCAACATGATAAAATTCGTCACAAAACAGAAGAACACTATTTCGAAATGGAAAGTTTCAAACTACTCAGGTCAAATTGGATCAGCTCAAGGATTTAATTTAGTCCAAATTCGAATGCTGGATTTTAAGTTTCATTGTATTTTAAACAAACCGTCGCGTAACTAATGGAAAAGAAATGGGATTCAATGTGATTTTGATGATGAAACAACCTTTAATCATTTAAAAGTTTACATAGGAATAATCTGATGTAATAAAGAAAGAGACAAAAGGTTAAACTTAAGAAAAATAATTACCTGCACATAAGGTTCAAACATTTCCCTTTTTCACTTGCAGAAAAAGTGTGCCGACCCCTGATTACCATGCGATAGATGACTCCGCATGCGATAGATAACTTGCCCGCAACTTTTGCGTACAAGTCATGAGTTGTACGAAAGAACAAAGAGTGTAAGGGGAGCTCAGAACTAGCACGGAATAAAATCATACGTGTTTTGGAAAATAATAACCATATTTACTAGCTTTTTAACTTTGGATACTGTTATCTAACATGAAACTATGATAATTTTATGAATTAACAAGAACTGTAGACAAGTTTTTAAATTAAAAAAAAACATTTTTGGAACGTGTTATAGATTCATTGTCTTAAAAAATTGACATTTTTTTAATTTGAACAGTTCAACCTCATTTGAAGTACAGGACTAGGTTAACACTGTATTACAATTTGAAATCTTCTTTTATATGATTTAACATCCCCTAGTAGGATTTGATACTCTGACCTTTAGAAAGAGGATATATTGCTAAGTAATATTACACCATTGGTAATACTGAATCGTGCCAGATTTGATTTTCGAACCCCAGATTTCTAGCGTTTTGTGTCCTTGCGCATTAATCGTGCCCTTTCAAGACATAATTTAGGACAATTAGAAACTATTGTTTTAAATAAAGTGAATAGATTAATGTAATTGTACGTATTCACCTTGCAACTGAATTATTTTTTTCATTTCTTTAAACTATAAGGTGTTGAAGTTTATTAAATCACGCATTTTAAACCTAGCCAACGCTGTACGATCCAAAAAGAATTGCACCGCAGTAAATCATCGTAAGTGAGAAAATAATTTGTTGATCAATTATGTCGCCACCGTACCACGATCGGCAATTTGTCGGGACACATTGTTGCCAACTGGTTGACGGTAGCGGCCTCGGCAAATGGTCAGGATCTCGGTTCCGAATCTCGGAGACGAAACATGCCAAATCCGGGTGGCGAACTGCGGAAGATTCGATGCATTTTCCCGATGAAAAACACCGCTTCAACCGATAGCCTGACGCGTACTGGCGAGAGCGATGTGAAATTTATTGCATGTTGTTCTTTACGGACCGTGCACCGTGCGTTGGCCGCGACGGGAAAATGCTGATGATTTAATGTATACACATCGTAAAAACCGTTCATGCGATGGTTATTCGGGTGATTCGCCATCGCTGTACGATTCGTTGACAGTTGACGATGGGAGTGAGTGTATTATTTTAAGGGAACGGTCGTATAATTACTCGCACAAACGCGGAGTACTGCGAAGGTGGCTACGATGATGGATTTTCCTCGAGTTTTTCCACCAAGGCGTGATGATCTGCCAAGGCGTGGGGCATTTTTTAAGCGTTCTTATAATAGCTATGAAGGTTGCAAAAGTGTGCAACAGATAAAAGAATTGTTATTGGATAGTAAGAGTAAAATTATACAAGTAAAATCTGGATAAAAATTTACAAATAGAAAAGAAAACAAACTTTCTACAATTGATAAACCCACTTCTAAGCCCTGACTTATCCCCCAATTCGAACCGGAAGAACTAAGAGCCTAATCCTAATGAGCTTAGGACTCAACGCGCTCCCCACCATCGCGATTAGGACAGCTCCTACACCGATGCCGGAATTTTCGTTCGATTGACAGATCATGCCAACACCGACGCAAACATACACCATCATTAGTGACGACGGCTTCGTCTACAAAATCGAGGCAACCGGCAGCACGACGCGTGATGCTATCACTCTCACTTTTCAAACACGCTAGACGCGACGCCGAGGTTTTTTCATGGTGCGTCGAACGAGGACGGATGGGAGGGGGAGGAGGGAACTAGGGGCGAAAAAACGCGACCAAGCGCCAGCCGAAATTGTGTCACGCGCGGCAAAACGTGCGTCGCATCCACGCGAATGAATGGAAAATGATGAACGAAAAAAGTTAAAAATGCTACGAAAAGAGAACACAAGAAAAAGGCAAGAAGAAATATCTATCGAATGTATAAAGAAAAGAGAAAGAGATGAAAGATAGAAAAAAATTGAGAAATACTAAAGAATACAAGTAAAAACGGTTAAGTAAATCATAAAGTTTTAAAACACCAAATGAAAAAACTAAATAAATATTTCAACATGAAATATAACAAACCGATCATAAGACGACAGATTTTGATTGGAATTTAAATAACACTGTAGAATGGTTTCAGTGTGAACATAATGTGAAAGACGGTAAAAACCAAAACTATTTGCCACACTCAAATTCCGATTCAATCCGTTTGATACTGAAAGTGAAATTATATTGTTCGCGTTGTTGTGTCGGTGCGTTTCCGTTAGTAGCCAAACGTCATTACAAAAAAAACAATAATTATGTTGTGGTAGTAGTACGTCAACCAATTCCATAGCAACGTGAAACACGGGGGTGACAATATATGCGTACATAATATGTTGGCAGACAATCGAACTGGCGGGACACTGTCGTTTTTGTTTCCTACTTCCGTTCGTTAGGGGGTGAAATGAAGAGAGCAGCACTGGCGACTTTCAGATCATAATATGTCGGCTGCGCTTGTGCGTACTCATTCTATGACATAACTTTTTATAAAAATGACACTAAAGTAACTATTTTGTGTATTACTACTTCGCTTACTTTATGACGTTCGAAATTACAACCACAATCTTTTATCGTTTAATCATTTGACGCTGCATACGGTTTATAAAACAAGTTGTATAAATCGTTCTATTTTGTTTTTTGTGATAATTTTTATTTTTATTCAAGTGCTACAGACACATCTCGGGTTTTAAATATCGGAAAAATGTATATGTTACGTAATTTAAATACTTTGTTAAAGATTTATCTATTTTAAACTGTTTCGCAAAAGTTAGTGGAAAAAAAATAAAATGAAAATAAAAATAAAAATAAAAATAGGTTACGGAAACTTTCCTTTTCTATACTCAACTCCATTAGTTTAACTCACACGAAATCAATCGAACACATTGACAATTAAATCCCTTCAGCACTCTTCTGCCTTTCAGTTTTGGTTTCTCTGTGACAAGTTGTACGTCTTTATCTTGGAAAACCTCAATCGAATGGCTGTGTTTTGGTGTCTTTTAACCTTTCTTGTTTTTGTTTTTCAACTTTTACCTTTGGTGAGTGCCGGACGAAAGTGAAAACCCACCTGAAACTGGCGAAAGATAAAACGTTCGAATGGGTCCGATACCGATAGCGATCCCGATGTACTTTTAATAGTCTTCGCCCGTTCGGAAACCCATGCTCGGGAAACACGCATCTCTCGCGCACCGATTTAATGATGATTTTTCCCATGCTTTCTAAAACGTGCCGAATGTTTGCGGAGACGAATTGCATCAGCTTCCTGTGTCGTTCAGTGAGTTCAGTTGTATGGTATGTAAAGTGTTCCCAGTGTGTAACGATTTTTTTTATCCAATTTGGCTTGAAACTGCCTCGAAAGACGCCGTTATCGAACTGCGGACACATAGAGCATCGCAGGTGGCGCCAGCTATAAACACCGCAGCGCTGTAGAGTCCAGTATGGTTACATGATAAGAGAGAGACCATTTCTTCTGAATGGCGCCATGGGTGACTTATCACCAATTGAAATGGCGGTTAGACGAATCGATCGATAAGGTGGCTCAAATTGTATCGATATTATCACGGTGAAGGATTTCTAACTAAGCCACACCTTTCCGGAATGCACAGATAGTCGAATTTCTTGATATTCTAGTGGACAAACGATATGCTTTCCTAAATAAAAGAAGTCTATTTTTCTCCTAAATTTAATTTAATTTTCTGATTTTTAGAAATATTCCAATCTTTTCTATTATTTATTATTTGTACGTTAAAAGTACAATTTCTTAGTGGTGGCCACTTCGTTCTTTTCATCGATACCTCTACTCCGTTCGTAAATGAAGTGACGTAATCGAAGCGATCGTCTTCCTGCCGCTTGAAACAATTGCCGATAGTGTGCACGCACAGGATAGGGCCATTCGATTTTCCCTTTTAAAAGCGCCCCAAACCGCCCGATTCGATATGACATCTGGTATCCAAACAAATCACACGCCCGTCCACAATTGGGCCCTCCTGATCGACGTGATCGACGAAAGTCTCGTGGTCGTGTCTCGAGCAGCGCATGTTAGGGAGTTGAGGGATGGTGATGGTGATCACGGCACCACTAGCATTCCTTCAATCCGCCAATTAAGAGTGAAAGGTACAGGCAGGAGAAAACAATCAAATCGACGAAAACAATTCCGATCCTAGACCACCAATCAAGTTGCGTAACGTAGGGGGGATTGTTTTATGATACGGTGATAAATCTAGAATAAAATAGTTTAAATAATTGGGAAAACCTAACCAAAAGCTTTAATATGGGAGGGATCCAAATGAAATGTGAACAAAAGAAATGAGTAAAATATATAACCATCAAATAAATTTACAAATTGCCAAAGTGTTCATTATAAAAACGGTGAATTCTTAAACATCAAACCCCACTTAAGCTTATTTATCTTTTCCATCGATATTATCATTATGATCTATGTAATGTAATATATCCTACGGAAATTAAACCCTCAAAATACCATTATCATTTTCTTTACCATCACTTTCCCTTTTATGCCACAGCAAAGATTGAGCTCCATTATAATGCAATTTGGGCCTTTCGATACCTTCGAAAGAGTATGTTTGAAAACCAATCACATGTAAAGCAGGAGGTTAGCATTTTTTCCACACCAAGAAAATTGTTTCGTTGTTAGATGTTTTCCCACCTACAAAATCAATCGCCCCCCAAACGCCATTAAATGGCGACGAATGTGTTGGTACTCTCAGCAACAAATTGTCACTGCGTCTTAATCCGGCGTCCGATACAATTTGTTTAATGTACTTGAAAGCCCTCACCGGTGCAGCTCTAGGGCCCCGGTTAAGGATCGGTGTGAAAGGACGCAAAACCGGCCACCTTCCGGACACGCGTTGCTACTTATCTGATAGCGTGGGGTGCCCTCGTGGGTAATCATTATTAAATTGAAGTACTGCTGGTGTGGGACATTAGCGCCCGGTCGAGCACGCTGCAGACAGGGAAAGGAGCAGAGAAAGGTTAGATTTCTTGGAGTCTCGATTTCCGTCTCGAGGTTAAGTACCGTGTAAGGGGAAGCTCTTCGGAAGCAATTCAATTACAGCGTAATTTGTTACAATAAAAAAAAATTGGTGGCAATTACCTTAACAGCTTAACATGTCATTAATAGTTTTTAAATGCCATTTAGTCGTTCTTTAAGTTTCGTTCTTCAATCAAAATAATAAGAAAGAATTAATTCTCAAAAAAGATACCCTGTTTTCCTCAGCTTAAGTAACCTACGGACAGCATCATGTCCGGTTTGAACGTGGGAATTTCCCATATTTTCGCCTTCTGTAAGAGCCTCCGATCATCAGGAACACAAGATACCGTTAAAAACCAAACGCGCAGCTGCCTTTCCTTCTCTTCAGCATACCATGCGTGACACATTGACCATGATACTTTGTTCGCGGCTTCTTTTTTATCCACATGCCCGCGAAAGCTCCTCTTAATTGCGGGATGGACGACGGAAGGCGAAATGAAACCAAAATAAACAGGACCTGAGTCACGTAATGTGGCTCGCGCTAAAATTTCCAAAACGTACACAAACGCACCGAACCGAGTCGTGCCGTCGTGCGGCGTCTTGAAGATCTCGGACCGGGCGCCTGTGTGTATGTCTTCGAAGCCAACAGGTTATAACAATTATATAAAGATTGACCCAGATCCGGCGTGAAAATATGCTGATGCTCGTTTCACTCCCCTCCCGGCGCGTGCCACACTTCGTGAGGTGAGAAAAGAAAAGAAATGCACAGATTGGTTGAAAGATGAATCCGCTAATCTTCTCCGTATGCTCGACGCACATCTCACACATCTTGTATGAGGTGCAGTGAGCAAATCTTCTCACCGTACAACGAAGATCTCCCACCCATCATCAACGAAGTGACGAAGAAAGCTCACGATCGAAGAAAGTTTCAAACACAAACGAAAGGAAAACCGCTGACAGAAAAAGGAAAGTGATGGCTTGCCTTTCTGCCTGCCGGGGGGTGGGAGGAGCTGTATTATTCACGTTCACGGTAACCTTGAAAAAGAAATGGCCCCATTTCTTCCGCTTCGTTCCACTCGACCCAGACATGCTTCAGCAAACCTGTTTTGCCAAGATGGTGAGAAAGGTGTGAGATGAAATTGGCGCGCGAAAATGGGTTCGAATAATAATAAAACTGTGGATGCAATTCAAACTCGCGTTATAAAAAAGCATGACACTTAAAAGTCAGAATATAATAATTAAACAAACAAAATACTTTAATTGTTTCGTACTGTTATCGACGAACTGGGAATGGAATATGTAAAATATGTAATGAAGCTCATTTTATTTAGGATATGAACTAAAATTATAAAACGAAAATGAAAAATTTATTTCTAAGTCTAATTTACACATAAAATTATAAAGGAAGGAAAAATATGGAGCAAATAGATAACAATCAAGAGAATGCAGTGAAATAATCAATGTAAAATGTGCCACCAAATACCACCATCGATAAGGAGACAACAAAAGAAGTAGAGAGTGAAACAAAAACTTCAATCAATGAATAAAATCCCCTTTCTAAGCCTTCGGTTGTGTTTTCCTTTTTCTCATTCAATCTTTGCCCAGCCTTTATCTAACTTCTTTTATCAAGTGCCGCGTTAAAGATGAGTAGCTTTAGATACCTGGAATTCCGCGCGTGAATCTTCAGCCTCGGCACGTGACGTCAAACCGGTTCGGCCTCTTCCGGCCACCGGAAGTGTTCGACCACACCGGAATTAGGCGTCTCGATAAGTAATCTTTTTTTCCGCACGCCGATAGCCATTTCGGGGCGGGAGCAGCTGGAATGGATGAAGTAATGGTAAAACAAACGATGCGATGCAAACCACAATCTAATCTGCATCGCCGAGCGAGTTGATGACGTTCTGACGGTTCCGGTGATAACGAAAAATTGGCACCGGCAAACCCCTGCGAATGTTGGGCGAGTCATGCGATAAGGGATTATTACGTATTGTTTCACGCCGTGAGTCACTTGTTTTTACGACGGTGACGTATCGGTGACGGCCCGATATTGTTTATCAAATCGGCCCGGTAATCAATGAATGATCGAAGGGATTCGCAGCCTGTTTTATCTTACGGTTTCGTTTTGTTATTGTTTCTTTCCTCCGTTCGGGGCAGGCTTACTTTTAATCAAGCCAATTTGTCTTGCCCCAAACACGGTCTCGTGATAAAACCGACAAGAAAACGGCTGATATGCAGGACCGGTGTACTTGTGTTTAATTTTTCTTTTGCTCACATTTTGCGGCCATGTAAACCGTTGATAAACTGACCTACCGATAAGCAAATATGCGATAAACGATCCCACCACATCAAAGCGTTAGGGAGACTTAAATGTTGGTCAGTGGATTGAGCTCCAGTTCGGAAACGCGGTGCGACCGGCAATCTGGTGCCTGTGGTTGCGACCTGTTTCTCGATGACCTGTCTACATTTGTTTGCCTACAAACGCTAGAAACTCCACCAAAAATCCAGCCCCTTATCACCGAACGCTTGATCGAACAAATGGGTTCATTCATTCACCTCCTTCAGTGGTCACATTGGTGGTCAGTGGGAAAACATGACATAAATGCGGAGTGAAAAGAAAAATAAAACCATCGTGAAAATACGATCGGTCCGAAAAACACACATACCGACTGATAGTGCGATAACGAATCACTGTGCAAATTAAGGTGTAGAAGCATTCTTAAGATATGCACGGTCAAACAGATCACCTTTCCTTCTTCGTTCAGGCTTGTCAGCATGAGTTGGCTCTTAGTAAGGTTTTTTAATCGTTTTATTTGTAATAATTTATGTTTGCACATGGATTTTTTCCACGAAAAAAATCACACAGGACGTTTATGAGACGCAGGAGTTGATGGGAAAATGTAAAGTGTAGTAAATATTATGATTATCACTGATTCACTTGGCGTTCCTCAGAATTGCAGGTGACTACGAAAAATTTGACAAATTTTGTAGACAAGCGAATATATGAAATACATTTGAAATGAAATACATTTCATATTCGATTTGGTTGATTCATATTGAACAAATCTGATGATACTCGCCTCAACATTCTTCATATTTTCTAATGCTAAAAAGTGAAAATTTTTTATTTTCTTCATTTTAAAATATATGTTCATGGGTGGAAGACTTCATTACTCGTTAAATAGATATAAAATAAGTTTAACACTTTCTTAATAATAAAAAAAATGAAAAAATCATTGAACATTGCTACCATTAAAATGAGCATTTCTAAAATCCTGATATTTTGCTGACCAATAAACGAAGTCCACCTTTATAAAGGACATTAAAATAATTGGAATAAAATCACATGTACTAACTCAATAAGCTAAACACGCGCAAAAAATAATCTTGTTTTTACCCAATAAATCTTCCATTTTCTTTCGAAAACTTATTATCGTCCTCATGAGCTTATAGCTTTATTTAAAAGTTTTCTTCAATTTGCAAAACACCTCTTGCCGTATAGTTTCCTTTCATCATCTATATTTTTCTAAAACAAGATTAAGCATCATTTTGGATAGATTTTTGAATGTTTTCTATTATTATGAAGTTCCTACATGATTCTTAGAAACATCTAAAGTTCATATTAATGTTCATTTATTCTGTTTCAAGCATTTCGACATTCTTTTTGGTCTTACAATAGATTTAGAATATGGAAAGAAAAATTAAAGTCTTAGTCTACTCCGGAAATGATTGATTATTGGTTCTTTTCTCTTTTTCTTGTGCCTTTTATTATTTTCCTTGCAGTTTAATGCCTCCCAAGCAGCATAATTTTCCGTTGTCGGGTAGATCAAAAACACCAAATCCTCTTCGGGGGAGGAATTTAAGAACGAAAGTAAGAATGTCTCCATGTGGTTCGCGAAAAACGGCGCGAAACCTAAACCTTT
>KE525318.1:302681-312766 GCA_000441895.2 Anopheles sinensis | reverse complement strand
AAACCTAAACCTTTCAACCCGGCACAAGCGCGCCCGACCAAAACCGAGCGGCCGAGCTTGATTATATCATACCACTAGAGCGTTTAGATGGGGTTTTCCGAGGGTGACAGAACTGCGGGGGGGGGGGGGGATGGGGGATGGGGGTCGATGACGTCGTGGTTGGCGAGCGGCGTGCCACAGGTGACTGCGTGTGGAGTCCCGCGTGTCGTTCCGAATCCGACGTTCAGGCACGTACAAGGGACGCTCGGTCGCCGAGAGATGGAGAGAGTGCACTGAAGCACGTGAATAAGCGAACGCGACGCTGCTCTGCGATCCCGGCAGACAAAACATAGCGCGCCGCGAAAATCTCGCACCCCCCTTTACTCTTCCAAACCCCCTAAGCCCGGTGGCCAGGTGAGAGTGACCAGGCGTCTCCTTTTCGGCATTGTCATCGGCTTTCCTTTTCCATTCGCCAGCCCCCTGCCAATGAGGGCCATCTCACTCACTCACCGCAAAGTCCCCCCGAAAAATGGTTCGGTGTGAGATAAGCAAATGGTGTGGAGCGAAAGCAACGAAGGGACGAATAAAAAGAGAGAGAGAGAGATTGCGTTGATGCACTCGAACGCAGTGAAAATGAAAGAGACCGCGCGGAAAAGGGGAGCCGCGAGTGAGTAGCGTATGGGGGGGTTTTGAGCCGCGAGCTCGGCGTCCGAGTGATAGTCGTGTTGCTACACCGCGGTTGGCTCACTCTCGTTCAAACAGCGCAACCGATCGCACACGCGCCTGCTCGGCATCCCCTTGTTGGAGACGAACGAACCGCGACCGCGTGGACCACGACCCTTCAGTTGCAGGGACTCCGGGGATTCAATCCGTCGCCAGCGGCCCCCACTCCCTGTGAACACCGCGAAGTGAGAGTGCAGTGAGCTGCATGGCAGTGAGTGAGAAACGTGAGAAACGGTGCATTCAAGATCGGCCAGAGCTCTGAGCCGTCAGCCACCGATCGTTCGAGGAGTAGGAGCGGCCCGTTTTAGGGACACGTTTTCGGATCGGTTTTGGGACCACAACAGGGAGAACCATTGAATCCCTTCCCTCTCACTGCAGTAGGTCGGGAAAATTTACACCACCAAGAGGAGCGAGAGAGAGAAATATTTCGGTGAGAAACAGTGTGCGTGTGTGAGTGGACCAGGGTGCGAGTGAGAAAGCACTATCGCGTCGGGCGAAAGACGAAGTTTGTTGAATATATAACAAGTTGCATCATAGTCTTAAGACTTCAGTCTTAAGAAAGTGTACCGTCCACAAACATCTTTCGCAAAAAAGGCTCCCCCTGGTCGGACGGCAGCCGCGGCCAAAGCACCTTGTTTTCCCGGGGCCGAAAAGTTTTCCACCGAGTTTCCTGTAGTAAACAAACTTTTTCACCTCCCCCTGTTTTGGCGAAACGGGATCTCCCAGTTCGAGTTGGTGCGCGAAACACGGAAGAATCATGGATTATTTCTACTTCTGGATCTACAACAAATGAGGACGTTTTGTACTGAACGGAAGCGTGTTGTTGACGGAAACTACCAGAGTGCCTTTTCTCGTGTGATCGTGATCTTTTCCAAGTGTGAACAGTGACGTGTCGTCCTTAAGAGACTGTCGTGAGTGCAAAACGGATACAAGATATTCCAGTGCGGTGGAAAGTGTGTGCAATAGTCTGACCAACTCGAAGAGCAGTGTTCCGTGCAGGCTCTTCTGGTTTTTGCTTCTTCGGAACGTTCGAACAAGTGTTCAGTGTTTCGTGTGCAGTTTTTTGGGGGTTTCACGGTACCCGAAAAAGATCTTCAGGCGATACACCGTTAGTGCGTGGTGGTGCGTCCCAGTTGTAGTTCTATGTGTCCCCAGGTTACAGATTAAGGCAGCAGCGATAAAATATGGAATCGCCTCAAATGTACGATACGAATCAAATCCAAGTGCGCAGTGATATCAAGAAGCTAACGATGGCAGCGAACAATAGTGCGAACAGTGCGAACGGCACGGCCAACGGGGCCTCGCCGACGAACAACAATAACTCCCCGACGGCGATTAACCAGAACACGCTGGCGTTGAAGCAGCAGCAGCAACAGCAACAGCAGCAGCAACAACAGCAGGTCCAGCAAGTCCAGCAGCAGGTTCAGCAGCAAGTCCAGCAAGTGCAGCAAGTTCAGCAACAGCAGCAGAGTCAGCAGCAGCAGCAGCAACAGCAGGTCCAGCTCGGGCAGCATCCCGGGAACGGTGTGGTACCGAACCTGCTTACCAACGGGAACCTGCTGTCGAAGCAGATGCTGCAGCAGATCCAGTACTCCCAGTCCGAGCTGGACGAGCTGACCTCGCAGGAGATCTCGCTCGATCTGCAGCACCTGATCGATGATCAGTTCCGTGACCCGGAAGCGCTCGGGATCTTCACCGAGATGGTGACGGTGGGCAGTACCAATGGTACGATGGCGAACCCGCTCGTGCAGACGGCTGCCGCCAAGGCGCTTCAGCTCCAGCAGGCTCGACTCTCGCAGCACTCGAACGGCAACAACAGCTACCAGCGATCTCTGGCCTACATGCCACAGCCCGTGCATACCGGTGCGGCCTACGGTGGTACCTCGAGCGACGAGAACAGCTCGGTGGGCTCCTCGGCCGACTCGGCCAACATCAAGGAGGAGCCCGTCGACCCGAACGAGTACCGCCGGCAGCTGCTGGCGAACGGTGGAGGCGCTCAGTTCATGGGCACCATCAATGGCTACCAGGGACTGCCGGGTTCTACCGGTACCGGTCCTACGAACGGTGTCCCCAATGGCGGTCCCCTAGGAGGTAGTACCGGTGGTGGTGGCGGTGGAGGCGGTGGCACCACTCCAAGCTACGTCACCAACGGTAACGGGAACAGCTTCTCGAGCCTCACACCGGCCGCCGTACTGCACCATCAGGCCCTGCCACATCTGGCGGCCGGAGCTGCCCACCTAGCGAACCTCACCAAACACAACAAGATGCTGCCGCACGTGGGGCGCAAGACCGCTCCCAAGTCGGTGGACAAAGGTACGGACGAGTACCGGCGGAGACGTGAGCGGAACAACATCGCCGTGCGGAAGTCGCGTGAAAAGGCCAAGGTACGGTCGCGCGAGGTGGAGGAGAAGGTGAAAACCCTGCTGAAGGAGAAGGACGTACTGATCCGGAAGATCGAGGAGAAGAACAACGAGATCGCGCTGTACAAGCAGCTGTACATGCACCTGATGAACCACAGCAATCCCGAGATCAACCAGATCTGCCGCAGTGCGCTCAACCTGTCCAACATGGGTGACCACATGTAGGCCGGCGATGTCGTTCCCCAGCGGAAGGATATGCGAGACTGTGGCCACTCTGTAAATAAGTGTGAGTCTGTAGGAGGACTTGGGGCCACTGCTCGCCAATCTATCCTTGGGTATTCGAACGCGCTGACTCCTGACGAGGACGGGAGTTGGCCGTAACTCTGCGGACTCTCTTCAGGCTCTCATCTCACTCTCTAAGCCTGAACGCGGGGAAAAAGCTCCTCGAAGCGGGAAAACACGGACACGCTTTCGAAGCGCAGGCTTTAGAATCCTAGTTGTAGCGAATCGTTGATATCTATCACAACCACCAGAAAAAAAACCCAAGTGTAATCCCAATCTGCACCAAACGCGCTGCGAACTCCTATTACAAACTTCTACCTTTGTTACTTGGTTAGTCCCTCCCGATAAGGAACGTGTACAGTTGAAAGACATAAACACCCACACCGAACCGCATACGAGCCAGTCCGCTTTTCCCCGCTTTTGCGTTTACGTTTATGAACCAAAGACAGAAAGAGACTCCGGTTTCCATCCCGCCAGGAAAGCAAAGGGCTTGTCAGGGAGGGAAATCGTAGCACTATAGTGACACAAAGTGACGAAGCGGAAGGCGGACGCCGAATGCTGGCAATACATACACACACACACACAAACACCCGTACCAAGAAACCGCGAACTGTTGGGCAAGGCAACTATATACTGTAACAATCTGTGACACTGCGCGTACAGCGAGCTATAGGAACTTAAATACCTGTACATAGACTCTAAGATATTCGTGTTTATTTTTTACGTTACGAGTAATAATATTATTGCGATGCCGTGTGCGTAGGGAAAACATGTATGTAAAAAAGCGAGCGTTTGTTTCGGATATTTTTCTTTCGTTTTTTCTTTATTCTTCACATTGTGAAACGACATACACACACACACAAATCGGTGAAAGGTGGGAAAGAAATATGATAACGTCAAGAAACTTTGACTAATACTTAAGAAATTGCACAAAGAAAACCAATGGGGCAGCTGCTGATAAGACTTATTTTATTATTATTTTTTCACCGATAAGGCTCCTTTCGTACGGAGCCTCTCTTTTCGAGCTACGTTTAATGTGTATTAAACTTGTTCCTTCCCTTATTTCTTGTTAATACCAAAAATACATTTTTCTTAATAACGTTTTGAGTTCTTACTTTTACTTTTATCCTTTATGCTCTTCTTTAAAAAAGGGGGATTTACCACTATCCATTTTTCTTGGTACTATTTGGTAAAATTTGAATAATTTTCCCTTACTTTCGCTTCGAACCGACCTTTTTCTTTCGACCTTTTTCATTAAATATTTTAAATCACTCTTTTCAAAATCTCTCTTTTTCGTTAAATATTTTAAATCACTCATTTCACTTTTCACTGCTTGACAATCGTTTTAACTCATCATGAAAACTTTCTTTTCCTATTTTTCTTTTTCTCCTGTTTCATCATTTGTTCTTATATCACTTACTTATCTTCAGTCCTTTTCCATGTGTGGCTTCCTCCTTTTTTTGGTACTTATTCAACACTCATTTAGTTCACCAATCTTCTTTCGTTAAAATCTTTCTTGTCTGCTTTGATTTAATCACCTTTTCTGGAACATTCTGGCACTTTCCTATTTTCTTTTCTTTACCTCACTTCTATCTTTCCCTCTCTGACCAAATTCGTCAGCAAAGAAGGTCTCAACTGCACCCAGCGCGTAATTTGTAATGTGAACCAGTTTTGTAAATACCAAGCCCATACCGAATGTAACCTAGTGGCTGCGATAGAAAGTTACCAACGCACAATGCGCAGACAATGTAAATTGGAGTGTTTCAGGGCGTCTTCAGTGCGGTTTATTGTAGGCCAGCCGGTGCGCCTAGAACTTAGAACGGGGTGAATTATTAATATTAAGGCTGCCCGACTGACCCCGTACGGTGCGTGTCCGAGAAAGCAGCCAGACGGTGTCAACGCAATCGACAGAATCGGGTAGTGTCGAAACAAGAAGGGAGGGGAATATTTAACAAGCAAGCGAAAGTGAAAGCGGAAGCGCCGATGATGTTTGGTTTTGTTCGTACAATCAAACGGCAAAAAATGTTACAATCCGTTCGAAGAATAAATAATTGTTAAAATGGAAAATAAATTATGAATGTCAATACTTATGAAACAGGATTCGAATCGTATTTGTTTCCCAGGGATCGTTATAGGAATGTCGACAACCAACGTACGAAACTAAAGTTACCACCTAGAGTTAGCTTATTACCATCAAATCTTGCATATCGCTTCTGCACCGAAGGTAGCGTTAAGTTGACGGACATCTCCTTTTCTTCTACCGTTCTTTTTGTTTTTCCTCTCTCTGATGAAACGTCCTGTATGTGTGGCGTTCAAAAAATTTAGTCATTCTTCCATCACATTGCACATACTCCGGAGCCGGAAGGAATGAACGCAAAAACCACAGATCCACCAGAGACAATTTTTATCTAAGGGGTTAGTGAACATTTTCAACTCACGACCGCAGCAATACCTAGGTTTCTAGCTGATAGTTATGTAGCGCAATTATGTAACGAAACTATGTTTAACACTCTTTTCTCTCAGCTTGTGATGGCAAACCTGTTAGCTGAATAAAACACGATAACTTTATATAAAAACGGGCTGAATAAATGTAATAAATTCATTTAAAAACTGTATTCTACGTTCTATTTCTTTCTTAAAAAACAGGTCAGTAAGAAAATACAATGCAATAGGAGGAAGTGTTTGATGAACTAATGAAAACAAATATTTCTTTTCCGGGTTACTCATACTGCAAATATTTCAAGTTCATTACCTACTTTTTGTTTATCAAATGCCAAAATTAAACTGCTTGTTTTCTCAGCTTATCGGACTAAATGCGTTGGGGTTTTGGTGTTCCTCTCTCTAATTCTTTTGTTTCATCTCCCAAAAAATCGCAAGGACAGCGTGCAAACCCCTTTGCGGACGGGTGCAATGTCACCCGATGCAACCAAGAATGCAACGTGCGACCGTTTAGTGGTTGACTGCTAGAACAAATGGACCGCCACTCGAAACCATTTCGTGCGGAATACAAGACCGCCAATACTGAGAAGATAGAAGCTCCCAGAGCCAAGCCGGTGGCACGAAGAAAAGGAAGAACGTGCTGCATCTAATGGTCATTTTTTAAACAACGAAAAATAAAACAACACTCCTTCTGTTGTTGGGCCGTCCTTTGATGCCGGTCCAACACAGCGCCGGGAACGATTCTGATGAGACGCCTGCTTGGCGTTGGGCCATAATTCGATCAGAATTAGAATGGGAAGAAAATTTAAATGATTGTTTCACCCTCGTCGGGGTGGGTCAGTAAAAACAAAACACTTTTCGCTTGATAAGTGTGTTCCTTGATAGGGGATGGCGAAAAAACAAGCAGGATGAATGTTTGACCGGTAACATGATGAGCGACGGTTGTTGGTGCAGTCTCAGAGCTGAATCGGGTGTACGTTTATTTTGTGGGTTTCGTTTTATACCGCCACTCTTTTTTTGATGGAAGGAATTTATTCAAACCTCTTTTTCAACAAGTGTGTCTCTCAAATCGCCCCTTGTTGGCATGGGCCTCGAAGCGAACCGGCCTAAGGTCCTTACGGCTTGACAATGGTTTGTAAATTAACCATGCATGAGGTTAGCTCCTGATGCCGCTTCATCTCTCCTAAGACAGGAAAAAGTCAGAAAGAGAAATTTTCATCACACGAGAAAGAACATAACCGCTGAATGATAGAATCCGACCAGTTGATTGTCGGATGCGGTTGCGAAATCTTACTACATGCAAAACCAACGCAAAAAGAAACACTACTCAACCGTCGAAGAAAGGCGGCAAAGAAAGGCCGACAGAGAGAAAGTGGGCTGAACTTGAGCTACTTACGTCGTCGGTAAGTGGCGCGGTAAGTTTGTAGAGGTGTTGTGTGAATTTGAGGTGTTGCTTTTATGTGATGCTCGTTTGATGTGCATTATAAAACGTAAGTCTATTAAGTAAGACTTTTTATGAAGCCAACCTGGCGCTTATAGTTATTTTCCGAGAGTTTTGATACCAAAATAAAAAAACAGTTTGGAAAACTAATTTAAAATTGTTTAAAATTGCCAACTGAAAAATTAATGTATTGGAGAGAATGTCTTATCTTTATTTTTATTTTTTTAAATGAAGTAGTAAGAAAGTAATGTTGTAATGAAGCGTTTAAAGAAGAATATTTGAAACATGTTGATGAACATTTTTCCCTTTTCGTCTCTTTTTTATAATCGTTGCATGTTTTATTCTTCTTTCCTCATTCCGCTACTTTTCACAATTTACCATCCTTTATCTTTTCAATTTGAGTAGCAATTGAACTTGACTCAATTATAGCTCGTTTGAATCCGAGGTTTTTAAAAAAAAATATTTCTAACACAATCAGTGTCAGCAAAAGCATACGAAGACAAACAGCTGGTTCAACACGAAGAGAAAATGTACCGTGAAATGAAATCACTTTAAGAACATAAATAAATTAACAATCATAATTACAACTATAATTGATTTTATCCTCAAGATATTTTTTAAAATGTAATAAAAATATATAAAAAATTAAATGAAGATATCATAGGATGAAACAGCTTCAAAACGTTTCCCAAAAAGAACCAGTACTAACCTACAAATTGTGTACATTACGTTGCTCACACGACTTACACTACCATGCGGGCGTGATTGGTTAAACTTTCACTTTCGTGCGTACGAGTGACCATTCCATCACGGAAGGGTTGAATAATTTCGGATATTTGACAAAAGCAGTCGGCTTTTCAGACCCATTTCGCTGTGAGTATCGGGAAGCTTCCGGTATTAAATTGAGACTGGTTGGCTTTTCAGCACGGCGCACGGTGACTGATCATCTCAACGGAGAATTTTTGGAAATGGAAAACGCTAATCGGAAAAGTGCGCCAGCTGCACGTTCGTACGAAGTGCGTACGACTCAAACGCGTCCAGGGTGCATTCGCTGGGAATTATTTTTAAAATGACCTTCCTCAGCCCTTCAGGAAGCGGGCCCAGGCCTTCGTGACACTTCCCCCACTGCACAGGGAAGGAAGGGATTCATCTCGCGCCCAGGGAACCACGCGCATTTCACGCCCGACGCGCGCCTAGATGCGTATCGCGTACACATTATGAATGCCGCCAACCGAACCGCGGGCGGGAAAAATCGCGGAAAAACCCTCCACGCAGGGAGCGAGAAAAAATCTACCCGGCAGCCGAATTTTCTTGCGCTTAACCCCTCGTAGTTCTGGTGTTTGACCGTCGCTACCACCACCACCACTACTGACCTACTACCGGATGCGGCCGGATGCACTTTTTTCCTTGCGCTACCGCGTCCCACCGCCCGCTCAGGCCGGCCGGCCCGTTTTCGGGGCCGGATTCGGGACCTAAATACTAAATTTAGAACGGCCCGTCGACGGCCTGCTGTCGGCTAGTTTTTCAGCTGTGGCGTTCCACCGATGACGCCGTGGACACTATGCGTTCGCCAGCTTCGTAATCTTTTTCTAAGGTTCTACTACTCCAATCTTGCCCGTCTCATGGGGTTTTTTTTCTGCTCTCTAATCGATTCCCAAATTCCGGGAGTCCGCTTCCGAATCACATGCGTTTCGTTTTGGTCGATGTTAGGCGCCGCTTTCGTCCCTTTCGTCGACCACGATTCGTTATACGGTTCTGCGCTAACAGGATAGTTAATGTTTACTTCCTACAGATTCACCAAAGCGAGCCGAATTCTAATCAAACCGCTCGCTTCCGGTGTATGTTTCTGACCGTGGAAAATGAGTTCACATCCGGGTATTTTGGCAGCCACTTGCTTGACTAACTTTTTCTAAGAAATGGCTAGATATGCTTAAAATAAGTATGTTCTAAAAAAAAGCTGAACTATCGTTCGTTTGTGCTTCTAGAGAATTGTTTGATGTTGTATTTAAAAGTAAAAATAAAAGTTTATTTACAATAAAACACGCAGTATGACCTCTCTTTGCTCCCAACGGGACAATTTTAAAAGGAGGAGACATGGTAAGGTGTTATTTTTGCTCAGCACGTGCCACCGACCAGCAGTTTGCATTTAATTGACGTTGATGTATTGCGAGCATTATATACGCGCCATTAATCTGCTTCATTTATGCAAAGTAAAGTGTACAATAAGATCACAGCAAATTCAAATATGTTGGGGCTTTGTTTGAAACTAATGAAAACATGCATTAAGAGATGTTAATATAACCACCGATGTGAAAAATTATCATCACGTATTTAAGAAGTGGTAAGATAAGGAAAATAAACCAATCTAATGAAGCATATACAATTTCTCTTGATGCATGTTTATGTTTTCAAAATTCTTTATATTAAAAATACGTCAATGTGGACCTGCAGCTACTGATAACGTATGCATTAAAAAAATAGACAAATTTTCATCGACGATAAGAAAAAAGTTAACCAAGCTAATTGAACGAAGTAAATTTTATTGTAAAGTTACATCACTTAAGTACTTTAAAAAAATATTTTGACGGCCAGTAAGGCGGCCATACGGTACTTGGTCGAAACTTTAGCCATAGCCGACAAAACTAATCGTGTAACGATGTTTTTCAGTAGTTGTGTGGCCTACATGACCACCTACTGCTCCACTTGGGTTTTAAATTGTTGGAATAGATCATACGTTTAAGATTTATCAAGGTTTTATCAGTTGGAAGTGGTTGAGGGACATAGATAGGATTATTAGTGCTGGAATCGAATATGATATTTGACCGAATTTTGTGATTTTCCGAGCACATGTCTTACAGGAG
>KE525318.1:255073-302658 GCA_000441895.2 Anopheles sinensis | reverse complement strand
AGTGACTGGCCTCGATCGCGTCATCTGTATAACAATCTCCATCTTTTCTAAGCTTTTCTTAACTATTTAGCTGGTTGAAGCGATATATTGATCCAAAAAACGGAATGATTAGGCCATTTTTCGTTATGCCTGTCGTAACGGCCTCTTTTGTCATTTGGGGTCTCGCAGCACAGTCAGTGGCCGGACCAAGGCTTCCAAATGATTTTTCAACCTGTCTTCATACGTGACAAAATAGTTAAAAATTCATATCAGCTGAATTCGGTGGACAAGAAATGTCTTACAAAATAAAACAAATTCGTTCTGCTATAATGCTGAAAGTTTTTACACGTTATTAAACGAAGACGGTTTGCTGTTTTGGCCACCGCAGATTCAATTTTAATGATAAAGTCCTCAAACATGTTCTGAATTTAAAAGAAATGCTACTCTTTATGTTACATTCAGCTGGAAGTTGTGTGTAATTTCGCAAATTCTGTCATAAAAATCTAGCATCCAGCATCCGTTTAAAATATTAATAAACCATGTTTAAGACCTTTGACCGAGAAGTACTATTATGTAAACGAAAAAAGAAATAAATTTATTTTGCCGGCTGAACCACCGTTGCCTGCGCTATCAACACAACAACCTGTTGGTACGATAACTGTTGTCTGGCGGAGATTAATTCCGGCTAATTAACAGCTTTAAAGCACTATGTTTACAATACGAGGTGTACGCTTCATCGTCCGTAAATGAATGAAACGTATCACTTACAGCAAAACGAGCATTCTGCCTGTCAATATCGCAACACCATCGCAAACCATGACCCAGGTGAGGCAGAACTGCATTGGCTACGCCTTCGTTTACACCTGAAACGAGCATCAGAAGTTGATTGGATGGACTAATGAGATCAGACTGCACCAGATTCATTTATCACATTGAAGATAGATAACTCCCCGATGTGTTGTCGGTGGTATTGCTACGTCCAACGACCACAACCGCGGTTCATCTAATCTCTCTCGTGTGCCTTTTGACTTCTCCTAGCTACCAGCTGATAAATCTTCGTTTGAACCGCACCGAAACGGTCATTCATTTCTTTTTTTCCCGATGGAACTCAATTTGGGCAATCGCTAAAAAATAAAACAACTTTTTGTTCACCACCCGGAAAAAAAACGGCCCGAGGGTGTTATGTTTCCCAGCTTGTTTACGATCCAATGCATCGGAGATGCATCCTGTCTTACGTCTAATCATCCATCGCCTTCTTGACGAGGCTCCTGATCAGCTCACCTTTGGCACCGGTCGGCTCGGCACATTCGGGCATGCGTCCATACGCTGATAACGCGGGATTTTAGCGGACGTGGTTAACCTTGAACCAGGCCTGGTTTACGCACCAGCGTCGATGGCCGAAAATGACCCCTGGCGAAAAAAACGAAAAATATATTATTAGCAACTTATTTTTTATTTACATTTTACTCTTTTCCCAAGGAACGTGGGTAAAGTGTTTCATGTGGAAGTGGAAGTAATTTATGGCTGACATCATAGAAATCATTTAAACTAATTCATTCAATTTCACCCCATAGGGGTTGAGATTGTGCAAACAATTGCTGATAAGGATTTAGTTGTTTTGTTGTCTTGTCGTTAGCCACGTCTCACGGACATCATCGTCGGCAGCAACAATTTTAAATAGACGGGTTTTTTTCCGGCCGTATTCGAGGACGCAATTAGACAATGAAGTATTTTACTAATTGAATCCTTATCGCAGAGATTCATTAGTATTTAAATTCCTATTAAATAACAAGAAAGAAATGATTTTTTGCAATAACTATTAGAGCGCTTTGCAGAATGGCTTCGTAATATAAGTAACAAAGATCAATTTTTCTTTCAATCATACCCATATGGCTTTGTTAACGAAGCTTCTATATCTTGCATGCAAATCCAATTGATATTTTAAAGATTTCGATTGTTCGTGCTATTTGTTTCCCCAAAAACCCTACCATCTAATCTGCCGTAGGGCGTGCTCCACTGCTCCACATTTTCGGGCGTCGCCGTGGACAATTTGTTTGCCTTCAATTGAGCTGACCTCCCTCCCGCGGAGGCACTTCCACATGATTCTAGTGAGCATGAGCGCCATTTGTTGAGACCACAAAAAAATAAAACTGCATCCCAAGTAACAGGTCTTCTTGAATCACATTCAGTTCTATCCCACGTTCGACGACGATGGCGGCCGAAGGAAGGAAGGAGTGAGTGTGCGACAAAGAGATGAATAGCGGAAAAAATGTTATATACATTCGGTTACGAGCGGTAACCCCAAGACGAGGCAGTGAGTGGTAGAAAAAAAGGCAATGCTGCATGAAAACAACAAACACGTCGCTCAAGAAAACAGAAATAGGTCAAAACTATTTAAAACGAAACTACTTCAAACCTCACCCTCGCAAGAAGGAACGAGCCGGAGGGAAAGCGAAGGGGGACCATCCGAAGGGCTCAACATGGTGTGAGTGCGTTTCGGGGGGGGGGAAAACAGAAACTAGCCCAAATGGAAATAAAACACCGCCAGTCCTAATGCCCACGCGAGATAACACGTGGGACTGTTCCGAATCTTCGCCGTCTGAGGGTGACGGAAGATGCAGCCCTTTAGTAAACATACCCCCAAAACACAGCAACAGTTCCCCAAACTAACACAAGCTGGGGGGTGAAAAAGAGAACACCAAAGAAAGGAACAGTGCGTTAGATTAGTTTTCAGGAGGGCGAAAAAAATCATTCCGATCGCGAACACATCGAAAACGAAAGTGAACCCCCCAAATGCACCATCGTCCCTTAACTCACACGCATGCAGTCTGAAGATGCCCCGAGAAAAGAAAATAGATAGAGGGAAGGAGAGAGAGATCGTAGATTGAAAACTAGAACACTTCCCGCGATCACAAAAACCCTACAGCATGGTTCTGGATGTTCCTAAGGGCACGGGAGGAATTTGGATTTATGTATGTTTGCGCTCGTCGAATTTGTCTTCGTGTTTGTACGTGTCACGTCGCAGCCGTGGAGCATATACTCCTGGTCGGAACAAGGGGGGGTCCCACACCGGGTTGGAGATGGGAAAGAAGCAAACGAAAAAAAAACTTCCAAAATGAATTATGCACTTGACCAGCGCGTTCCATGCGTTATAAGTGTTCGTCTTTTTCTGACTCGCCTCGCTACCGGAATAATTTGCTATCAGCTAGCGTGGTGGAAAGATTGTTGGACAACGCATGGTGGGAAGCTGGAGGTAAAATGACGATAGTGGCGGGAAGACGAGGTCCCGAAAGAAGGGCAGTGAAGTCGCACTGTTAACCTCTTAAAAAGCGTAAGGTTCTGGTTCTGGGGTGCCTGGGTTTCTGGAGTGCTCGATTGAAGCGAATGCGGCCCGAAACTAGGTCACAGTGTGCCAGTTCCCGATGCATTTGGCCGTTATTTTGAGCATACGTGCATGGTCCATACTGCTTTTCCGATGTGTGGATAGTTTTATAAGGTTACAGTTCCGTGAATTATTTGGCATCAATTAGTTTTCTTTTTGTTGTTCTTGATACTATTTTGTTTTGACTTTCCTTAGATCAGGAAAAATATAGAACGCAGAAGATTTGATAGCAGGTGTATATTAGATTCTTTCTGTCTGAAATATTCGTACTATCTCATGTAAAATAATGAAAAACATAACGGGGGGAAGTATTTATGCTAAGCATCAAATCAATACAGAATATACTATTTTCACTCTGAGCTTGTCTCTGTGAGGAATAGGGAAACATCATACAGTATGATCTTCTATAAGGAATTTGAAAAATAAAGTACAATGCTAAACAAAATCGCACCAAACTTGGTTATGGGTTTTCACCTGTTTCTAAAATAAAAACTAATCCTCTATTTTCAAGAATTTCAACACTTGTTTCAAGGCTACTTCAAAACAACTTTGTAAGGATTCTGACAAGATCGTTACCAACGGTGGTCGATGCCAAGCTATGTTCTGCTCCACCATTGTTTTAAAAGTTAGTTCGAAAAGTGTTTGCAAACATATTTGCATTCTGTGGATCTTCGCAGTAATTTCTTAAACGATACAGATCAAAGGAAATTATGGATCACAGTGTTCCACTTCGGATCCAGAACCTCGTGGATATTGAAGTAAAAACCAAATATTCCGAGTAGTCGAAAGTGCACTTTGCTTCAAAGCCATTGGATATTGATTCTGTTGGTTGCCATGATGCTGCCGAAATTAATTGCAATGTTCTTCCACACTTGCAACCTTACTCCAGAACATATGTCGAACGCTTCAAATGATTGTTCAATTAATGAATTATATTAATTTATGTTTAATACAAACCTTTCAGGCTGCTCATGAAAGGAAACATAGTTCAAATTAACTGTCAAAAATATTTAAACTTTTTATTTTTTTTTACAGAGACTTTGCAGCGACCTCTCTTTTTACCAATCTTTGATTCAGACCTTTACTATGTTGTATCGACTTTTTCTGTTATATTTTATTGTACTTTCATTAAGTGTACTTACCATCTATGACTTGTGCTATACTTTTAGATCACATAATTATGTTTAAAATAAACAGATGTGTTTTGCTACCCCGGTGCATCTTATTTCGTTTTCCCTGCCACTTGACGACGTTTCATTTCCGCCGACATCGAGTTTTACGTATGGCATCAACCGAAACGCCACAACAGTACTCCTTTTGCCATTCGTTAACACCATATTCCACCGCGCATCCCATAAATCATCATTCACGGGTGAAAACGGCCCGAGCGCTTCTTTTTCCTTTCGCACGACTACGGAAATGTGTCCAAAAAACGGGCGACTCCCTACATTCCCGCACCGGCACCAGCAAAGCGCTACCTGGCACGGAAAGCGAAAGTGATTTCTCCTATCCACCCGATGGAACCCCAAAAGCGGAAGAGTGGTGTTGGTGGTGGTGGTGGTGATGGGCCTACTGGTAGTTAGCAACTCCACCCCGACCGACTGGCCGTTCCAAGGTCGCGCCCGTTTGGTGGCCCATCGATGTTTGTTGTTTATCGTCGTGTTACCACTTATGCAAAGCGATGGCTCCACGGGAACTCCTACGGTGTGGGATCTTCTTCTCGTGGTGGGTTTTTTGTGATGGACACACCAAACTCGGGAGGAGCTTGAAGATGTAGTAAGATACCCACTCAGATGGGTTGTTCCCGAAAGTGATCGCTTGATGCCAGCCCATGGTGGGTTCCGCAGACCTAGTTCCTCCAGTATCCCGACATGAGCCATCATGTTTTATTCAATCGTAAGTGGTCTATACGCACAATACCCCAACCAACGAAATTCGCTGACGTCTGTTGAAGGAACGTGCTTCGGTTTTTAATGATCACTTCGACAATGATCCGACTCGGGTCCGGATCGACCGTATCGGCTGTGGTTTATATTTTAAAATGCAGCAGCTCGTCAGCTCACCCCCGCCTGGTCCGAGGCTCAATAGTTCGTTCGACCAGCGTACCGTGCTGGACCAATGTTGCGAGGGATGGGTTTGACTTGTCGAAGGCGTAGTTGTTCCTCGCATCAAACAACACAGGGTGCATCCAAGCAAACGTCATGTGGTAGGAAAGGGACGGTACCCAATTCCTCAGGCCTAGAAAAGGGTGCGCGCGCGCGTAAAAGGGATGGAAGAGTGGAGTCGCTTTCGAAATTGCATTACATAATGCCGGTGCCGGTGAGCCAGCTCGTTTTCTTTGTGTTTACCGTTCACGCCACCAAACAGCGACCGCGGACCTCGGCAGATGGATCAGTGCGCGGTATCAGTGGTGAATCTTCCTTCTCATCTCCCGAAAACTCCGCGAAGAACCGATCGACGAATACGGCACCTCTTACCTTTGGGATGGGATGTATGTTTGCGTTATTGTCGTTGTTGACCAGGACACTTGAGACACGCAACCCCGCAACCTCTCCCGGCTGGTTGATTATCCAACGTCTTGGGAGACCGAAAGCCGGAAGGAAGGGTCTCTAGCCAAATTTGTCAAGTGAGCCATTTGTCTTGGTTTCTTTTGACTCTCCGCAAGAAATGTAGTGCGTTTCCAGTAAGTACTGCTCCCAAAACCCAACGGTCCCTGTTCACGCACATCTCAGTCCCCTGGTGCGTACCGTATGCATACGAAATCGACCAAAGTGGTGATCCTCGGTAGTCATCTCGGGACTAAAATATATGTACGCTCCCCATATAGCTTTACGCACCCCGTACAACCCCCGAGAGTTTGACCGAAGGGATTAAAATGTAAATCGATTAAGGCGAGCTACTTTTCGGGACGCCACCATCGTCGAGTGGTGTGTAGTCCACTTATAAAGCCTACATATATCCGAGGATGTTCTGGCGGTTACACGAAACTAGGCCATTCGATCCGGGTTCCTCTCACCACCCCTCGCTGATGGGTGGCCGCCTCAGCTTTGATAGATGGGACGCGGTCTCTGTGCGTTTCCGTCTGCTGTTTTCCGTTGTTGTTGCTTTAATTCGCAGTGGGAAGGTGGTTTGCTAGTAGGTGGTCGAAGCCAGCGTCCCACCGAGAACCGAACGGATGGAGAAGCTCACGCGAGCGGATGTGCAGTCGCATGTGGAGTCACCTTTTATGGGAATGGTTGATTTTTGCCCGGGATGCAGCTGAACTAGCAGCAACAACCGACGTAAATTAAGCAACAAATATGTTCTACTCAATTTTGCTGAGCAAAAACTCAAGAAATTTATGCATACGAGAAAATACCTGGTAAAATTAAAAGTGAATTATAGTAGAAAAAATAAATCACTCTCAAGTGAGCCAAGCAGACGCTCAGAAGTTATGTCTTAAATTAATATTGACTTAGAAATTTTTACATCGAATAAATACAGATACTCTAATATTTCACTACTTTCATATTTCAACATTTTTTTAAACAAATCATTTGATCGATACTTTTTGATAATTCGTATCTTATCAGATCAGATTCACATCTTGTATCTAGTCAAAAGTTATATAAAAAGCCATTTACCTCGAACGACTATCTAGCTTGGACTATCGCCCTCCGATAGGAGTTAGCCATCGATCAACACAGTTAACCATCTGCCAACTCATTGGTCGCCGGTTTATCATTCAGTCACATTCCCAATTCCTATTCCACGTCGAACAGTCCACAAACCCGACCCCGATTTGGTAAAGGTCACGACGCATCTTCATTCGCGCCTTCAAAGCACGCCGAAGCGCCGTCAGGTTTTATCAGCTTCCATCGTTTTCTGCACTGATTGGATGGTTAAGGAATGTTTGAGCCTCGAACAAAATCGACAGCGTGACTTGGTTTTAAAGTTGGAGGGAAATTTTACCAATCATCTGCTAGAGAAACAATACAATTAGTTCAGTAGAAAGGAAAAGCTTGGACTTTAAAAGGGCACGTGTATCTGTTTCAAGCCGATCTTGATAATTTCTTTTATAGATTCGCCTCATAACAACCCAGAGCGTGTTCTGTTTATTGTTTATCAAATGCGCCCAAGCGTCTCCTGCAGCTCCAATTAATCAGATGCGCACGATGCAAATGGGAGCCAGCAGGCTTTGTTCTGTAGGGAGACTGTACTGTTTATATTTGACTTGGCATTGTCAATGGGCTTGATTTGCATAGGCAAACACAGCGCTGCGCCAAACGCTGCCGTCCTGAGTTGACCGACTGACGGAGCTCGCAACATTGTCCGCAAAGTGCTTCAGCGGGTGTCAAGTTCAAGGGATGATTACTTTCTCTGTGGATCTATAACTTCTTATAAATCAGGAAAAAAATATCTCAGAATGTTACCAAAAGATGGTTAGTTAATTAATCTGGAGAGAAATTGACAAGTAACAAGAATTGTTTCTTTGAGACCCCATCAAATCACACCTTCGTCTCAACTCCAGTCTGAGAGTTCGATCAATCCGTCCCACAACTTCCGATGGTGTAATACGAATGGCACCTTTCCCTCGATTGTTTGAACATACACCAGCTAAAGCAAACACCTTCTCGACTCCACCGGTTTGCGCAGGGTGGCGTGTCACGCACGTAGCTAAGAGGCTTAAATCTGGAAGATCTCGACTTGGCGATCGGTGGCGTACAAGGGACTTAGTCCAGGTAACATACACCACTAGCCCCTTATCAGCGTCACTGTATCACACCGATATGCTACAGCTAACAAGATTACAGCGCATACCAGCCGGTGTCGAGGTGCAATGAAACCGGGGGACTGGGTGGACTTCCTGGGTGGGACTTCCTTGGGTGAAAAAAAAGTGAAGTTCCGTCCACGCAGCATAAACCAGCGCGTCTTTCTACCCAACACGCTGGCGGTGCGTAGCATGTGCAGACAATGCAAACATACTGTTCTCCTCTTGAGGCTCCACAAAGTAGGCCAATTGAACCACTTGACACTTGGTCGCTCCCTTTTCCGCTCCAGGCGTAGAAGAAATAGCAGGTCCCGGGTGCTATGCAACATGGAACATATCGCGAGGAGTTGCGGCTCACCAGGTTTTTTTTTCTCAGTATGGAATCGCGGCGGGGTCTTGGGTGAAACTAGGCCAATGTTAGTGTTACTGATAAGTTTTTTCACCAGCACCGAAGGCACGGAGGCCGTGAGCCTATAGGAAGGTTTTTAGTTCCATAAGGCACCTTAAAGCTACAACTACGCTGGAATAGGAAGTAAGCATGATTAAATGATAAGGAAAAGTTGAAAAAGGAGGATTATATAATGATGGTTTAAGAAGAGCATCGACGAATGAAACATAAGACATAATCCCTTTGTAATATATTTTATAACAAGAAGAATTCGAATTAGACATCCCTTAGTTTGAAGATTTCAAATCTTTGGCACCTCTCAGTTCAGAAGAACGTACAAGTTTGCAAAACAAATCTGAGTCATCTGTGCAACTTTGTAGCGCCAAAGACATATTATCATCTTTTTTGACAAATGCACTAGTCCATTTGGCATGTTCTTTAAGACCATGATTAATCGCCCCGGTTGGTCTATACATTTTAACCAACACTTTTATAGCACAGATCTCCCAATCGGGTTTGCAATGTCCTGCAGAAGTTTTTTTCAATTAATGTTAGGCTTTAAAGCACTTCAACAATCCCAGACGCGGACTGTCTCGTCGCAGTCTGTATATTATCGGGGACTTGACAACGAGTTCAACCATGTTCCGTCTGCGAACGGGGGTTCACAAATCTTTGCCAGGAAATGCACGTATGGTGTGGGTGTTGGAAGACACATGAACACTAGCAGGAAACCTAGCTTGTTGGGGGAAAAAATTGGCAACTGTAGGCCAAACTTTCCGTTTCAAAGCGAGGAGTGGCATCCGCTGTGCAGTGTTGCATCTCCGGGATCTCAAAAACCTCCCGTCGTGCAAACACACACACACACACATAAACACGGAGGATAGGTCTTCCTTAAGCCTCGCATACCAAGCTGGGACGCATTAGATGATGCAGATACGCCAACGCCACCACCTCACGCCCGACAGTGCCTGCTTAGATGTTGGGGAAGCCTTCAACGGACCGTCATTCACAAAACGCATCGCAATTCAACATCCGCCATCTGCGGAGCTCATATATGGGCCGTAGTGCAGCTCGCAGCAGCAGCATCTGCCCACCGGAGCTAAGGCCCCGGGCGCGCTGTGGCCATGGGACTCCACGTAGGCCCCCTATGTCTATGTCGATGCATCATAATTGGATTTCTTCCACTCCTAACCGCAGCTCATCGTAGCTCATCGAACTCCCTTCGCTGTAGCCACGTTTGGCCCGCTTGGGGAGATATCATAAACGAGCCGTCTTATTTATTGCATTCTCGTGCTTTCCGAACTTTTTTGTGCCCGCAAGCATGTGGGTGTCGCTCAATATCCAGCATCTAATTGTCACCTCGCGGTGTGTACGCACCCTGTTCCGTGCAGGAAACCGTGCAGCGGATGAATCATAGAAAGTGAAACGTATGTCGTGAGACCGCTACGTTTGGGACGGATACTGTGTACTGTTTGTGAATGAAATTCCAACGATGAAAAACTGAACGGAAATAGACCGAATAGGGCTTTGAAGTTCCTTAATGATATAAACCGTTCCCTTGTGTTATATTTCACTTTCATGTTTGGGAGTTCATCTTCCAAATAACATGAGAGCTATAAACGGGAAGAGTTTTCAAGTACCTTAAGTTAAGATTTTAAAATTTAGATTATTAGCCGTAAATACATTGATATGCACGAAGATCATCTTTATAAGCTGATGTATATTCAATAGCAGTTCTAGTATGATCATCGATAAGAATACTAAAATAATTCTCTTAGTATTCTTCGCAAAACTGAAACTCAAAATCAGACGAAAATGTCGTGGTCATAGATTTACGTTTAACCTTTTTAAGACTAATTACTTAACGTATTGCATAAAATAATTATTTCGTAGAAAACTTTAAAAAATGGCAAAGTCTCGTGAATTATCTTTTACTTTAGTGTTGGGAGCTCTTCTTCAAATCAAATCATCATCATTTAAGTTACAAACGGATTGATCGTTCAAGTACTCCAAGTTTTAATTCAAACTTTTTAACTCAGAATTTTGTGCATTCGTCTTTAATCGTTAATTTTATTGGATTTGATACATTCAATTCATAAATTATATGCTTAAGACATTTGCACAATGGATCAGCTGTATTACAGATATGATCTTCAATGATGAAACTAAAATAATCCTCATAACATTCTTCACATAACTTATGTCCAAAAGAAGAATAAAAACTTAAAGATATGGAAGTCTTTAAGATTAGTCCAGAAGTCAATAAATTTTGAAAATTAAACATTACTCGATGCTTGCAAAGGAGGAAAAGATAAAACTCCTGAAAGAAACTCATCAAGTCATAATGCAATTAATGAAAAACCCATATTACACCTGGGTCACCAAATGTGATGGCACAGGGAGGTCTTGCATCGACGTGTTTAATGCAGGAATCACGACTCAACAAAGACATCCTCAGAACGGCGTTTTCACTTTCCTACAGCGTGCCGGTTTCTACCTCGTTGGAGGTTTGGAGTATTTTCAGTGCACCACGTTTGGGGATCGTATTCGATCGTGCTCGAAGCGGGCTGCTGGGCCGCGAAGAAAGAAGGAAGAGATCTGAAGAAAAACAAGTTTTCCCAAACCCCTAACGCCCGATCCCGATCCACCCGACCTTTACAACGACGTCCCCTCCTCCCTTCACACCGACGAACCTCCGGGGCATTTGGTTAGTGGTGCGATGTAAAAATCTTTCCTCCGAACCTCTTCCCGGCCATCCCCACCCACGGGTTTCACCTCCCAGTTACATCCTACCGCGCGTAGACTAACAAAAAATCACCAACACCAGCGTCTGGCCAGCAGCGTGGTGGTAGTAATAGTGCGCGCGATGTAATGGAAATGAATTGACCTACTTTTTTCTCGACCGAACCGACCTATCTCGTTTCTCGTTCACTCGCGGCAAGCACGGGGAGCTCGTGGCCGTTTCTTGTGGTCTTTTGGGTTTTTGTCACACCATCATCCCCAAACCAAACCTCCTCTCCCCCCTGACTGCCAATGAACAGTGATAGTGTGGTGGTATTAATTCGTGTTGTTGGTTTTTTTTCTCTTCTCGATCGTTTTTGTCGTCTCACATCCCGAGCCACACTTCAGCGGAGTCGGCAAAGACAACCGGCAGCATCACGTACGCATTATAACACTTTTATTTTCATTTCCAACCAGTTGTAAGATACCTCTCTCCCCGCCCCCTACATCTCCCTCTTGATCGCGCCTGAGATGGTGTGTGTATATGTGTTTCTGGGTAGTAGAAGAAGTCACACACTTTCGTTGGTCCGCCAGTGATCAAGCTGGTTCGATTCTTCACGCTGAGCAAAAGAAATACTATCCCGAGGTTTAGTGGATCCACCGAAACGAACACATGCGAACAAGGCCCGCAGTAAATGTTGTGGCTAGCCCTAGAGGGTCACATTTGTTGCCGGATGAGTCTCACGGAGTTAGCTAAAATATTACTTACAATTTTTTGGGGATTACCGTTCGTCTTCGCAAAGAGAAGTGTCAGATTTGGTATTCGTCTATTTGTTTGAAGATTTTGTTCCAAATTAAAAACTATACACAATGATTAGTTTTGATTATAAGTCGTTAACTAAGAAAATTGCATTATATACAGATCAAGATATGATTACTCTTTTGAGTCTCGAGTTTTCTTACCCTTCATGTTATATTTTAAATAGTAAAATGTATCCTACACAAATATACGAATTTATATTGTATTTAATTTATGTTTATATGCGTAGTATTGTCTGAAACAGTTTTTTTTAACTATGATAAACGCGAGACCACAGAGTCAGGAGAAGATTTTTAATCGTGTATGCCGTTAAATTAAACAAACTTCACTCAACTAAAAAGCATAGATAAATGTTAAGTTTTCCATCCATGAAATTGAAATTGATAAAATTGCACTCAAGTGTGATTTGTTGTAAGAAACTTGGTCAAAAATAATTAAACAATCATTTGAGAAAGTTACTGATACTTTGAAACAAACAATAAAATTATTTTGGTTAGAAAATAACTCAGTAATCTAAACTGTGAACTTTAAAAATCGATTATCTTTCTAATAGGTACAAATTTGCTAGTCCTCAATAAAACGTGGTATAACTAATGACACTACAGTTTAGGTTAGAGAACCATTTAACACGCAATATTCTTCTTCGAGTAGTAAATAAATTATTGAATAAAGTTTTGGTTTCTACCAAAATGCCTCTAATTAATCAAATTCATCAATTAAGCGAACATTCACCGTGACAACTGTGAACAGATAATTTCGCTGACTCGTTACGTAACTTGCGTCTCGTACTTCACCAACGCTCCATTTTCACGTCCGCTAGGTACTGGTTCTTTTTGTTCGGTTTTGTTTGACTCGTCCGAAACTGCAGCCCGCAACTCGTTTATCATTCATCCGCTAACTGACCTGGTACACTAGATCTGACGTACGATGCAATCACTTCCTCTTGGGCTGCAACGCGACCGGGAAACCTGCCGAGCAGGTATTTTTAAGGTGACCGTTTTCGAGCGGGCCCTACGTTCGCACGCCCCGCCAATCCTACCCCCCGTCTTTACCCACGAAAGTACCTCCCTCCCCCTTGCGGACGGTGACAGAAAGTGCGAGTGATCGAAACAAGAATCCAGAAGCTTTGACGTTGCGGCAAGAAGCGGACCAAAGAAAAAAGAAAACAACAGAAATTCAATCGATCTGACTGCGATGGAACGTAAGATTTCCATCACAGCATTCCTTCCTCCTCCGGTGACCTCAATTTGCTTCGTAGCCCACCACCTTCCCTCACATTTCCACCCCTTTCTCAGTGCAGTGGTCGTGCTTTTCCCTTTCTTGCTTTCATCGTCCATCGGAGTTTCCTTCGTGACTCCCACCAGGTCCTAGCGCACCCCCTACCATCCCGGCACCTCTACCCGGCTGACCGGAGCGGACAAGAAACCTGTCTATCATATGATCGCCGGGTTAGTGTTGGTACTGTTGGTCGGCCGTCGTCTCAGTGGGGATCACGAAGTCGCCAACAACGCCAACCGTGCCGTCTCGTGTACATGAAGAACAGCTGAACAACCGGTAGGAGAACTGAAAGTATTTGCATCCATTGACAATGTGAAGCGGAAGGGATGGTGAGTTGAGAATCTGGTAAAGCGAAGGTATGGATGAAGAATCATCCCATCGGTTTGTTTGTTCAAGATTATATGTGTTCGTCGAGAAAACAATCTACATTATGATGATTACTCTTGATTATAAATTGTTGTATACTGCTTCAATTGTAAAGTAAATTATTCTAACAAAAACTTAGCTTTCTTTGAATTTGATTTTAAAAGAATCAATCTTAACTTGTTGGGAGCGAAAGTGATCAGAGAAAATCAATTACATTGGTCTACTATTAACACTAAGTTCTTCAAGCTTTGATATTGTCTACCTGTAGATATTCTCCATTTCTTGGCATTTTTTAACAAAACTACGATGAAAAAGATGCAAATAAAATTTTCATTTCTAATATTTCAATTTCCTCCTACACCAAAGGTTTTGCACGGAGTGTCTGTACTTAATATTTTTGTTGTTTAAATATGTGAAAGATGGAACAATATTTAATATTTAATCAACTGATTCTTGGCATTATGCTACAGTTCCATAATATACTTTTTTTTAAAGAATCATAAGAGTTCTATTGACTTAAAATATATAAATTAAATTATTAAAAAACTTCTTAAAATATAGAAATACCATTGAATCCAAAACTGGAAAATAAGTACATCAATACATCTTGAAACCCTTCCATAAACGGTGGAAACTTCTCATCGAGTTCTAAGAAGCAGCGTGTTGTGATTATGTTAGCATCGTGCCAGCTGTATCCACTTCGTGTGCGCCGAGCCAGCATGAAAGCTCTCTCGTGGCGCTTTTACGTAACATCTCTCTCGCATCCTCCAGATACCAGCTTTTCCATCGTGAGCTGCATCCCACACCGGACCCCGCATTCGCTCCACCCCAAAACCGCTGACAAACACCGACGAAAAGCTGATGGCGATGGCTGAGATGCGACACAACAATGGCCCGATAGATAGAATTGGAACGAAATCAGAAACTAGGGCTACGTTGTTTTGTCAGACTTGAGTGTGTTTTTTTTGTCTTCTTTCCATTTTGCGAATTCCCATCGTCTGCCGAAGAAACTGAAAGTGAATAAGAAGCAAAACTGCTGGAAAATGCAGGCAGACAGTCTTCAGGCGGATCGAATCGAGGGAAGCATAAGCTAAACAAAAATAAAAATAAGGGAGCCAACGGGCACGATTCCAGCCGAAACAATGGGCGAAGGGATTCGTCAAACAATCGCCCAAAAGTGCAAACCAAGTGCAAAAGACTCCTCGCGAGTGTCGCGGGAACCGTCGTGCCGTGAATGGAGCATGATCTAGAAAAAAAGTCGAAAAAATCGTCTGCAGAGGAAAAAATAAACGCTTTTTACCACGCTGCTCGAAAACGCGGCCCGCTGGCGATCAGCGACCGAAGTAAGCACATTTTTGTACAGGCGCCTCCAATTCATTGGATGTCCCATGGAAAAGTAATCAAAATTTCCTTCGCACTGCTCAAATGCCCATGTCCGTCACTCAAACTCCCGTTTTCCCGAGACCTGGTTTGAAAATAATAAAATCAAACAAAATTCGTGCTAATTCCCTTTTTTCCTGCATGGGTTTTGGCTCAGCAAATATATTCTCCCCCCTAAGGTTGTTATTTTGCCAATTTCTCAGGTTGAGGTCCACTGCTTTTTATAAATGATTTTAAATCTTTTTTACATGTTGGTTACAATTCTAGGAATTGCAAGAACGACTTCTGTGTGAAAGTTTTCCGGCATACCGTTAGGTCGTTGGCTTCATTGATCGGTTGTTGGATGGTCTAGAAGGAAGTAAACATTCCACCCGGATCGAAACCCGATGCTTACCCGACCCGAACGGTTCTTTGACCGAAAAGAAAAGTGCAAATAATAAAAGTGCATAGAAATAAGGCACATTTAAATAATTCCAAGAGTAAAACATTCACCCTACCTTGAGCCAGGGAAGAAAAGTCACGAATAAAAGTAAAATAACACACACACCAGGTATAATCATCAATAAGTTGGATGACACTATGCATTGGGACGGTACACCATATCGCCTTTCATATGCTGATTATGCAATTTCGATGCACTCCAAAGTCGCGTTTTGTTGTCACTCGTCCGTCAAGTGACTGCCATGTGTCTCGTGCGACGAAAGAGAAAGACAAATTCTCCAACAAAAAAATGAAAACAAAACAAGTTTTGGAAAAAAACCACGCAGAGTAACGGTAAGCTAGTGATCAAATTACGGCGAAATGAAAGGGGGTTTTAAGTGTAAGCATGTTTTCAGTAGCATAATTACCGTTAGCAAAGGAAGGTGCAAGAAAAACAGAACATCGGGCTGAACCTCAGACAAGAAGAAAAATGTAAACGACGCTGCTGAGCTGTTGCGGTGGGTCGAAAAGGGGTTCGTTGGGTTATTATGGCTGGTTTCTTGCTTTCGTTTCGTTAGCGAATTTTTTTAACTAAAGTTTGAAGCTTTTCTTTTTACAGTTTCCTTCAGCCAATTTACTTTTTTTAAATAATACTTCAAATTTTACTATTTTTTGTTAATTGTAACACAAAATGATTCTATTCTATTAGTGTCGTTTTAGTTCTATGTAATTTCTGACTCAGTAAATTCGTCTTTTCATGTTTCATGCTTGGATTATTTACATTAAATAAGCCTCTGCTAATGCAATTCTGTATTTGACAGTTTGATGAAATGCTATATTATGATAAAACAGCAATACTATGTACATTTTTTGTTATATATTCTATTAATTATTTGCGTTTGTTTAAATTAAAAAAAATGAAATCTTTCCTATTATCTCATAAATAAGAAGGCAACGCTGATACATTATCCCTTCCACGAGCACCGATTTGGAAGAGTTAGCTCTTAGACCACGAATAATTCTATCTCACGATTAAAACCGCCTCGAGCAGCTCACAACCAGTCGGTATGGCGGAACCGAGGGAAACATTTAGCGGAAAAGCGAAGGGTGCAGTGAAATGCATTTGTTTCCGTAGGCCATCGTCGTCGCGGTTCTGCCGTGCTGTCTAGTCCGTGGCCTCGGTGCCACCGTTATGTCACTGTCTTTTTGCAATCTCGACCAAACTAACTCCACCGCCGCGGCGGGTCAATAAACTCTTGTTCGACATTTGTTTCGGGGTGCATTTTCGTTTCCTTCTTCGTTGCACTTTACTGCACTGAAATGTTTTTCTTTGGTTTTATTCAAAGAGGCAGAAGTGTTCCAATTAAATTTTAAACTTTTGAAATAATAATTAAACTTCCATAAATAAAATAGATATAACATCACATTTTCTTAATTTTTTAAAATTTCTAGAGATAATCTCAACAAATTGGCGGGTGGGAAAAATTCTTGGCTCTGCCAACGACCTTTTCCCATGATCCCGTGATCGTCAGAAACATCGTAAGCGAAAAACCCTTCGAAACAGTTAATCGTCAACGTTGCCGCCAAACGTAACGCCGTGAATGTGGATCCATCCGTACGATAACGGATAAGAAAGAAATTTACGAGCTCAATTCCAGTGATCCCCGTGTAAAACCGGTCCTTCGGTTCATGGCCCCTTTTCTCTTCCCTAAAAAAACGGGGTGCACACGCCGGGCTTGTACCGTTTCGGTCGTTCATCAACACGGTCCACACCGTGCCAATGCGCTGGAGACACAGCTCAAGACCGGTCCGCCGTCGAAGGTGCCAAAGGTTAATCATAAAACGCAGTGAAAACACAACGAAATTAAAAGAAATGTTTTTCGGTGAAACATCGCCGCAAAGGTTCATCTTCGCGGTGCTCCCGGGGCGAGGGTGAACAAACCATGTGTCGTTTCGGCTTGGGTAAGAACCGTTTTCGGTGTTCCATCAAAAGCTAAAGCAAAGATTGAAGAAAAAAGAGTCGTAAAAGTATGGCACAAATGTCACCAACTGTGACTCCTTACAAGCCTGAGTAAACCCTTGCACTCTTGAAGAAGCGAAGATGCTGGCGGCATACTCATAACCATTATTTTCCGCATGGAATTTGGTTAAGCTTGTGTAATTCATCTTTTTTAAGGAATCCATGATAAAAGATAATAAAAGATCGTTGTGCGAGAAAAATTCCCACAATTGTACGTTCATAAATTAAAAGAAAGTGTAGATCTACCATCAAAGTTGAAACTATCGTCATTTTAAAACCTTAAAATATTTACGTTATGAGTAATTTATGAAAATATTTAGCATATTTACCAAACGCTAGTTTTAGCAAATGATGATTATTGTCGATTTCTGCATCCTTCAACGAGGTATTTCAAAGAGCATACAAGAACATTCTACTAGCATTTGATTTTTGTTTTGTGATTAAGAAATAGAATATAATAGAAGCAAAAACAGAAATGTTGGAAAATTTGGTCGAATAGTATTGAGAAAAATTGATTCTTTATAGTTGTTGACACACTCGGCCATGTTGGGAAATTTAAGTACTACGAGCTCATTGTTAGTTAGATGCAAACGAAAGTGAATTCAAATCAAATCGAACCCCAACAGCAAAAGCTGCTCCTTGCGCTCTGCGAAGGAAAGAAAAATCAACCGACTTGTGCACGAGAATAAACGACGAACCCTACTCAGCCCGGTACGAACAACGTTCCACTCGCCTTTGTCGCAGTCCACCTCCCCCTCCCCTTTCGCATCAAAATAGAAAGATGCAAGAAGGTGAAAAGAAAAGGAAAGAGAGATAGAGCGAAAAATTGGGTTAATCGGTTGGATGTTAGATAACCGCACGGAATGATGCGAACCGGGCGGTATCTGGCGGTCTGGCGGTGTATAGCGTAGCGCCGCTACGTCGTGGTCGTGGTCGAGCTGGGAGCATTTACGACCGCTCCGATAAAACGATGGAGCCTAGGCTAGTACACCCCCGGGTCCAAACCTTTCCGCCTGTCGTCCACCGCGACGATGGATGCAGCGAGGTTGGAAAAAGTCAGCCAGAAAGACATTCAAGACAACCCGTGGTGGATGAAAGAGAAAGCAAATGGTAAGCGCGGGGAACGGGAAACTCGTTTCTTTCCCGACGTCTCATGGAGGCGCATCTTCAACTAGGGAACGAATGGATACCGATGCAGATGGGTAAAGGTGAGCCAGTGGCGTTCGCTTAGGTTGGTGTAAGAGTTGCTTCAAGTAATATTTTTGACTTTTTGGACTTTAGTCAGTAAAAATTATTGATATTAATTAATTTTGAATTACTCCTCTCCAGTGTATTACTCCACTGTTCACTGCTATTTGGGACTCGTTAGTCTTATAATTATTTTAAAATACATTTAAGGAGTATTAAAACATCTCGATGATTTTAAATGTCCAAACAAGCTTTTGCTACAACCCAACTCAAGTTTGCTATACTCCTTCTGCTCGGTGTCGCTCCTTCGTCCGACCACCCTGTGCTGTGCGGCAACATCTTATCGAAACCGGTGGGCAAACCGATAGACCACACTGCAGCTGATTTTTCATCTCCCCCTCACCTTCTTCGCTTCGCTTCACTCGCTTCGTGATCCACCGGTTTTCATTTTCATTTGGCACAGTAACCGAGAAAACTCGCCCCTTAGCAACCACGGGACAGGGTGATGTCGGGCGGCGGGGAAGCCGGTTGCTTTTTTCACCATCTCCTCTCCACTCCGAGACCCTGGCTCGGGACAAAGGTGTCCCACGAGAAGAAGAAGATGATGTTGTTGTTGGTGATGATGATGGTGATGATCCGGAGGACCGTTCGGGTTGGGAGCGAGCAAGCAATGGGACGGGACCCCGAACGAGGCGTGGCGAATGGCAGTGAAAGTTATATAACCGATAAATAATCGATAAATCAACGGATCGTCTTCTGGGCGGTGAGAAACCCACTTTTCGACGATGGTAGGTTTTCTTCTTGCTAGGTTTGCGTTTTTTAGGGGTTGCATTTCTTCTTCTGCGGCGATCAATAGTGGCGTTAGAGGATCGTGTTATTTTTTTTTTCTTCTTAAAACTCTCTCTATACACACAAGCGACACAAGAAAACCTGCCGAGATAACAGGCCGCTTGGCTGGCGTGAGTCTGGAGAAGATTCATTTGCATATTGAAGTGGTTCCATTTATTTAACCGTGTTAAATCTAACCGTCACGAGTTAACTGGAAAGAGGTCGTGCATGATCATCCTCAAATTAGGTGTGATATCTTCAGAAGAGAAGGAAAGAAAAAACATTCGATGATATTATTATGCTCATCATTTTTGATATAAAATTAGTTTCAATCAAGGGTTTGGTTTGGTCTTGATAATTTGAAGTTATCGCTTTAGGTCATAAATTAGGGATAGTGAAATGAAAAATTAACTTAGAGTTTTGATATGAATTTAAAACAAAAATAAATGCTTAAACTTTGGTAACAATTTCTTTGCATTCTGAAAAATATTTTAAAAATCAAACGGTCTTACAATTCCCAAAATCGATGTTTTTACGGTTTGAAGCAAAATGTTAAACAAAAGCTATGAATTTTTGGGCCAAAATCATAAGCATCGAAAATTAACCGTGTACAAATGTTTTACGCCAAATCGGGGCCGCTAGACAAACCCCTAGTGCACCCATGAAATAATAACCTCCTTTTTCCGAAATTAAATTTTCTTTTCTCTTATATAAGCTGCCATTTTCACGCGCGTAAACGCCGGCCAAGTTTTCCCTCCTCTCGTCTAACGCCGAACGGACGCAGCGCGACGGTTCAATCAGTTTTTCAATAGCAAATATCACATAACAAACCCCCGGAGGCCCGAGCCCGGGGACTTAATGAATGGACTTCATTAAGGTGCATTTCGCGGCTTTCCACCTCGGTCACACCGACGACGAAGCTGGACGGCGCGCGGTTGAGCTCATTTTCATCTTCCCTTTCGTGGTACAGTTTCGCTTTCATTCGGTGCTAATTTTCCTGCAACCGACTCCGGGGCGATAACGGATTTTTCTTGGGCGCTTTTTCCCACTCGAAACCCCCATGTGAGTGTGTGTTGGCATAGTGGCCGCGATTTTCCATTTCAATTTCCCGTCTCCCTAGCCAACCCCAGCCGCTACCCTCGACCGACTTCACTCTCACTTTTCATCTTGCTCTCTTTTGCTCTTGGGTGCTTTTTCTACCCTTTTCTCCAGCTCGCTTTTTTCCATTGAATAACCGCGGTCGCGTCTAGGCCGCTTTTTTCCGTCACCGTTTTTCATTCGACCCATTAAATAATCGCACACCACCACGCACATAATGGGCAGTGAGATAGTTTTGTGCTCGTTTGTTGCGCTTGTAATCGCTTTTTGCACCAGATTTCTCCTGCCGTGTGATGCTGTTTTATTTTATTCACTTTTGTTTTTTGTTCTCGAGTGCAAAAGAGTAACGAATTCGTGTTTGACATGTTGTTAGACTTTTTCTGGTATTATTTATGTTATTCAAAAACGTTTTAAATTTATATTGATTATTTTTATTCTTTGATTCTGAATTTTTTTAGTTTTTAGCTTTAGTTAGACATGATACTGTTGAATTTTCCACTGCCACCAACGCAACGCAACTTGTGAAAAGCCCAAGCATCCCACTCGCGCGCTGACCAGCAAACTATCACACTTTGCACTCGAGTTTTATTTTCTACTTTCTCATCTCGCACCGCTTTCGCGTTCCCTTTTGCGCCTTTTCGCTCCACGCGCGTAACTTGTGCGAAACTAATTCACGGCGTATTTAGAGCATAGCCAGTGAAAATGATTGTTACCAGCTTCTTTTGCTGCTCCGTTCGCCGCCCTGTGTTCTGCGGCTGTGGCGAGCTGGCCGCGAATAAGTTACATGAGTTTTCCCTCCCTTCCCGGTGTTCACTCCTCCACCGAACGCTCGACCCTTTTGCTCGAGGGGCACTCGCAAGGGTTAGCGGTTCTTAATGCCCCGGCCGCTCCGACGGAGTGGCCACCAATTTTGACCAAAAATGATATAACATCCCCCCCTCTTTCCTTCCCTTTCCCAAATCCTCGCTCTAAAGCCACCATGCGTGGCTACAGCGCAGCCGGCTGGAGGAAAGACCCCGTAACATTGGTCCGCGTTACAGTTTCTTTCTTTTTCCTATCGTTTTGTTTCACTTTTACACGCATTTTCCTCCCAACCTTTGCCCAGTTCTTGATGGCGGTACGGGCGGGTTGTAATTTTCCAATAAAATCGCTGTATATTTGGTTGATTGACGGTCGGATCGGGCTGAGTGACAAATCGCCCCGCGGAACGCGATCATGTCTCGGTTGATGGATTGATTGTGGAGGGTTGCCATATTCGAACGCATTGTTGGAATCATTCTATCCCAATACCTCTTTAAAGCTTCTTACTATTTTCTCGAATAATTTTTAAAGTATTAAATCGAAAGTAATCTTTTCTTCTTTCATTAATACATTTTTTAAGTTTAATTCATAAGTCTGCAATATCCTAAATAATTACATATAGATATACATTTTTAATAAAAAACCTTCTAATCAAAAAATGATGTAAAATAATATATCAACTTGACAGATTTTTTTTCTTTGTTTTAAATTCTTTTGATATTTTGTATTGAACTATTTAATATATGACGCTGAAATGTAAATTGTTTCCATATCAAAACAAACATTTCTAAGACAATTTTAAATTTATTCATTCTTAAACTTAAGCTGATACGGAAATCATACTGAACTCATTATAAGTCGAATAGTTACGACAAAACTCAGTTTGAGATAGGAGGACTATCGAACTATAGAATTCTTTTCAGAATAAATTAAAAGCCTTCCCAAATAAACATCAATCCATTTGTGTCAGAAAACTTAATTCAATTGTAACTCCAAATGCGGAAAACATGCATTTCTAGCATCTTATGCTAAGCAATGTGAATGTCATGTTTGATTGTTTTTCCATGGTTATTATGCCGGTTTTGGAACGTACTATCTCTATCTTATCGTTTGTATTTAAATGTCTCTCAGCGTAAAAATAAAAGCAATTAACTAATGCGCATTTTTTAACAAGCCGTTCTTATGCATGGAAAAATAATGGCAAACTTATGCTTCCAGAGCGCCCTCGCAAAACCATAAATCGCATCGTATAATGTCGGAAAAGTGTCCGTCGCATCATAATGAATACTAATTCAATCAAGCACCTGCCCCATTGTCTGGTGAAGGCGTTGGCACGGCGCGCTCCGTACGGGGAGTTGTTTTTTTTTTTCTATCTGGGAATAGGTATGCACCAACACCGAACCATCCACCCGTTGGTTTTCCCTCTTATGGTGGCGTGCCGAAGCCTATCTCATCAGAAGACGGTGCGCTACCTGCCAGTAGGTATTATGTCACGTTACGAAAGATTGAAACTAGACTAGGCTTCTGGGATCATGATCATGGCTCTGGCTCACCCCCGATCTTTTCCCCACTCGAAACGGGCAGAATCGCACGGGTGGGTGACATTTTTTTCTTTCGATTTTCCCGCACCCACTTCGGGGAGCGATGTGGCTGGAGGGTGCGCGCCTCAAGCCTGCCGATGGCAAGATACGGCCGTCGGTTTGTCCGGCAGCCGGTGGCTAATTTTAATCCATCGCAGCACGAGCTTACACGCAGGTTGCCACCGACGCCAGCCGGAGCCGCATGTCGCACGCAAGCGCAGCTCTCGAGACGTAGGCTTTTCGAGTTGAATGTAAGCGCTGATTAAGCTTCGACGCCTGCGCGTGCGATTCGCGGATCAGGGCGTCCGAGCGTGCAGAGGTCTATCGACAGGAGGGCTCCAGTTGGATCCAGTTGATACTATGTAGGACTATACGTAGGAGTGTGCTGCTTTAATTGTTATGTAAACACGCTTCAACTGGGGATGTTAGCTACGCAGAATGACACATCAATACAGTTGTGCCCGGGAAGTTGGAGTACCTTAAGCACTTGGAGCACTTCGCAAACACTTGTAGCACTTCACTCAGCCGATGATGAGCTTGTTATCATTTTGTTTCGAGCCGTATTTAATCGGAAAACTAAATGATTAAATTTTGCTAAACTTCGATCAAACCGGAAGAGACGAGACAGCAGAACGATCGTGTTTGCGGCACGTGTGCCAAGATCAATAAGGCCACTTCACCACGTCAGGAAGCTTATCTTAATCCGGTTTTATGGATGGAACGATGTGCTCTACAAGAACAAAGTAGTAAGGAAAAGAATTTCTAACAAGAGGTGCGCTTGAAGAGTTTGCCTATAGTGCACTTAGCTTGAAACAAAAGTTTTTAAAGCTTTAAAGAAAGTTCTGACATTAAACGAAACATTTTGTGCAATTTGCTTCATTATTTTAAATTGTACTAAATTATGTCATCATATTTCAACAAATGGTGTTAATACACACTCAGTTTAATTGTTTTTTTATTCCAATTCGTTATTCGTATAATATTTTTCTATTGTTGAAATTACCAAGAGTAAAGAAAAATGTCGACTTATTTTTATTTTTGTGTTGTAAATATACAAGAAAAAAACTCACTACATAGATTTTGGTTTAAAAGACTTCGGGGCAGAATCTATAAAGTTATGATGAAATTAAATATTCCATCAAATCATTTTTTGTCTAAAATTAGTCAAAACTTTTCATCACTAAACTTTGATCAAAAATCTTTCAAAGTTTGAATGTACTCCAATGTAACTGATCTGCAATTATTGAAACCGCCGTTTGCATAAAATCCGCAAAAACGATGCGATTGTATACCTTTGAGATATGGTAGAACGCCGCAATAAATCATCGATTTTCGTGTTTTCACTTATGCAAACGATCTCATGGAAAGCCCGAAGATCTATCCCACCATACAATTTTCCACCTCCGATGAAAAAATACCCGCCATCGCTAGCCTGAAGAAGGAATAAACCAGAAAAGGCAGAAATCGCTCTGGAATGTCGTTCCCCTCGAGGGCAATAGATTTTCGTCCACGGTTCTCATTCTTTCACCCCAGCGAATTTCCCATGGCCCGTTATCGAATGCGATGCTGTACGGCCGGGAAAATGAAAGAATGAGAAGGAACGATAAATAAAGCGATCGTCGAAACGGTTATTTTCCACCCCCCGCTTCCCGTGCGCTGCAGTCAAGCGCTGCAGTCAACACATGATCTTTGAAAATGAAGAGAAAAAGAACCACCGGGAGTAAAACGAAGACGAGAAGGAAGCGGGCGCATAAGAAAATCAAACAAAAACAAGCGACGACTAGAAGGGAAAAAGGCAAGCATAGTTTGACCTACTTTCCGCGTTCGTTCGCGCACCGCCGATGGGTGGCGGGTGGCGTTGTGTGTTTGGGGGGTGGCAACAGTCCTAGGGAGAGGGTGGGGGGGTTCGTCGCAGTCGATGAGGTGAGATTGGTTTTTTGCTTCGTCTTCTCCTCTTTCTCGAACGCGAACCTCATCGCACTCTCACTTTCGCTGAGGATCGCGGAGCGTTTCGGGAGAGAGAAAAACTATTACGTGTTCCTGGAAGGGTGGTAGGGAAAAGGTGGCGGGGTTGGGGGTTAATCTAGCTGCCAGGGATGGAGACGCCAGGGGAATAAAAAACGCCACTTATGCTACAAAATACGATCGGCTCAAATGTGTCGACGATGGCCGTTATTTTTCCCTCCAAACCATGTGTCTCGCTCGTTCGCACACAAACATTATGTTTTTCCTTTCCGGCTCATGGGGTTTTTTTTATTACAGCCACTCTCAGCCAACGCCATGGAGCTCTAGCATACACCAATAGGTCCCCAATGGGGGTAGTGTACACTACTGCACCGTGCTGCTACTATTCTCTAGTTAACACTAAAACAAAACTAAGCCACAAGAAAGTCAACGGCGCGCGATAGAACGGCTGCATGCACAGAAAGCAAAAACATTCGCCTTTTCTTTGTTTTTTTTTCCTTTTTAAACCATCCACAGAAGCTACCCTTTCTCCCTTCACTACTTCGCAACCAATGCGCTATGCGCTTATTGTGCCGTGCATTGTTTGACGGACCGCACAACGAACGAAATGAACGAAAAAAAAAATAAGTTAGGAGTATGAGCCAGAACATAAACAAAACGAAAACAAGTAAAACTTTTATCGATAAAAAGACTTAAAAAAAACTGGTTGCCGAAGATAACCAAGCTAACAGTTGAATGCAATAATTGAAGAATTTATAAAGAATGAAGAGAGAAAATACTTAACTCTAATCAATAAAAAAAACCTATACTGAAAATACTATTTGCAAATTTTCTGTTCAACCTACTTCAAATATCTTTATATACACTGATACATAAGGGTTGTTAGGTTTTGTTGGGTGGCAAAGTTATTTTAGCTCCTAAGCTAAACAACAATAATCATATTTATTTCAGTTTTGAAAAAAATCATTATTTTAACAATTTTGAGATGTTTTATACAAATGCTTTTATTTTGTTTGTGTTTGTTTTTTATTTGAAATGGTCAGATGTGTTATGAAAAAACAGTAATTTGTACAACCATCGAGTAAAATGGTTTAACTCATTCAAGCTTTTTCATAAAAAATATTGTATTTTGATTTTGTAGTACAATTTTTACATCAGTCTCTTCATATTTTAATTTTTTTGCATGTTTTGAGATAAGAATTGAAGCTTATTGAGGTATTTGTATAAAATGAAGCTTTAATCACACTTCGATTGGCTATAGCTTTTTTATGTTTGTAACACATTAAACTAGACGCTTTTTCTGGGAGAAAAAAGGCCCTTTTCCATCTCATCATGATTGTTCCTTTCAAGAATGCCCACAACAGACAAAAGTAAACAATATCCCTTTAGATCAACGGCGCTTTTCTGGGATGCAGACAAATGGAGAGTAAAATTAGACATCCAACCGCACGCTCGTCAGTCAACCAGCGAACCAGACATCGTCGTCACTGCAACGATGCGCGGGACGAGACGAACCGCCGTGTCCGCCACTCACCCAGTCCGTCAGTCCATCAGTCAGTCAGTCAGTCAGTCGAACAGGCCCGAGAGTTCCATCAGCTGAGCATCGCAAAGCGAGAGAGAAACATAAACAAAGATTATGCAATATTTGCGCTGGTTTTAACCCATCTGTAACGGTCGGATGATGGCGGAGGGACAAAGGGAGGGTTTCGGTGTTGGTGCGCAAGTTTGGTGGAAACTGCTAGTGCAGGTGAGAAAGATGAAAGATTTCCACGGTCGGGTTACAGTGGAAAACACGCACCGTCACCATTGTAGCGTCTCAGAATGGGAGACGGTGTTAAAAAAAAAGACAATTTCAATTTAAATATGAGTATCTTGGAGTAAAAATTTTAGAAAAAGCAGTTTATTGATCAAAAACCAAATTTGACGATAATGATTAGCAAAATTGTAGTTCTAATTTTCTAAGCGAAATAATTCTCTCCCAAAATCACAATAATTAGTTAAAGGTTAAAGAAAAAAAACAATAAAAGCTTTGAAATGAAGTACCACTATGACAGCTATCATATTTCAGCAAATTGACGGACTACGTAAAAAGCAAACCTTAGACCCTAAAACCTCACACCATCCTAAAACGTTGGCCCATGTTCTACACACTTGAACACTTGTAGACTGATGACGAGTGCGCGAACGGAGCAGCAATTAAAAACAAGCACCCAAGATAATTACCCTCCGGGCCACCAGGGGGAGGAGAAAATGCGCCCGATTGATTGGAGGAAAACTCGGCCGGCCCAGGTGCGAACCGGGCGTACCGCAAGGCACGGTAAACACGGCGTAGTGGAGAAGTACCTGCAGCCTGGCCCCGATGCAACATTGCACACTGCACGCGTTCGGTTCGGTCACGGGGGCCTGAAGGGGATGATTCTGTCTGTGCCTTTCGGAGGATGACGATGGCGCGAACGGTGGAAAAGTCGAAGTCAAAACAGCCGAACGGCAGAATGGAATGGAAAAAAGCTCCCCAGCCTGACGAAACCGAAAGTTGCGCGCTGCATCGACGATGTATTTATAGTGCAGTGAACCGGCGGGCTGCGGTCGCTGCGAACCAGCGAAGCACGGCGCGTTTTCGGTGGCAGAGGCTCGACTCCGAGGCCCACTGACACACTGATCCGGTGGCCAAATGGCCTTGCTCGGGCCAGGACGCGGGCAAAAATAGCCCGAACGGTTGGGAGAGTTTTGCGTTTTTTTCGAACACGCTCGCTGTTTGTTGTTTTTCTTTTCGTCCAGCTGTGAAGAAAATGAAATAAACAAGCTGCTTGTTGAGGGAGGGAATGGCCAGGCGGAAAAGGCGTTGGAACTCGGCGGACCGGTCTCTAATTTGGCTACATTTTTATTTTCATCTTCCTGCATTTGATTGCAATCGGCGTTTTTTTTCGAACTGCTTCTACAAGCTCTTTTCCGCGGGTCATTGACTGTTTCGCTTTGATATGACCTTTCTTCGATAAATCTATTATTGGCATCTAGAAACGACCACAAAAAAGAAACGCAACGAAGAAAAAAAAACACCGAGCTGTCCTTCGTGTAGCAGCCTACATTTTCCTGGACCTGTGGTATGTGGATCGCTTTGAAAGTAGCGCTCGAATTAATGATCGGTCATCAACCCATAATTAATGCTGGCATTTTCTTATTGAGACATTTGAATTGACAAAGAGCGGAGAAGAGAGGATTGATTTGCATCTAGAGCAAAGTTTTCAACCGATTTAAAATGATTTTTAATTCTTCATAGGGTTTGTAATATAAATAAAACATACCCCTTTCTTCAATGTAAATAACCAAACAACATACATAGGATCTTTTTTCTTTTTAAGGAAACAAATATAAACCAAGGACTCAATGCTGCAGGCTTCAATGACTGAAACCAATCTAAAAGAAATATAAATGAATTTACCCAAACATACCCCGTGGAGTTGAACTCTACATTGTTCAACCAGCTTGTGACGTTCTCCTACCACACAAGATGATTAGTATCTGATTGATTCATTTCCTGTCCTTTAGGGGCAGTAAACTTTACCATCAACATAAAAATTTACAGAAAAACCAACACATTCCCACCGAAAACTACCCATTTCTGGCCGTTCGAATCGGATCACACAGAATCTCTGGTTCGTTTGGCGGGGAGGAAACTCTTACTCCATCATCCTACACGATCAGGCATGTGATCGTTTGAGACAAGTCGTTCGACACGGCAATGTTGACGTATACGTGATTGGATCTACCTTTGGAGCTGCACGCTGTCGAGGAAGCAGATCATGCGTGAAGGTGTCATGGCAGTTGTGGACTGAGTCGATCACGTTGAGCGATCGCCATAGGATAGTTTAAGTAAGATAGTTGTAGGAAAAAAACTAATTTGGAAAAAAGCCATTAAAGCTCAATCGAATTAGTAAATTTAATAAATTAAATGAATTTTAAATTGGACTTGGACAAGGTTTGATCGAACTTCTTGTAAAATCAACTGAATGCCACCGTTATCTGGTACTGGTAACATGCTTTATCAATCCATGATGCGTACCAAAACAGCCCATGCATCGATTTAGAAGTTTTCACTACAAGTTCCCTAAGCAGAGACCAACGGTCGGCAAACTGGGTCAAAATGCTAATTAGCGCCAACGCGACGCAATTTTCGCTTCCAGTCACTCTAATTAAAGCGACTCGATCAGCTGACCGGAGCCAGTTTTCCATGCCTTCGGGGGCTGCCGGACCGGAGTTTTCCCTGGCCCTTTCCAGCGTCGTACAGCTTGTGCTGCTGGGTGTCGTTGATTTTGGTCTGCTACGCAAATAATTATTGCACGTAAAAACCATCCCTTGTTGCATTGGGCCCTTATTTGTTGCATTTTCACACTCTTTAACCCATTACGCTTTTATCACACATTCACTCCGACTCGCCTTGCATGTCCATCTTTGTTTTCTACTTGTTCATCAATTTACCAAGCAAACCTTTTTATTGGTGTTCAGTTCAACTCTCGAAGAAAAATAAAGCCAGAAGCGAGGGTGAGAGAGAATGAGGTCTGCTTTTCTTTTGCCGGCCCTAATCTTTTCTCGAGTTGTTCAAGGGTTCGTGCGCGTTGTGCGGCGGCCGGTCGATCTCAGTCGGTTCGGTTTCAGTCGGTCGCTGTGAGCGACTTAGTATAAGTCGATTATATAAGCGCTGCGGTTCACCACGCGTTGGAAAAACTCCCGAAGAATTTACTACCACGAGGGAGAGGTAAAAATAAAGAGAAAAACACACACAACAACCCCCGAGCCACGCTCAGCAAAAGGCTCGACATTAAATAGGCTGCGGGCATCCACGCAGAAGCCAACGGTAATAATCTTCATAATGATGGTATTAATCGCGTGTTTTTGTGTGCGGAGATTTTCTCCCCCTCCCTTTCTCTGTCTTTCGTTTCGTGGTCAGCCCTAATTTCAGACCCCGCTTTGGCGACGGGTGAGACTTTACGATGGTAAATTATTATTGAATTTCCCCGCCAGAGATTGGAGGGAAATCAATTAACGTACCTTACAGGTGTCGGTCGCGTGCGATCAATTTTACGCTGCTGTTCTCTATTTTAATGAAGACGTGATGGTATTTTCCCAAAGCCATTTTCATTCAGCGATACATTGTCCACAGCAAGTTTATCGAGTTGGAAAACGTTCAAAAGATTTTCTTGAAGATTTTATTTAATTTATGTAAGCCCCTGTTGCATTATTTTAATAAAAATATGTTCATTAAATTGTACAGTTTGTTTTATTAATTACTTGGCCCTTCTCAGCAACTAAATAACATTTAAATAAACTACAAATTAAAATAAAACGGTTCATGCATAGAATGGACTCTGTACTGCGTTCGCAATCTCACTTTCACAGGAAGTCGTGCATAATTCGTACTTCCTCCCGGGGGCTGCAGAACTGTAGACCGCCACAACAAACCAACCACCCTTTCTCCATAACCCTTCGTTGATTTTCCGAATGAGCAAATCTCGCCATCCGGATCAAGTTGCGTAACGAAAGCATTAAACTTGCGGTACCTCTGTGGCCAAACAGTTCACAGCTTTCCGCAGGAAGCGAAATGGAATATTCAGATCACTCGTGTGAACCTTTAGAATGTAAAATGGTTGAAAGTAAAAGTTGAGTTGTACTATTCTAATGCCATTTCCGGTATTGTTTGAACCGCGTGGTGGTTTAACAATTTGATTTATTTTGTTCTTTGTTTGTGATGTAAATAAGGTTTAAATTATGTAATCCTCAACAAATTTTAGTTTTTCGTTGAAACAGAAATTCAATTTTTTTGTTAAGTTATCGAAATTTAGTGGCTTTAATGTTATCAAGAGCTCTTTTAATTTTTCAGCAGCATAGTATCAACTCGTTTAGCTATGAAATACCCTAACCATACGCCCTCATTGCATAAAACCGTAAACTATGCTTCTAGCGATGCTCCGAATAAGGGTAAAAGGGGTTTCTTTATCTCCGGTCTCTCGAGTTTCTGATTCGCGCAGAGCCCGAGTGCGCTTTTCCCTACGTTGGCCCAATTCTTGCCGTTGCTCAAGATTTGATCTTCGATCTGTTGCATAAGCAGCAGGGCCAGAAACTGAAACCACTACTTTCGGTGCCGGTCTCCTTTACCCTTCCCGGTCGGGCAGGTTGCTCTTTGCGGCGGGTTTACCTTTGGCTTTCGTTACTTTGCTCCACCCACGACGGCACCATTTTTCGCTTCGAAGAAAAAAAACTTCGCATCGGAGGATGAATCGGGCGCGATTTGCGATCTCGGTCCATTCTCGATCTATTTTTGATTCGATTGACGTCTTCGACGTCCATCCGAGCGCGGGCAAGATTGATGCATCACGACGGCGGACGATACCCTTTCGATAGTAGAATGGATGCTCTCTTGCTCAACCTTAAGGGGATTGTATTCAAATCGACGGGAGAAAAATGGTCGAAGAATTCTGGTTTTAAATTTTAGGTTACATTTATCAATAGTGATTCCAAATCCATTTGAAAATGCAATAAAAATTGTTTTAAATCGAAATAATTCAGAAAAAAGATCCAAAGTGATTTTAATTTAGCTATTTAATCTCGTTTACCTTAAAATTTGATGCATTTTAAAACAAGCCTAAGCAATTCTCAATAAAACTAACTGATGAATAAAATGAATTTGTTGTCACATTTCCTTCAGTACATTTATGTTAAGTGAAAGTTGGGCGTTCAAAAGGCTAATACGGTTATCAGTACGCCCTCCAAGTGAACAAATATCGTCCCACGATACAGGAAGGAACAGCCCACGCCGTTCACTTTCCACTATGACACGCTAACCTTGCCACAGTAAATACGGAAATAGCACACTCCCATTTTTTCTCCACATTTCTTCCAACACAGCGTAAGAAAGAGGGATTCGAAAAGTAGTGTCCCATCGCTGAGCGAAACATGGTCCATACCATGAAGCGGCAACGTTGTGATGGGGCTGGAAGGATAACTTGTTTTCTTTTACTTTTTGAGAATACCACCTCCTTCCCGTTTCCCACACAATCAGCTGTTAATTGCTGATATATCTTTAAATATCGATAAAACATGTTAACCAAACAGTGGTAGCGAGGGGGAAAAGCCTGTGCTGTAAGCACGAGTGCAAACATGCGCAGAGTAAACCCGCGGCCGCCTTCTGCCTGCTCACGGCGAGGCATGCACGGTAAATAAACCTACCCAATGTTTACCGCACGAAAGCTTCCAAATGTACGAAATTGAACATGCAACACTTTGTTTTCTCGCTTGCTCTTTTACCCCTTAATGTAGCATCCCTTTCTTGCTGCTCGTACGCATGTGCGAACAAACACACTGACATCGGTGACGGCGGCTTAAAAAAGTCAAAAGACTTGGGCGGGAGACTACGCGATGAACCCATAGGAATATTTCACATTTATAATAGAACCGTTGATAAGGACAACTAAAACGCCCTTCGCACGCAAATAAACGTTCTTTATATAGTTTTTAAAATCTTTTAACTAATGTTGACATTTGTTAGTTCCTTTAAACTGTAGCAACAACTTCCTGTAATCTGAAAGATCTTACATCTACAATCGGCGGTTGTATGCTATTTTACTCAGTGTGCAAAATAAACTCTCATTTTTTTTAAACAATACCACATTTATTTCACTCATTGAAAAGGAAACTTATCAATAACACCGACAAAACATGCTATTCCCATTCCTGGTCTAAGGGTACACGAAAGATACAAATAGCACCGATCGATTTACAACGATCGTACATAGTTTTGGCCGATGAAAGTGTGCATTTAAATCCTGGCACTAAACTACAACTGCAATTGGGTCGGGAAACAAGCAGCGGGACAAGTAAGCGTGCGCTGGAGCAATTAGAAAAACACACCATTTTTTTTTTCTCACGTGTGTTTTCCAGCAAAGCGCTACCGAATCTTGCAGAAGAAAAAAAACAGTCAAAAGAAGTCAAGCTTTGCGGGTGTGTTAGGGAGCAATTTCTATAATTAATTATACCGGCAACCCAATCCAACATTGAGCCTAGCTTTTAAAATCTTTCCAGGCGACGACGGGTTTCAATTCAAACATGAATGTCGAATGATTCGACAACTTTAAAAGCGTGGCTGCTTGTAAACGAATTCCAAACGAGTTTAAGCTGCTGGGAAAACAGCGGGAGTCTGGAGAAGTATTATCGTTGGATCAAGTAAACCGAGACACAGGTGTTCACGAATCTTGGGGTGAAATTATGCAATTATGATTTATCCATTTGTTTGCAATTAGACAAATGTTTTTCCAGTCGGAATTGGTGCTATTTGTATAATATTAATCTACACTTAAACTAAGTCAACATGGGACAAATTAACCTAGAAATATCACAACGAGGTTTGTGATCTTCAAGGCAATTGATTAATGGTTTTTGATAATTGAGAATAAATATTATTGGATCGAGCTCGCAAATTAAAAAATTCTTCAAATTTCGTTGTTGTTTTTTTATTTTTTCTTCTAACAAACATAAAAACAGAAACACCATTTTCTCCATTTTCTCCCTACTTTTGCTACAGAAGCTAGAAGAAAGTCATACCACCCGCGTCAAGCATCTTTAGCATTCACGCTACCTAGCCATAATTTTCCTCGATTGCTTCACGTTTGGAAAATTCACCCCAGGAACGTTAGCATCGGGCGTGCTGGGGTCTGGCAGTGCGGGTTGGAAAACTCTATCCAGCCCGGTGAGGATGAGGCAAGCGTGCGAAAGAGGAGAAGGAAAGAAACGGCGAACCGTACCGAAATCATTTCATTTTCGTTTCCACTCGAGCGGGGCTGCTAGCCCCGATTTCGTCACCGGCATCGTTTACGGAGCGTGCACTTAATCGCCCCAGTGGTTATGCTGAAATGGATCCCCCCGAAGCTGACGGAAAGCACACGGCACGGTACGGCCGTCGAACGTCGTAGAACAACGGTGCAAGTTCCACATCTCCAGGGGCTTCTTGGCAGGCCGAGGAATAGAAAGGTGGTCGTAAGAAGCGTAAGAAAAAAAAGAGAAGTATTTGAGACATGAAAAATTAAAACACATAAATATAAATTTCGGAAACTTAGTAGAGAATTGGACAACGTTTGTTTTTAAAAACCTTCAAATATGATTTTCCCCCATTTAATGAACTTCTTTTGACATTGCATCCCACCTCTTCTAAGGCAAACTAAACCCGCACCGAAAACATGCAGCTGCATTATCTTCTTCCTCAATCGAAAAGTGAATTTTAACCGATAAAGATAAAAAAGCCACGGGTGCAAGACATTCGGCTAACCAACGTGTTTTCGCTTGTTTCTTTCTCCTTCTTGCCGCTTCCTAGCGATCCCTTTAGGCCACCCGAAAGCGTTCGCCTAGGAAACAATTGAATATCATCGAAAACAATCGAAATAGACTCCCGATGTTTATGAGCCGCTGGGCGCAACGAACGCAAGAAAATTCAGCATCCTGTTCTACCACGGGGCGAACAATTAGTGCACCGGAGTCGCGGCCACACGCCCACCGGTCGATGCTGCCGGTGATGGTGCAAGTGAGATAAAAACCGGGCCCGAAGAAAGAAACCTGTGACCGGTCCCTGTGCCGTTCGCGGCAAACTGGTGCGATGCGAGATAATCTTTCCCTCTTACTTTTGTGGCACGAATTTATGCCATTTCCTGGTAGTAAATCTGCACTGTGCTCTGCACGAGCGATTTGAATTATTAGAATAGTAGTGCATTTTACATTTGTTCTGTTATCCTCATCCATTTTTTAATCCTTTTGCAAAATTATTTCTTCTCTAAGAAATACTCAACCGAAAACGGTTAAACCTTCTACCACAGATTTGAAGTCAAACTTATTGTGTACAAGTTGGCATGCAAGTTTACCAAACAAGTGTACAAGTTGTATGCTACCTTGCTTGCATTCCACCTTGCATCATAATTAAAAGGTGCCTCCAAAATTATTTATTGGTTGTTTTTGTGTAAAATATAAAGAAGAAAATACGTTTATAGTTATTTGCGTTGAAAATACGATTAAAGTTTATTAGTAGATTAACGTGGTTGAAAATAAGTTACGGCTTGATATATTGCTTAAAAACACAAATCAAAGCTAATATTAATAACTAACGCAAAGTTGTTTAATAATTATCGTAAAGAATTTTTATTGAGAATATTTCAAGACTGCTATAGTTTTCGTTTTCGTTTTGTTTCCGTTTTCCTTTACACGCTTTCTGCACTACATCTGTTGTTTTGCTCTCTCTTTTATACACCACATACGATCTACCTTCCACCGAGAAATATACCAATTTTTATTCCAGCGTTTGCTATCATCTGTTGGCTAAACCATTCGTTCCTATCCACACTACGGTCGATGACATACAACTCTTCGGTTATGTTTATTGCTCATTGGAGCATCATACCTATTCTCCTTCCCTTCGAATTTTCCCTGCACAATACCAACTACAACGGTTGCATTTTTGATGATGAAAAATGATTGCAAGAATGATTTTGATTAGAATGTAGCATAGGAATATAGATTTGTATTATGATACCACTTTGCTCTTTCGTTATTCCAGCCTAATATTATTTTCGTCTTTTGGTTTTTCCTCGCTTCAGCGCATTATAAATAACTTAGACGTTTCGTTCCAAGGTTTAAATGATATGTCTATCTATTTATACAGTTTATATTTCGTACTCCTGCACTTCCTTTTCTGATGCCCAAACTGTTTAGTGCATTGCTTTCCGGTCGTAGGTCAATACACAAGCAAACAGATATCTTTACACCGTTCCGATTTGCACATACACTTCAATTCTACTTTTCACTGTGTCCTACGAGCTCTATTGTTTGTTTCACAACGTCTTTTGTCTCAATTCATGGTTAAATATGTTTTTGTTTTCTTCTGACGCACCAAATGATAGCTAACTTGAAGCATATCAATTTTAGTTTCACTTTATTATGCCTCCTCTTTCATCGCTACCAAATGTGTATCTGAATTTTTCCAACAATTTTCGTTTATGGTAATCTTTCCAGTCGCTGCAATATTGTGAGATCTTTATCTTTTGTTTTTATCTGACGGAATCATACAAAATCGTGGCAGATCGTAGGTACAAAAATACGCCTAAATACGATTGGGATCTTGTTCCTAATATCCTGACATTCCGACTGTGCCTCCATTTTGTGACTGGAGAAAATATGATTGCTACAGCTACAGGTTGATAAGATCTTAACGAAGAAAAACAGAGCTCGATCGCTAGTATAAGATACAACGACTAGAAAAAGTACATTACCATAGTGGGCATAATCTTAAGCCTGCACTGTACTACATTCTATTTCCAATTTTTCCAATTGAATGTTGAGTACGATTACTGTCGATGCTATGCTAAGCATTCCCTTTCTCAGAGACACGTTACTATTGATTATTGCACCATATTGGAAGTATTTTTGGGCAAGATCACGATGAAATCGCGTGTTCACGTGTTTAACTTGTCAAACAGTTTTCTGACAGGTTGTCAATCACACGTGGGCAATAGGGGATGAAAGTTAAAAATATATTTGAAATACTACGTTTATCAATTAAATTACAGGCTTCTAGAAACTAGAAGATAAATCTTTTTGTCTGAAATTGAAGAAGATTTAAATAGATATAGTTATTATTCCTCTCCATACCCTGTCGTTTTTTTTCTATCTGATCCTCCTTTCATCAATGATTGTTTGTTTTCAAATTTACATTTGGTTTCTGCACTTGGTACAAATTTCGATGAGAATTTTATTTGGTTGTGCCATTCTATCTACTGTGATGCTAAATGTACTTCAAATTTAGTTCATTAACTTAGCGAGGTACATTACAAAATATTCAAAATTTATATTTTTACATGTTAACATTTAACAATATGAACATCGTTCAAATTATTGCTTATGGTTTAACCTTTCAAAAATCCTTTACATTAAAATTATCAATGATAAAATGTGAGACATAACATAATCAGGAAAAGAAAAGTCATAGAAGTTTTGCTTGTAAATGCAATAGAGTGAGTAGCATAAAAAAGGATTTACAATGAAGGAAACTTTATAAAAGTTTCATGGAATCTGCTCTTGCGTATCGTTTTACATATTGTAAATGTACATAATTGTGACAGCTATCCTTACACTATATTTGGTGGGTACTTTTTCTGCATTCCTTTCGACGTTCCACTTTTTGCCACTCCACACTACCTTTGTTTCAATCAGAGAAGCTCTACAGTTTCTGCTAATAACGTTCGTAAAGTTACAACTAGCAGCGGGGAAATAATAACTTTTATCGCGTGTCCACTAAATACATCACTAGATGGTAATTATTGTTTCTCGATTTGTAGCAAGTTGCATGTTTGGGATTTCTAGCTTTGGGTTTTCGATTTGGGGGTTTGTTTTAGTTTCGTCTTTATACTTTATATCTTATGCATCATAGTGTGTTGTTTTTAACTGGAAGTTATTGTATTTAAAGATTTGTAAGTTTTAAGATGATTACTAAACTTACTACCAAAACTTACTCTTTATGTCAAAATAAAGCATATCGAGAGAACTGATCAATAACAATCATTAAAACAAAATTAGTTGATGAAACTGAAATTTTATTTTACTCTTGAAACGTATTTTCTTGTAGTAAACCCATTAATGAAACTAATTATTTTTAAATTTACATACATATTAACAACTTAATGTTTGCATGTTATTCTTATGTGTATCACAATACTCTACAAGAATAAGCTTGTCTCTCGGATTAAGTGAAAGAGAACACCTCTTTTTTTTTTTTGTATGGTTCTTTGCAGTTTAATATACTTTCTTACTCACAACGCTTGAAGGGTTTACATTTCATGTTTTATAGATGATGTGTTTACCATTTGATCGTATAACGGTCGAATAATTTTGTGAGTAATAGCGTATTCACAATCACACGCACGAACGTACACAGAAAAACGGGACTCCATAGAACTTGTTGCTCACATGTTAACGCTACATTCACATCCCCACAGACACGTTCCTTCGAGGTTTGCCACGATTTGCCATCCACTATTTCTATCATCACTAGTCTAGTGCTATTTCGAGCAGCTTGATACGGTACGTTCGTTTTCAAACACTAAGCATTTTTTTATCATTTTCGATACCTTTTTTGACGTGCTGCGTTTACTTTCGCATGGAAATGCGGCTGAACAGAAAGAACTGTTCAAAATCGAGCCATCAAAACACCCAGGAGTTTTTTTTTTTGCCGGGAGAGATTAGCTGAAATCCTATCTATTCCTTATCATACGTCTTACAAAACACGAACCGAACGGCCAACGTTTAAAGCAATTGCCTTTTTTTACCGTGGGAGAAACAAATACTTACAAAAATCCGTTCATTTCCGATCGCTGCCGCTTACCAACATCTATAAATTCTTCTGGAGTAGTTCTGAAAATCACAACTGATTTTATTAATCGTCGACTTGCCCTTATGGTTAAACCTAGTCTATCTTTTTCAAGTTTAAATACGTTTTCGTACGATTTATAGATGACGGGAAAATGTACCCTTCTTAGGACAGTAAACAATTTGTATCAACTACAGTAACGAGGGTTTCTGTGGAAATAAACTATCACTATCAAGACCTACGATGGTATCCCAAGTTGAATCACTATGTTAATGTTCTATCCTAGCTACTAGAAAGATTCCAGTGGGGTATTTTGTCACACCACAGAAAGAACCAAAACAAGAAGGAACACTCTAAAGATTTTCCGTTTGTATTCCGAGCGTTCAAGTGTGCTCTACCGAACAAAAACAGTTTTTAAATAGTTCTATTGTTCATTCTTAGCAAACTGTTTAAACAATGGCCCTGAAGAGACCTTAATTGGTGGAGCTTGTATGTTGTCTAGGTATAAATATTAAGTACTATTCTAATACACAATCTATCTTGAACTCTCTTGACATCTTTTCATGCTTTCTGTTTTATCCTTCGTTATCCTTCCCCAATTCTAAATATTCGTTTGCTTGTTTTTTACACATTTCATCGACCTTAAAGTCAATTTTAATTTTCCAAACATTTCACAACATCTTCTCGTTTCTCTTTCATTGTTTCGTATAGATCAAACAACACCCGACTTACACTCACAATTGGTTATATCATAGGATCGACACCACGCACAGTTCCACCCGATCATGTGTCGTGTGTTCACGTTTGATATTGGAGTGTTTGTTGTTCTACCCTTCTCACACACACACACACTCACGCACCGAAGAAAGGACGAACCGGGGGCATCATTTGTCCCCCCCGGTTCCTCAATTCAGCAACGGTTACAGTGGTGTATGTGGTACGGTTTTCGCAACACTTGAGAATTTTGTGACATCAAAGTACATGCTTCACCTTACCCTTTGATGCGTTCGGGAGCATCCGCTCGACTGGAGGCATTTTTGGGGAACCGACCCATGAGGGAGAGAGCGAGAGAGACCAAGAGGGGGGTGTAAGAAGGATAGAGACAGCTGAGGTCAGATAGTGGTGAATGGTGGGGCGACAGAGAGCGTTTGGGATGGCGTCGTTACATCCACGCAGGAAGAAGAAGAAGAAGACGAACGGTGACACGTTAAACATTTGGCAATGTCGAGGTCCTCCAGCCCGAGCGGCTCCCGAACACTTCATCAAAGCATCCAGGTCGTACGCTGCGCGCACGTGCTGTTCGTTTAGTTAATCTTATGCTTTCCTTCTTCGATCGCGTCGACCGGGAAAAGTGTTGAAGGGCAGAGAAAAAACGGAGTAAAAGTCGTTGACACTGTTTTTCCTGCACCAACACTCGTCCCCGGTCGACGAGAAGCTGTCGATACGTGATTGGCAGGGAACACAAAGGACTATGTGTACGCATCAATCTTCAGTTTCAAACACACGTTGAGTGAAGGGAGATGGAAAATTCCGGAGTTCCGGTGTGAATCGGGCCCGCAGCACGACGGATTCGGTGAAGCATATCTTTGCTGTCGTGAGGATTTCGACTTCAGAGTTCGTCGGTTTTGCGCTGTTCCGCATCCTCTTTTTGATTGTTTTGACTTCATTCCGTCCCTAAGAGAGGAATGGAATTAAGCTTGCAGGGTCTGTGGCTTGAGAGTGCTGAAGAAGCTGCAATGTTCCGTTTCTTAAAGAAGTCTTCTCTCCTGCTCACCATCAGTTTGCTTTTTCCGTTCGTTTTTGTTTTCTAAGCAAAGCGTGGTAGATGGCGGGCCACGTTTCGTGGAAACAGAAAAATAATACCTACAATAAGCAAGCTTTCTCGCAAACAAAATAAAATTAAAACATAACGGACGAATGAAGGTAATATATTTATTTTAACTTCTAGATAACTTAAAGTCATTCTTAAATCCTTACTTAAGATTCTTACTATGGTCGTTATGGGTTCCTTACAATCATTTAATGGTAGAAATTGATATTTTTAATAGTTAAACTAATTAGATTAATTCTTTAACAACCGGTAACTTAGTTCATTTAGCAGTTTCAAGGGGTGTTTGATTAATAAGTTTAAAGATTACTCTATATCATAATTAAAATACATTCTCTTAAACTAAAAGTATTTCGTTATTTTAAATTATCTTAGCCTACGAAACATATGACGCATATATTTTAGAAATAATGATAACGTTTCCACCTGCACATGATGTAAGCCAAGTAGCCTCGCATGTACGTTTTACGCGTGAAGAAGATTTTTGTATGTTATCGTTTCGAGTGCAAACACATTCTTGCGTGTTCAGAACACGATTAAAGGTGAGCGGTGTCGTTTGGGGATCGTTTGACTTCTTCCTCCGCTCCGTGGAGTTTGGAACGATTCATGTTTTTCCCTATCAAAAAACCTCTAACACTATCAAACGGTACGACGAAAGGACGAAGCAGCACGACTAGAGTTGGCTAGAGTTTTTCGGGAGTACAACGTGATCTACTAAGGCGCTATTCTAGTTCTCCTTTAACGGGTTTGAAAATTTGGAAATACTGGAGAATGAACTGGACGCACACACGTACTACGGTAGAACGGCATTTGAACGAGGCGAAAAAGGCAGTTAGGCAAAGAGAGCGTGTGTTCGTTTGATGGATGCTGATGGAATTTTTGTTTTGCTTTTTTGGAAAAACCTTCAACACGCGTCCCGCGGCCTTTCCGTAGGCGAAATCAGCTTGAGGATGCAATGTTGAAGGGCAGTGAAAAGAGCTAGAGAACGAACGGCTTTTCTTACGACTGATGGCTAGTGCGATAGTTTGAAGTTTGAGAGTTTTTTGTTTTTAAAGTGAATGTTGAGTAAAAGCATTTTCTTTCTCTCTCTCTCTCTCCCTCTAATATGTGAATTTTTGGTTTCACTAAACAATCGATCGCCTTTCGGTGCTCGATTGTTTCGGTTCTGGGTTATACGTTTTTTTTTCGTTTTGGTTCAAATTCCGGTCACTAAACATTCATATTTCAATATTTATGATTTCATATACACATATATAACAAACAGTAATGGCTGGTGGATTGGCTTCGTTTGGCTGCACTGGACTGCCCGTCACTAGTATGTGTCGTCGCTGCTTCTCGGCTACACGAGAATCATCAAACATATATAAATTCGATAAATATGGACATATGCAATGTTTAATGCTTGTTCTAGAAAAGCAGGAAGGAGACTCGGGTCCGCCGGGCGTCACCTTTGACGCCCCGGCGGGCCATCCCGTACTGTCACATGCTCGCCTCGGTGCTGGTCGTGGAGCCCTTGCTGTCGCCCTGCATGCCGGACGCACCGTCGTCGTCCCGCGCCCCGCCGGCCGCTGCCCGGCCCGCCAGTCCGCTGAAATCTAGTTTATACTGTTGTGTCGTAGCACAGTTTTTTGAGGTGATTGCGTTCGAAAACACATGTTAAAGGTGTGTGGAAGAGAAGAAAGAGAAAGAGGAAAAAAAACAATATTAGTTTCAAATAAATGCCAATTGGCAAACGTTTTGCGATGCCATTCGATTAGTCAAATCCTATAAAGCACCAACAGAACGAAACGGAAGCGATTACACTAAAAACCAAACAAACATAAACTAAACACATAACATACAGAATAAAAGAAACAAGGACTACAAAACCATACGAAACAAACTAAAACTATCATACATAAAAGAAATTATGTATTAGTTACTTAAAATTAAACCTACTTCATCAAATCAATATGTCTGACTTTAAATGGAGACACAATCTAGACAATAATTATAAATAACCTCATACCCGTTCCACGATACTAAAACAACCATCAAAACATATAAACAACATTGACAACGTAAGCAGTGCAAGTTGTAAATCAAGCGAATTACACAACCTAAGAAAAACAATAAAGGAACGTTAAATATATATTCCTTTCGCCTGATGGGAGATGGCTTAATCCGATCAAACTTTATGTGAAAAGTGAAAAAATCTAAAAAAAGATCGAACGCGAAAAGTAATTCCGTAATTTAATTCTTTGAAAGAATCATGGCTTAAAATAAATATTCAAAAGAAAAACAAAAAAAACATATGAAAAATCAGGGCACGAATACTCAAATATGAGTAAAAATAAATAAAAATAGCTAAAAAACGGGATTTATTCAAATTTATGATGGAAAATGGAACACTTCCAAAGAGTGTCAACTTTCTTGTACTGGAGAAAAAACGTGAGCGTCTTTTGGTAGTTTTGATGCCAACAGTCACAGAGTAGTTAGCTGCAAAAATAGTGATGCTCACGAATGCAAATCCCATACTGGTTTCCTAATGCGTGGATTGTCTGCTTTTTCTTTTTCTTTTTAGCTTGAATTTCATGCAATCTACTTCCGTTCTAAAGGCGGCGTTAAGTTAATCAGCGTTTGCAGAACAGCATTGCATTGGTACTGCGTTTTGGTAAAGTGCATCGCTATTCGAGAACGGTTCGCAACAACTCAGTGACTCATCATTACACGCTTCGGCCCCATACTCGTTGCGAAAGATCGATATCCTTTGGGAGGGGTGGGGGCTGAGCTACCTCTTCGATTGGCGTATGCCATCGAGATCGCAGGAACGCCGCCGAACGACGCCGGTACTCTCCTGGCACTACCGGTCGGTCAGTTGCGGGTGTCGTGGTGTGTGGTGTGTGTTTTTGTGCGTGTGCGTGTGTGTAGGTAGAAAGTCGTCGAAGGAAGAGGAAAGTGAAAGTGAAGCGAAAAGAGTTTAGTAAGACACCTGGTTGGGGGTTTTTGAAAATGAAGAATATCCAAGGTTGTAGAACGAGTAAAAGGAAGGAAATCGGTAGTTTGACGAACGAAGGGAATTGGTGTGGGAAGCTGAGCGATCAAATAAGATTCAGATCGGATTAGAAACAGATGCAAGAAATTTGCCAGCATTCAAACCTTGGACAGTTCTTAACCTTGGCGATGAATGTAGAAAGTCTTGCGAAATGAATTCGATGATAAGGTGCTCGATATTTTATGGCAGGAAATTTGTTTTCCTTCGATTAAATATTCGTTTAATTATAGTAATTAACAAGTACCATTTTGGAAGTGCTTTCAGTTAAATTGGAAATTATATTCCATTGTAATAGATCTATAGAACATTACTATTTAAGCATGAAGTAAGTGATTGAATAGTGAATTTTCTAAACTTTGCTATATTCCTTAATTTCAGATGAATATCACTAATTCTCATGAAACATAAAATCTAGCAGGTTGATGCTGAATAGCAAATAATAGAATTCGATGGAAACATTATATTACAGGACATGTTTTTCAAGTGTTTTCGATAAGAGTATTAACGCAGCTTTCTTAAAACCTTCGCTCTAGATTTATCAAAGCAGTACAGCATTCAGCGTATATCTCCTGTTCCTGCTTAGGAGTATACCTTAGCGTATGGATGATGATGCCACAAACTTTGCTGTTCCAACATTGTGTAAGCTACCGTGAAGGGAACGAACGCATTTGCTTTTGATTCACCCAAAATTCGTGCTTCATTAGCTTGCTGTCGACTTGCTCGAGCACTGTTGTGTGGTTTTATGCAATCAACATCAGTTCTTAGGAGATAGTTTTGCGTTTTGTTTTTCACACCATAATGCGTACTAGGTTTTAAGCGGAAAACTCGATCACCATCCAAAACACAACGCGCGCACACCCGACGCTCAAACGATCCACGATCGACGCCGCACTTGATTCTTAGACAAACACTTCCCCGAACTCACGGCTAGTAGGCTGAATGCATGTGAATAGATATGAGTCTAAATTCAAACTTTGTACGGTGGCTTGGCCGAGAACGTGATTAGCGCTGTTCTTACCCGCTTATACTCACAGCTCAGCTGGTTCTTGATCGCCCCGAGTTGCTGCCCACGTCACACGGGTGTAAGTGGTTTTGGGGTGTTTGTTTAATGTGATTGTTTGATTGTATCGGTCAAAGCAACGGCGGAAGTAGACGAACAACACACAGAACGGAAGTGCGACGGGACACAACGAAACAGGAGTACAACAACGGTTAGTAACAGCGTGCACTTAGAGGGCTCAACGGCAACGGTAAGTGGATGGCGAATGATGAGAGTAGGGCAAAGTGTTGCATACTTTTTCTACGCAGATCACCTAGCTTTTAGATCCCAGGCGAGGAACGTCGAACGATGTGTGAGGCTTAGATGATCCGCATTCTAATGACGACCCAAACTAGCGAACGGTTTATTAAACGAAGAATTGGTGAGAGAAAGTTTGCAGATGAAGGCTTTACCGTGATTGAAATGGAACCGTAAACAATTTTGGATAGAGGCATGAAACTTGAAATATTCTGCAAAGTACGAGTTCAGTTCGTGTAAGGCTGTCACTGCTGATTTTAAACACTTCACAAGATTTAGATACCTTACGTACCTATAGTTTCTATCTTGTTTTTCTAAAAAAATTCGCATGAGGTAACCATTTATAATCAATGTTTTTCAAAGTAGCTCTAGGTGTCAAAAGGCACGTAGGAACTTTTCAAAAATTATATTCTTTTTTTAATACCTATGATAGAGACTTTGACCATATCTCTTAAAACACTATTTTCAAGAACTGATCCTCAAACAGACTTAATTTAAAAATAATATACAGCTTCTAAAATAATATACAGCGTCCTGATTGAAATTGTTGGAACGTGCAAGTCGGATCCTTGGTATTAAAAACTCATTCCAGAAAAAAAAATCAAACTTTCTTTTACGCCGCCTAATTCTTATCAATATATTTAAAAAATATCATTAAATTGAGGTTGAGCTTTAAAAAATATAACAATACTGGTAAGGTGTAGGCAATCACTTCGCTTGTCTGATTTAAATAATAAACATTTTAAAAATAAAAACCTCTTATGCTGAAATGTAGAATACATACGAGGAACCTACGACATATTGGCCAATTTCCTCAGTAAAGTTAATTAGTGGTCAGTGATAGTAATAGTAGTTTTAGAAACACAATAAGGCACGCAGGTTTCATAACAGCGTAGGCAACGTCTAACAAGCTTTTGACTGCTGTTAAGTGGTTTAGATCAATCTTATTAGTCGCTACTAAGGCACTGCATTCCTTACAAGTGGGCGTTCTTCTCCAGAGCCCTTCGATATCCGCTTGCCAACAGCCAACAACACCCATTTATTATTTCTCAAACAAGGGCGTTGTAGCGGTCTACGGTGCGGCATTCAAACAGGTACGCCTAAAGTTATACTGTCCGCACTGTTTGCAGCACATTTTGCAGCAGTTGTTATTTATAGCAGCACCTTTCGTTGCAGTTTTGCACGTGCATCCACAACCCGGATGTACCAAACATGCACCCACAAACACACAAACACATGGCAAGGTAGGAAAAACACCAGCAGCCACTAAACAGCGAAAGAAAAACTCGCAAATCGGCTTACACTAACTTGTTCCTCGCTGCTGCGCGAAGAAATGCGATGTCTTCCGGGGGTGGCCAGCGTAAATTGTTTGCTTCACCCTTCCTTCCAACCTGTAGCTCAGTGGACGGTTTTGTGCGTCGACGGTGGAATGGAAATGCCTACGATTAGCCTTTTTACGAATGTCCAACCACCATGAACGCCACCTTCAGCGCCCATCCTAATGGACGCACCTGGACGTTGCTCTGCTCCACGGTGCCCACCTTTGCTATTTACTCGTTCGCTTTCTCCGGGGAAATCAAGCACACGCTCGAATGGAGCACACATATTTGCCCACACCAATCATGTTTCCCCCAGCGGGATGATCCGATTTCATTTGATATCGTGATGTGTTCGCTCCTACGTCCCACGGACGGATTTTCGACTTCAAGTTTCGCCTTTTTTTTCTCCATTTTGGAAATGTCGACGACGAAACTGGCAACCCTGGTGGCCTTTCCTTTCCTTCCTTTCTTACTGCACCTTATAAGGCACTTGTTGGGGCAATCGCAAAGCAAACTGGTTCGTTTTTTTTTTGTGCGATTTTCGTTGATCGTTGCAATCCAGGATGATTAGTTGGAGGAGTTTACCGCACGGTTGCCAAACATCAGAGACCGCCAGTTGGTGAAGTTTTCCCCCGACCAAAACCCAGCGGAGTTGTGGGAGTTTAAAGTTCGGTACACAATTTTTGTCAAGTGTGTTTCAAGTGGAGGAGTGAAGTGTAATTTGGAATTCACTCAACATGGAGTGTTTGTGTACGTGGTATGGCGTGTAGCAGCAAAAGGATGAGTATGTTGAGTTTTACACGCGGTCAGTTGGTGAAAGTGCACAACCAAAAAGTGCAGGAGGTACAGGTGTGCAATTTGTGTTTGTTTGGGTGCACGGAAGGACATTCAGTTGTTGCAGTCGTTGGGTGCATAATGTTGAACGGGATATAAAAAGGGGAAAAGTAAAAGTTAAAAAAGAAAAACCATGTTAAAAACTTGCAAACATTTCTCGGTGTTATTTTTAATCTGGTCAGCAGGAACATAAAACATCTGCACCTCAGGAGTGTTACAAACGGGAAAAAACACCAAGCAAACGCTCCGTAATCAGACAGGAAACTTCTTTCGTTATCTTTCCGGGTACTCAGGCAATCTACAACTTTACCGAAACCAACGTTCAACGCCAACCTCATGCCAGCTGTGCCAAAGACATACAGGTAGGAGCGGGGTCGTGCAGAATGCAACCATAGCCCAGTGTCAGATATGGCAGTTGTTAGTTGTTCACTAAGTAGCATTTAGTTGGACAAACTTTTGGAAGCCCATTCCGAGCCCGAGACACCTGGTTGGACCATCCATTCTATAGCAAACAAGATGTGTTGGTTCTTCTTCAATTATAGTGTACGAAACGTTAACGAACCAGATGCGCTTGGGTGGACACTTTGGATTAAGGTTTTCGAAATGCACACGTGGTGCACATAAATAAATTGTGTGATCAAATCGACGGTTGTATGGCGAAATGTTCACTGTGTAGCGATGAGGACGGTCAACTCTCCGTTCGTAGATGACCAAATCGATGCAATAGCGATGCAGCAGATGGAGGATCCTTGTTTCGAAGTTTTGATCTTTGTGATTGTGCTTCTCTAGCGTCTCATTCGGAATGAAATAACGTGCTCGAAATTCGTAACTAGAGGTGAGATTAGTCGCCCCACGGCTTACGGTTACATGTCACGCGCCACCTACACGTGATAGTTTGAAGCAAAAGGATGCGCTT